>CAWUFW010007728.1:600000-973193 GCA_963921515.1 Calotriton arnoldi | reverse complement strand
CAGTGCAACATTGCCATACAAGTGTGTTGGATCTGTGCTGATGATTCCGTTGGCACATCCATGACCAGGC
Organism: Calotriton arnoldi; assembly: GCA_963921515.1. Classification (NCBI taxonomy): domain Eukaryota; kingdom Metazoa; phylum Chordata; class Amphibia; order Caudata; family Salamandridae; genus Calotriton; species Calotriton arnoldi. The sequence goes on along the minus strand of CAWUFW010007728.1, from coordinate 973,123 downwards.
TGATGTGATGGGAGCCCTCATTTGGTGCTAATTGTTGATTGTGTGACCAAGTGCTCAGCTGACATGATGGGGCCCTACTGAGGCAACATATGGCACAGCTTTCCTCACACAGGAGTGGAGTCCCCTCATGGCAGTGTGTACACGTGTGACATTGCCTGCGCCCAAGGTGTGTGTTGTATGTGCATGTCTGTGTGTTCACTTCCATTCATCTGTGCATGCTGTGATCCCTAGTGTTGTACCTGTTTGTGATGCTTGCTGACTTGAGCTATGTTCCCCAAAGTCTTCTCCCTGTGTTCTCTGTGATGTGGGTGCATGGCACATTACTGGTCATCAGGGTGTCACCCATAGGTGTGTTTGCTGTCAGGGCAGAGTTTGTGTGCTGACGCAGATGGGTCACAGTCAGGTTTCCCTTTGGCACTTGTTGTTTGCCCCTGTCATGTGATTTCCAGTTTGTGTTATCTTTCAGTGATTGTGACACGTTGTGTGTGTGACTGCTGGCACTCCTTAGGGTCCGGGCTGCAATGTTGGTTGTTGTCTATGTGTGTTCTTTGTGGGTGACCTTGGCTTCTTCATTGGTGTGTGACTGTGGCTGGGATCCCATTGGTCGGTGTGGTATTGCCGTCATGTCCATGTACAGCGTAGTGTGCAGTGTGTCAGACATTCAGGAGTCTTGTTGAGTGTCCATGTGTGATGTGTTTCTACACCTTGGTTCCCACCCACCACCCTGGAATAGTAATGGGTGCATGTGCAATGTCACCAGTGCATGTGTACTTCACTGCTGCACATTGTTGGAGGTCGAGGGGTGTGGTCTTGAGTGTGTGCAGATGAGAGTTGTTGCCCGGCTAGTCCCCTGCCTCCATGTTGGCCTTGGCTTACTGGCCATGCTGATTGATTTGTGCTTGTGTAGGTGTGATGGTAGTTAGTTGCTCAGGACACCTGACTGTGGTTCACAGTGTGAACGACATTTAGCTTTGTCATCACAGTGGTATTTTTCTTCAGCCCAGGGTCACCACATTGTGGGGGCCCTGGGGGTGGTGCTGTGGTGTGTCTGTGACTTGCTGTGTCAGTTGTTGTTCCTACGTGCCTGTGTGACATGTGTGTTTTGTGCTCCCTCTCACCTGTCAATGCCTGCTTGCCCACATAGGGGATTTGGATCCATGAGTTACCTTAGTGTGGCAGTGTATGCACATCTGTATGATTGGTATTCAGCTCTCCTCATGTGTTGTGTTGTTGCCTGGGGACAATGGCACCCCCACCCCTCACCTGCTGTGTATGATGACAGTGTTGGTCTGCCTGTTTGTGTTTGTGCATCTGCACCACTGCATTGGCATATCTTGGGTGTGCCATTGGCTGTATGTTGTTTGGTGTGTTTCCCCTGCTGTCCCTGGGACTCCTAGGTCATCGGTCAGCACAGTGATCATGGTTTGTGTGTCCCATTGCTGCCATGGTATGATATCTGTTCACCTCACATCTGCTGTCTCCACAGGGTATCTGCATTTGTGTGCCCATTGGTGCAAATATGTGGTTCTGCATTCTGATGGTCACTTCTGTCATTGTGTCATTGATGACTGTTGACGGTCTCAGCCCCCATGGGTGTTGTTTGTCTGCACATGGCCAAAGGAATGTTTCATTTGCACTGCAGTATTTGGCTCCCCCAATTTATGTTGCAATGGGACACATACACTACTTTGCCACAGATGAGTTTTTGGTTCTGTGACCAGGAATGATCCATGCAGTTTGGCAGTTGCAGCTCTTTCTTTGTCAACAATTACCTTTTGGTCACTGTGATGATGAGGGTGTAGACCCCATTGCCACAATGGTCAAACTGTGCTTCAGCTATGGACCCCACACTTACCTTTTGGTCACTGTGATGATGGGGGTTTAGACCCCATTGCCACAATGGTCAAAATGTGCTTCAGCTATGGACCCCACACTTGCCTTTTGGTCACTGTGATGATGGGGGTTTAGACCCCATTGCCACAATGGTCAAAATGTGCTTCAGCTATGGACCCCACACTTGCCTTTTGGTCACTGTGATGATGGGGGTTTAGGCCCCATTGCCACAATGGTCATGGGCTGCTTGCATTGTGGGTGCCACACACATATATGTGTGGCACATGTGCTAGGGGGTCACATTGTATGTTCAATGTCATGTTCGGTGTTGTAGGCATTTGACACAGCCTGCTCACACGCTTGTCATGGTGGTGGGGGATGTCTTAATCTTGCATTCCCTAGGTTGTGGTGTGCTTGTTGTGTCATGCATTGTCCATCCTATGAGTGGGGGTGGTAGTAGTGGTAGGCATCCAGCCCCCTGGCTAAGGGTGGTAGTAGTGGTAGGCTTCCTGCCCCCTGGCTAAGGGTGGTAGTAGTGGTGGGCATCCTGCCCCCTGGGTGAGGGTGGTAGTAGTGGTAGGCATCCTGCCCCCTGGCTAAGGGTGGTAGTAGTGGTAGGCATCCAGTGCCCCCCTGGCTAAGGGTGGTAGTAGTGGTGGGCATCCTGCCCCCTGGGTGAGGGTGGTAGTAGTGGTGGGCATCCTGCCCCCTGGCTAAGGGTGGTAGTAGTGGTAGGCATCCTGCCCCCTGGCTAAGGGTGGTAGTTGTGGTGGGCATCCTGCCCCCTGGCTAAGGGTGGTAGTAGTGGTGGGCATCCTGCCCCCTGGGTGAGGGTGGTAGTAGTGGTGGGCATCCTGCCCCCCTGGGTGTGGGTGGTAGTAGTGGTGGGCATCCTGCCCCCTGGCTAAGGGTGGTAGTAGTGGTAGGCATCCTGCCCCCTGGCTAAGGGTGGTAGTAGTGGTGGGCATCCTGCCCCCCTGGGTGAGGGTGGTAGTAGTGGTAGGCATCCTGCCCCCTGGCTAAGGGTGGTAGTAGTGGTAGGCATCCAGCCCCCTGGCTAAGGGTGGTAGTAGTGGTGGGCATCCTGCCCCCTGGCTAAGGGTGGTAGTAGTGGTGGGCATCCTGCCCCCTGGGTGAGGGTGGTAGTAGTGGTGGGCATCCTGCCCCCCTGGGTGAGGGTGGTAGTAGTGGTGGGCATCCAGCCCCCCCTGGGTTGGGGTGGTGGCGCGCATTCAGGCCCCTGTGTGCATATGTGGCATTGGTGATGGGCATCCCGCCCCTTTGGTGCTGCTGGTGTAAGTATATTCAGATTCCCAGTGTATGTGTGTGATGTGTCGTGTACGTGTTGTATGTGTTTTGTGGTTGGTGTCTGACTTACCTTCTGCGCCGTACGCGTCCGTGCCTGTTCCGGTAGTAGATGTAGAATATTGGTATGATCGGGACGAAGGGATTCATGGTTGGTTCGTGTCGTTCGTCCTTCTCGTTGCTTCGCGTCGTCCTCGTCGCTTGGCTTCGTCCTCGTCGCTTCGCTTCGTCCTCGTCGCCTCGCGTCGTCCTCGTCTGTGCTGTGTTCGTCTCGTAGCCGTGGATCGTGTTGTGGCGCGATTCGGAGCTTATGTGCGCCTCTCCCGGATGCTTTGACGTGCCGTGCGTAGCGACGGGTTCGGCGCGTACGGAAGCGCATCGTACTTGTCCGGCCGGACGGGGCTGCATTTTCCCTTCCGTGCGACTCGATTCGGCGTTTCCGGATTCGCCTCGGTCGGAGAACAGGACCTGGTTTGGGTGAGTACGGCTCGGCCGGGATTTTTGCTGTTGTGCGCATCGTACTTGCTCGTTCGGTGTGCTGTACGGATCGGTCGGGAAACTGGCTTTCGCATGGCTTTTTTCCCGACCGAATAGTATTGGGTGCGCCTCCGACCGAGATCGGAATCGGCCCCTAACTCTTTAGATGGGTTATACACCTTTGTGACCCTCTTGGAGAAAGGGTAGAAAGGGTGAAGAATGCAAAGGCTGCTGTCTGAGTGATTAGCACCTCTTACACGTTTTGTTGGTGAGACTGGCCAACACTATCCACGCCGTACATTTGAAAAGAATTATCACTTTGAAATAAGTATTTTTATCAATGTAGGGGTGGCAAATCAAACACCGTTTTAGATGTTATGCAACGGGGACTGCTCCTGAAGGCAGAATTTGGAAGGTACTGCCGCTGCGCCTATAGATGAAGACATGGTAAAACGAAAGGATTATTTGGCACCAAAATCTATTCCTTATGAACACGCCAAGAAACCTTGTAATTAATTCTTTTTTTTTTTTTAAAAAGGCGACATTGGAGGAGGGGATTAAACAAGCAGACCATTGTCAGTGACTTAGCAGCCAGCTTTTAAAGCTGTTGTGTGATGTTGTTGTTGAAATTGTGCACTTGTTCACACTGACAAAGTATTTCAACGGAGGTTCTGCAGCCTGGCCAAACTTCGACAGAGCCATTTTTACCTTTTAATGATACCCTCATGGGCAGAATTATTGGTACTTGAGCCTTGCTTTTGCCAGCCGGTAAATAGGCACGTGGCCAGATGATACAGACCTGCCCCTGGTGACCCTGTATTCCTCACTTAGCATCCATGTCTGAAAACCTTGTAGTCCAGGCGTCTACAAGTAGGGTGAACCCAAACTTGTTTCCTACGACTCCTCATGATAAGGAGTTAAAACCTATGGAGGCATTCGGAAAGAGGATGTTTTTCTCAGCCAGTTGTGCTCTTCAGGAGGGGATTAAACAAGCAGACCATTGTCAGTTACTTAGCAGCCAGCTTTTAAAGCTGTTGTGTGATGTTGTTGTTGAAATTGTGCACTTGTTCACACTGACACAGGTGCAGAACAATAAAAAAAGACATCAAAGAGACCCATGCAAATGAGCTGCAAGGGCATCCACGATTGCATTGGAGAGAAAATTAGCTTGCGGAATCCAAATTTAAAAACTGACAAATGGAACATAGGTGGAAAAAACTGTTGTGGTCGTGGATGAACACACAACCTTACACACTCATCCCTATGCATAACACAGAAAATACGTCCGCTGTTCATGGGTACCAGCTAACTTTTAACGACAGCACAGACAAATCCATTTAAAATCCTCGAGTGTACGAATCGAAGTTCAAGTCTATTATCTATTTATTTGTTGCACACTGCTGCCGCTATGTTCTCAGGCAACATCAACGCATGGGGTGGCCGCTGCTTCCACAGAACTGTGGGCAAGCTTAAAAGACCCCTCTGGTAACAGAGGATATGACCTCTCTTTTCAATAGCGCAACACCGATCTCCCCTTAGCTTTCCAAATACGCACCAAAAGCCACTCAAAAACAAGCAGTGTTTACTTGAGGAGCCAAGCAATGCCCGCCTAGTGACGCAATAGCCTGGGAGTGAAGGCTATCCCTGTGACGCGGTGTCAGCATCTTCCAAGCACTAGATCTACCACTTACGGAGACACACCTGGCCATCTAACAATGCAATCACAGTAAACGGAAGAACGACATTTCAAGCAGTCGCAAGTGTCCCGGCAGCATGCTGAGTGGCATATCCTTACAAATCATGGCATACGGTGTGTTCGGCGCAGGCGCAGCCCCAGAGGCATCGCGTGCATGCGAAACAAAAACAAGTGCGAATTCACCCACCAATCAGAGGACAAACAAGCATTTAAAATGCAATAGGACTCGTATTTACGCGAGACCTATTGCATTTTAAATGGAAATGCTGGCGTCAAAGAAGGCACGAACGGGAGGGGGTGGGGGGATGGTGGTGGTCTAAGATGTCACGGACTGCGGGAGGGAATGGGGAGAGGCAGGGGAACAAAACTGTTTTTAAAGTAAAGGGGCTGATAGCCACGGAAGGACAAAAATGACGACATGGCCGTCAGGAGGCGGGACTAACAAGCCAAAAACCAATCACAATGCATCATTTAGTATTTAAGCCAATCAAAAAGATGGGCGGAAAGTGGGCGGAGCTTCCCCCCTCTATACTGTATACTGCATGCCTCGCAAAGCGTGCAGCGCATGCGCTGCAACGCCAGGCGAGACCTAATGATCTCTCAAATTTTCCTAGTGGACATAAAGCAGTATTACTGCACTGGTAATTGTGATATTAGTGCATCAATGCATAGAGCAACCATCCACTTCAGCACCAGTATAATCTGATATGTTTCTCTGAGTGTATAAAACAAGGCAGAAACACCGTCTCTTCGTGATATTCCATAATGCCATAAATAAATAATAAATACCAGCATTTGTAAAGCGCACAGCTACCTCCGGAGAGGTGTCCCGGCGCTGGGGGCCCTCTGGAAGATTAAGCGAGCTATTGCCCAGAGTCACATGGTGCTGGGCTAACCTGCCGCGGGCACCGAACAGTGAACTCCGTGGTCCGGAGTCAGGCACCCTGGCCGCTGCGCCACACCTCTTCCAGTGTAATACAACAATCAATTTGTAATATTACCTCACATTTTCCAACCATCTCTAAACGTGGGCCTCTGGCTGATGCTGAGCAGTTGTTCAACCCTCGATTACAGCTGGTTGCTTTTCTATCAGGTGTCAAAGCCTCAGGGAGTTTAAAGTCCAATTATTTAAGTTCCTGTGCAGCTGAGAAAGTCAGGTAAGAAGTATATGTAATGTGAATCATAAAGTTTTTAATGCAACATGTATTTATTCATCATGTAACTCTCTCAGAACGAACACTGTTCTAATGAGGGAAACTATGGCTTCCTACATATTAGGGCTGTGATAACGATGATAATCTGACAGCGCAAACTTCTTGAAGGACCCTTGGGATTTCATCTCCTTAGCTGCTGCTTCTTGCGCACTTTAAAAGCCCCTGCTTGCAGCTGATGATTGCAGGCTCCTTAATTGGTCCTCATGAGAAGAAAATAAGAGTGGGCAGTGGAGCAAATGATCAAAGGTGGTAACGTTCTCGACATATATTTTTCTCATGAATACTGTTTGTTCAAGTTTGATAGACCGGTGGAATAGTTCCCTTAGAAATCAGCTAGCTTATGTAACAGCTTTAAAGCATTACTGAAGTGAAAAGGCCATGAATGGAACTTTGGAACCGATTTCTGCATCCATACATTTATTGAAAAGATGCCAAGTTTGTTCAAAGAAAGGCAGGCTAAGTGTACTTATGAAAGCTTTACATAATGTAATGTACTTACTGCTGTCAAACGAACATCCTACTTACAGGAATCGTCCAGAAAGAGTGAAGGTTAGAACCCGTTGAAATTCTTTCTTGTCATTTTGGGAAGAGCATAATGTGAGCTGTGAATGAAATTAATGTTAATTAGATGACACAGCCGAAGTCTGAAATGCAGCAACGAACAATGTTCCATTTTATATTACAAGTTTTAAAATGAAGAAAAAAATCGATCTTTTTTCATTTGTCTCTTGAAATGTTTGAATGTGCTCATACCATCACATAGTATTTTTACAGTTTTATATAGCGCAAATGCGGCTGGAGGGCATTAGACTGCTAGGGAAGAGAATCCAATGATATCACCCAATTTTTGAGAATTGGAGGATGTTGAGCCGGGGCTAGGGTTTGAACCTGGTTAGTCGGGTTCCCAAGTCGGCAGGTCCAGCTGCAAGGCCACATTTCCTCCTTCTGTCACATAAACATTTACTCAAATGCTGGATGTAAGGACGAAAAACGAAAATCCCAAACCATTTGTACAGCTATTCCATCCCAGCCTTTGATTCATTTGGCCTAGTGGGTCCAAATGTGAATCCATGTGGCAATGTTATACTGGATCCTTGTCAGCAAGAACCCCTTAAACTGCACATCTAGTGTGGCGCCTTAGGGTCACTATTGTTGTTCCTAGGACCCTCTGTTGGTCTTCCCACCTTATAATCTTGAGTTGTTAGCCTCTATTATCCTCTGTGTTTAGGTCATAAGTACTGGCAGAAATATATCATTTTTGGCATGAAACACCCAAATGAGGTGACTCCTGGTCTCCCCTCCAGGAAACGCTCCCAGGTGAAAGTGCGGTATATAAATCAGGCATAGCATAACATATAATCAACCGAGCAAACTAGGTCAAACAGGGCCCTTGGTCGTAATTGTTGTAAAGAACATTGATAATCGTGAACATTGTGTTCAATGGGTTTGCAAAAATAATTGCAAACATTCAAATCGGTGTGGAAGAAAGGCTTGGCTTCACTATCTGATGCCATGAACACCTTTTCATTTTAGAATTGTGAATGCTGGATGGAGTATGACTGCTGCCTACTGGAAATCAGAAAAGATAGTCTCACGCCCCAGTTCCTCTCTAAAAGTCTTTGGGCCATATTATCAAGAACGGGCGATAACATTATCGCCGCTTTAGCGGCAGGAAACTGCCGCTAAAGCGGCGATAAGGGGCTTGATAATATGCCCTATAGAATTCCAATAGAAGCCCAGTTTTGATGTCCTTCACACCAGAACCTGGGCTTCTATTAGAATTCTATAGGGCATATTATCAAGCCCCTTATCGCCGCTTTAGCGGCAGTTTCCTGCCGCTAAAGCGGCGATAATGTTATCGCCCGTTCTTGATGATATGGCCCTGGGTCTCCATATGCGCCCTTAGAAGAATACACAAGGTTTCCTCCCTCATCAGGATATCGGACCTTCCTGGTGTCATGTAGGAGGCTCTCGCAACAATGGCTTCGCTGAGCAGGGTAAGGGCATCCCTTCCCACAGGAGTGCAACCTGCCCCAACGTTGTTGGTTCGTTTTTCCTTTTTAACCTGATCTGATGCTATGGCACCGAATGGCAGTGGGCTAGTTCCTAACTGCAATATACCGTGGCCATAAGCTGCATTTCCACTATTGTTTCTGGAAAGAATCTATTGTACAACCTTCTGCTGTGCATCCTAAACATGAGGTTGCAGGCTGCACATTTCCTTAACGCAATGACTGCACAAAGCCTTGCTTAACATTTACTAGCCTTCTGTTTCCCTGATTGTGAAACCACCGACCAAGTGTCACTACAACTTGTGTTGTATCAAGCAAACTTGTTTAATTTTCACTTATGCAATTTTGTAAAATTCCATAATAATCTAATAAAGTTCCGCTTTCAGAAAAAAATGTGGTTTACACGTGTGTCACAACTATTCACCTGGGGTAAAAACATTGTGAGATTCTGCTAGGAGTCGTGTTCTAGTAGAAAATGTCTCTTGCGTCGAAATAATGCAGAACTTCAAGTAATTTGGAGAATTTTGTGAACTTCAGCGGCATAAATAAAACGTCTTGCAGACATTTGACATTTTGGGTGATAAAACTATGCCTCGGCACATCTCTGGATGCCTATTGTAAACTTAAGGCATTTATTTTCACACAAAAAAAAAATGCCTTTTTGTTTTGGGCTTCCATCTTCTTCTTTGTTGCTAATCCTAAAGTTTTGGTCTCTGCACTACACATTTGTTTTATACTCCATGCAATACAAAACAAAGAATTTCAGTTGCATTTTTTACTCTTGTTCTGCTTGTTACAGCATATGTCCAGGAACACTTTGAGATGCTTGGGTTTTGTGTTTTGTTGTACCCACTGGAGTTTAAGATGCTCTTTTGCATTCTTCAACTCCAGATGTCTTATCATCAACAAAGTTCCAAAGAAGTGCGGCTTTTCTATCCATTCCTCAATTTTTGGTCAAACTGTTCAAACTTTACACTCCTGAGGCCGTATTACATAAAGTACCCCGGGGGTGCAACGGGCGTTTGCGCCCACTTTGCCCATGGCACTTTGGTATTACAGAAGGGGCTGCAGACGCTTGTGTGGCCCCTTCTGTAATATCAATAGTGCTGGCGCACATGAAGTGCCAGCGCTATTTTCAAGGGGGCGTTCACTCATTTGCATAGGTACATTCTCCATGCAAATGAGGGAATCCCTTTGCCTCTGCGTCCGTGCTGTATTACCGACACGTGCGCAAAGGCAAAGAAGCCCTCAGGAGCCGCACTGACAGTGCGCCACCTTTTTGAGATGCTCTTTTGCATTCTTCAATTTCAGATGTCTCATCATCATCAAAGTTCCAAAGAAGTCCAGCTTTTCTATCCACTCCTCAATTTTTGGTCAAAGTGTTCACACTTTACACTCCTGGGGCCATATTACATCATGTACCCCGGAGGGCAACAGATGTTTGCGCCCGCTTTGCGCACCCCCAGAGCATTATGGTATTGCAGAAGGGGCTGCAGACGCTTGTGCAGCCCCTTCTGTAATACCGATAGTGCTGGCGCACATAAAGCACAAGCGATATCTTCAAGGGGGCATTCCCTCGTTTGCATAGGGGCATGCCCCATGCAAATGAGGGAATCCCTTTGCCTCTGTGCCCGTGCCGTATTACTGACGCGTGCGCAGAGGCAAAGAAGCAGCGCGCCTCCTGAGAGCAGCCCTCTGCAGGAGGTAAAGTAGGTCCTATGGACCCCCAGACATCCCCTTGCAAGCGGGTGCAGTCACTGACTGCACCCCCCGCCTGCAAGGGGATCTCTATTCCCCTTTGAAAATGCAGGCAGGTAAAGCAGCCGCTCCATATTTCACGTGAATAAGCTGCCCCAGGGCAGCACAAATTCCCTGCCATTCCTCATAATGCGGCGCATTTTCCTTCATTGCGCTGGGCTCACCTTTTTAAAGGTGCGCCCGGCGCAATGAAGCAAAATGCGCCACATGTGTAATGCGGCCCATGTGTAATGCGGCTCATGGCATTTAACTTTTTCTATGCAAGGAGATATGAGACAAAACTCAAGTGGAGTACTTGTTTATCTGACCTGTTGCTTTAGTGGAATGAACATTTGTTCCATTCAGAATGGGAACAAAAGGTTTGTGGTCTGTACGTATCAGAAATCTTGTACTCCACACATAAACCCTGAATCGCTTAACAGCCGAGGAACAAGCAAGCATCTCATACTCAATGACTGAGTTTAAGTGTTCCTGATTAGTCACCATGTGTGAAGCACATGCCCCAACTCATTTCGAATCTACTTTACCTTGAGTTAGAGTTGCCCATACACCAGCACCACTGGCATCAACAGTTATGCATAGTGACTTAATAGGGGGAAAATGGGCTTAAAAGGGGAGTCATACTCAGTTCTGTCTTTAATTTATTGAATGCAAAAGCCTGCTCTACATTCCACACAATATTCTTAAGCAGCAAATGCAGGGTCTCAGCTTTAATTGCAAAATGTTCAATGCATTTGGCATAAAACTCACACATCCCTAGAAACATTTGCAGTTGTTCATGATTAGTTGGAACCGGTACTTCCTCTATTGCTTTCAGTAACCCAGGACGTGGGGCAATACCCTTGACTGAAACAACATGTCCTAGATCATCCACCTCTAGTGCTTCAAATACACATTTGTCTTTTCTCTATTTGAGCCCATTACACGTGAGAGCCCTGGGAACTGCATCCAGCCTCAGCCTACAATCCACTACTTTATTCCAAACACCAATACGTCATCATGAAATCCTAAGACCCCAGGAAAACCCTTCAATACATTCCTGATGACACGCTGGAAAACAGAAGCTGCAGGTGCTAGGCCAAATGGCATTCTGCAGTGCTGGAATACTCCAAACGGAGTAACAAAAGCAGTGAGGTGTCTAGATTTCTTGACCAAAACTATTTGATGGTAAGCTGAACTCATATCTAGTTTAGAAAAAACATTTTCTCCTGCCAATGTAACCATAATTTCTTCAATTTTAGGTAATAGGTGGGCATCAGCGCAAATAGACTTATTAAGACATCTAAGATCTATGTGCATATGCAATTCGTGGTTCTTTTTAAATGCAACTACTATAGGTGATAACCTTAAAGAAGATTCTGTATGCTCAATAACGCCCTCAGAACACAGTTGCTGAATATTTTTACAAACTTTCCTGACCGACAATGACACAAACATTAATTTGTGTTTCATTGGAACGTTACCTTCTTTTAGTTGAATCACATTCTCAAATTCTCAAAATATTCCTAGTTTGCCTTTGAAAACTTCAAAATGTTTTCCAAAATGATTTGATACTAGATGACACTTCTATAACAGAATTTACATCATCAACTCACAAGACTTGTTTCACGCATCTGGGTTCAAGGGTAATGCCCAATCAACCCTGATGATGCAAACCAAGGATATCAGGGCATGACCGAGGTACACAAACTTTACCCGTAACAGGCCTCCCCTTGAATACAATTGTCCTATAAAAGTAACCTTCCAGATCAATTTTTGTGCTTTCATAATTCTGCAGGGTAATATCAGGAGAAGTCATCACTTTTTGTAATTTCTTTAGATTACATGTACTTCTGAAAATTATGGATATCATGATCCACAATCTGTCAATAAATGTATCCACACATCTTCTACGCAAATATTCTTACTAGGACCACTGGACGTAGGGAAAGCATCCTAATGCACTTGTACACACAGAACTAGATTGTTCATGCAACTGGTCACTCCATCCCTATCTTCATCACCATCAGCAATCATATTGACTCCAAAAGATGCTTTGTTGCTCTTCCTACAAACCTTGGCAGAATGTCTAGTGATACCGCAATTGGCTCATTGTTTACTTATGGCTGGACACTATTTAAAAGATGCCAGATGAAAAGAACCATTTGAGACTTTCTTTTTCTGTGCTTGATTAATTTTCTTTTTTTGATTTCCCTTTACGATACACACTGCACCCTCATTATCCTAGTTTAAGACTTTGGCTGATTCTCTTGAATCTTTAATACTGTTGGCTAAGTCTGTTGATTCTTCTAGAGATGAATTTTTGCAAGTAACCTCACTTGTATTCTTTTATTATAGCATTTAGTAACTAATTGATCCCTGATGAGATCAGTAAGAGAATAAAACTTACATTTGGATTCTAAAACTCACAGACATGCCACATACATATCTATGGATTCAGGAGATGAATGTTCTCTTGAAAATATCCTATGTCTCCTCATTACTAGATTTGAAGGCTTTGAAAAGTGTTTCTCTAGTCGTTTAACAGCCTCCTCATACTCATCAAGTTGTTCATCCTCTGGAATATAAATGGGTAAATGTTCAAAAATCTATTGTCTTTCCAAATCCAAAGAATGTTCCAACAACCATCTCATTCTATCGGCTTTAAATTTGAACGCATCAATTGTGCCTAAATAAGCATTGAATGTTCTGAACTACTCTTTCCAGTGAATAACTGTTTCTCCTGGTGATTGCAGGAATGGTGACAGGTGATTAATCGCTTGCATAGTAATAGGAAAAAAAAGCTAAATGTACAGTCAATGTTATAGTAGAGTACCAGCCAATAAAAGAAATAGGTGAATACTGATGAAAAAAATCTTATATCGCAGGCAGGGATATTTAGTACTACAGAATTCAACAATCAGACAATCTTTTTAGAGGTGAAAAGGCTGTAGGGATGCAAAAATATCAGACTATTATTTAGCGCAGTATTGATTAATACTGGTGAAATAGAAGGTCAAGCAAATCTTCTTGAGACAAAATGGCTATCAAGGACGTGCAAGCCCACCGCACGTGGGCACAAAGCTGCTCATCACCAGGGTGAATAAAATGTTGTTCGCAGCCAGGAGGTAAGTAGATAACTTCTTTTTTTAGTCCAGAATAAGCAGACAGCTACCCAGCCCCATTCTAACCTCGCCGCATCTCCTTCTCCTGTCGCTCTTTTTTTTTTTGGGAATCATGATCAGCTCCCCACGCTGACAAGAGAACAAGATCACAACAGTAAGCTGTTGCTGTTGTGGTGATAGATATCCTGAATTTCTCTCCTTTTGGCGTTTTAAACAACAGCTTTTAGTAATAATGTGGGCCATGTGAGTACTGGTCTCGGGTGTATGTTGTAAAACCAGAATTGTAAATGTGTCACACTAAGGGGCAGATTTACAAGCCCCTTGAGTCACTTTTGCGCCACCAGTGCGTCACTTTTGTGACGCAGCGACGGCGCAAACAATGCTGCCAATTTACAATGTGACGCATCTAGGGAGATGCGTCACGATGTAAAGCCCTGCGTCACATTATGCCTGCGTCATGTATAATGTATGCAGGGTAGGCGTTTCCACGCAGGAAAGCCTCGTAGAAGTGACACAGTGAAATCTACAAGATATCACTGCGCCACTTTTAGGCTGCCACTGCGTCAAAACCTTACGCCTGCTTGAAGCAGGCGTAAGGAGTGACGCAGTATAATTAGTATAGGCCTCACCATGCATTCTTGGAGTTGAGTCGTGCTTGCGAAACGACTCCAGCAATGCGTGACTTTTGCACCAACAGATGCGTCAGAATTTCTGACGCATCTGTCAATCCTTGCGCCATGGTGGGCCGTATTGTAAATATGGTGCATCCATGGTGGCGCAAGGGTATCACAGGCTGGCGCAGGGAAACTGACGCATCTCTACAGATGCGTCAGTTTCTTGTAAATCTGCCCCTTAGAGTAGATTGAAGTTAGTAGTTGTGTGCAAATGGCTCTCACAATACTCTGCATACCTGTTACATATATGCTTCGAGCCGTAGCTACCTAGACCTGCATTACTTTAACAGTTCTGCATCTGCAGTAATTAAATTTGAAAATAATAATGGGCGCATCAAGTAATAGATTTGTGTCAGCAGTATTTGAACCTAGTAGTAAAAGAAGTCAGTTTTATTTGAGTTTGTTTTGCTAAATATTTATTGACATACCACTGGCACAAACAATTAAAGGTATATGTTGATATGCAATATGAAGCTGTCATCCAGCACAGATTAACTAACCAATGATAAATTAAAATACAACCAACAGTTTTCACCTCCTACACATTTCAGTACCGCAAACCCCAAAAAGTTTCATGTGATACAGCACTAGAATCATATTCTTTCAAGTAGGACGGAGAAATCACTTTCTATAAAGGTACACAGCACACTCCAGTGTCCGAGACCATTCTAATTGGATGTGCTGTATTTTATGGAAATGTTCTCTGTTTGTTTTCTCCATGAAAATGTTTGTACTTGTTCTAATGCCTCCTGTGAAAATGTAAACAACAGATAATTTTATATAACATGGTTTGACTGTAAAATCCACAGCATCTTTTAGAATAATTAGTCTAAGATTTAAAGCAAAATAATATGTTAATGTAGTCTGAAATGAAGCAGCTGACAGTAACGTGCATAAGATTCAGATATATAAAAAAACATAAAATCCTCTTTGATTACAGAAAGTAATCGGTCATGCAGAACAGAAAACTTTCCTAGAAATGATATGGTCCTAATTGCAGAGAAAAAACACTTTGCTTCTAGGCAGGCCACCCTGCACAATATTTATTGAAAGCATTTAGGGGCCATATGTATAACGCATTTTACCGGTCGCAACCGGCCCATTGGGCCATTTGGGACCGGTAAAATGCATTTTTCTATGTATAAACCCAATTTTGCGAGTGAGTAACTTAATACCGTCTCGCAAAATAGGGTTTGCAAGTCGCTTATAGGAAGGGACGTGCCAAAGGCATCCCTTCCTAATGGCAAGTAGCAGGGGGATGTACGAATGTTTTGTAGCCGAAATGCGTTCACAAAACAATCACAATTTACCACCTCCTTCAAGTACGTGGTAAGCCAGTCGCAAACAGGAAGGGGTCCCCAGGGGACCACTTCCCCATTGTGAATGGTAGCAAAAACGTTTTTTTAGAGCAGGCATTGGTCCCTTGGACCCCTGCCTATCCTTAAAAAATAAAACAGAAATGTTTCATTTTTCTTTTTGAAATGCATCCCATTTCCTTTAACCCCTATGCTGCCAGGCCTTCTCCTCCCCCCTGTGCCACGCCTTTTTGTGGCTATTTTGGGTACTTCACACTTAGGCCCCCATAACCTTTCCTCCAACATCCTGAGGATTCTAAAGCTACCCGTGGTTTGTGGATTCTCCTGGAGGAGACCAAGAAATTAGACAAAATACAGCTAAATTTGAGGATTTGGGGGGAAAATGTGAAAAAAGGCTTCAGAAGACAGCATCTGTTTTTTTCCCTGCAAATGGTATCAATGAAGGGTTTATGGTGTTAAAATCCCCACCTTCCAAGCTTTCAGGAACAGGCAACCTTTTGTCAGAAAACCAACATTTTCTACACAGTTTTGGCACTTTACTGGGACATAGCCTATTCCCCTATTTTTCGTGCTTTCAACCACCTTGCAGTTAGTGGTAGAAATGGGTGCAAAAACAATAATGGATCCCGGAAAGCTATACATTTCTAAAAAGAAGTCAACATTCTGAATTCAGCAAGGGGTAATTTGTGGAGATCCTTCAAGGCTTTCCTATAGAAAAAAAACAGTTGAAATAAAAGAATATTCAAATTGAGTTAAAAAAAAACCAGCCATTTGTGCCTACAATTTCACCTGTAACTTTTTCTAACTATGCTAGATTTTTTAAAGCAATATACCGTTATGCCCATGGGACCTTTTTGGTAGCAGGGATATATCGGGCCTGTAGGTTCACAAAGAACCCGAGGTACCGAGCCAATATCTTAGGCACACCTTGCAATGCTTTTTCATTGTGTACCAGGTATACAGCAATTAATTTGGTAAAATATAAAGAGTGAAAAATAGGTATCAAGGAAACCTATGTATTTCCGAAATGGGAACAAGATATGGAGTTTAGTAGCAGTGGGTATTTGCATATCTCTGAATATGTGTGTAGCCATGCTAGCAGGTGAATTAGGGGGCATTTTTCAAAATGTCTCATTTTTACACACTGTCTTAAATTTGGATGGCAGGAATGCATAGAAAGACAATGGGTAATAATAATTTTTCCACTATCCTGCATTCCCCTAAGTCTCCCAATAAAAACGGTACCTCACTTGTGTGGGTAGGTCTAGTGCCCGCAGCAGGAAATGGCCAAAAATGCAACGTGGACTTATCAGATTTTCCCACAGAAAACAGATTTCTTTTTTTTGCAATGTGCCTAGTTGTGGATTTTGGGCTCTAGCTCAGCCGGCACCTAGGCAAACCTATAAATTTCTTTAAAGCAGACACCCAGGAGAATCCAGGATGGGGTGAATTGTGTGGCTCTCACCAGGTTCTGTTACCCAGAATCCCTTGCAAACCTCAAACTTTTTCTGTCAAAAAAAAAAACGTTTTCCTCACATTTCTGTGATGGAAAGTTCTGGAATCTGTGGGGAGCCACAAACTTCCACCCACCCAGCATTCCCCAAGTCTCCCAATAAAAATGGTACCTCACTCATGTGGGTAGGCCTAGTGCCTGCGACAGGAAATGGCCCAAAGCGTAACAAGGACACATCAGATTTTTCCACAGAAAACAGACCCTTTTTTGGCAATGTGCCTAGCTGTGAATTTTGGGCCGTAGCTCAGCCGGCACCTAGAGAAACCTATCAAATCTGTAAATGTTTTAAAACCAGACTCCCAGGGGAATTCAGGATGGGGTGACTTGTGTGGCTCTCACCAGGTACTGTTATCCAGAATCCCTTGCAAACCTCAAACTTTGTAAAAAAAAAAAAAAAAAAAACACATTTTCCTCACATTTTTGCGATGGAAAGTTCTGGAATCTGCGGGTAGCCACAAACTTTCACCCATCCAAATTTTTCTCAAGTCTCCAGATAAAAACGGTACCTCAATTGTGTGGATAGGCCTACTGCTCGCAGCAGGAAATGGCCAAAAATGCAACGTGGACTCATCAGATTTTCCCACAGAAAACAGACCCTTTTTTGCAATGTGTCTAGCCGTGAATTTGGGTCCTAGCTCAGCCAGCACCACAGGGTACTTAGCAAACCTATACATTTCTGAAAAACAGACACCCAGGGGAATCCAGATTGGGTGATTGCGCGACTCTCACCAGGTTTTGTTACCTGCAATCCCTTGCAAATCTCAAACTTTCTCCCAAAAACAAATTGTCCTCACATTTTTTAGATGAAAGTGCTGGAATGTATGGGGAGTCACAAACTTCCAGCCCCTCAGCATTCCCTAAAGTCTCCTGATAAAACTGGTACCTCACTTGTGTGGGTAGGCTTAGTGCCCCCAACAGGATATGGCCCAAAACGCAACGTGGACACATCAGATTTTTTCCACAGAAAACTGGCTCTTTTTAGGTCTCGCCTGAGCCAGCGCGCATGCGCTGCTCTGGCGAGACTTTTAGTAAGCGGGTTTTGGAAGTGCAAACAGTGGCTTTTGCTGGGACTAGCCTGCGTTCACGCGAGCGTGCACGCGGGATCAGGCGCCATATGGCTTCCCTCGCCATCTGGACGCTCGCGTGAACGCAAGCTGGTCGCCAGCAAAAGCCACTGTTTGCACTTACAAAACCCGCGATTACTTTCACTTTCACGGCCGCGCGGCCGTGTCAGTTTCGCGCCCTCTCTGTGCCTTATCACGTCATTCTCCAGACTTCCTCCCCCGCTGCCAGTTGTAGTGTTTTTGATTATGGAATCTACTAGGCTTGGCTCGGGACTCCCAATGGACCTCGAACTGATCACAGCTTTGAGCCTTAATTGGTTCACCTACGTCTACCACTCACTGTCTTCTCTCTGTCGCTCACGGGATTGCTTTTTCTCTCGCTCTTTCTTCTCCTGGCTTGTTTCTCTCGTTATCATCCAGTGGCTCGCTCTCTCATCCACTGGCTTGCTTCTCTTTCTCCCTCGCTTGCCCGCTGGTTCGGTGCTCTTTCTCGTCAGCTGGTATGCTTCTCTCAATCTTGCCCGCCGCCCCCAAGTTCGCTTGTCTCTCTCTTCTCTAATGAACCATTTCTTCTGCGATCATCCCATGGCCCATTTCTTTGGTCTAGTTCCCTCCTCCCCTTGACAGGCCTTTTCTTCAGATGGCACAGCAGTCTGAGGGTGCAGGGCTGTAAAATTAATGATTTGTGTTCTCGATGTCCTGTAGCCACCTTTGAACTGGAGGATGAATTGCACCATCCTGTATACCCTTCCCAGAGTAGCCCGGCACATGCAACTCCGCAGGTATTGTTAATCCCTGCCTCTGTTTCCGCGTTTTGATTTAATGTCTGTGTCATGTTGTGCTATACTCAACCTCGAAACCTTTAAAGGCAAAGCAAGTGCTGTAATACACATCAGAGAGAGGTGGTTTTTATACACAACTCTAGTTTTAGGGATTTAATGTGTGGCCCTTTCTCACGAGTGGATAAAGATTTGCGCATGTTACTAACAAAGCCGCTCAAAGCTCTAAAACCGCATTTTTTTAGTTATAGAAATTTAGGGGCATTTGCAGAATCCTATCTATGCAAAGCTCACGTCTGACTATCTATGCAGAGCTCATGAGCGGCCACCTTTTCTTTCCATCGTGCTATTTGCATATGATACATCTGTGTCTTGCTGCCTCCGACCCTCCACAACTTAAGCTCTGGCTGTGTAATATTGTTAAAGTTTAACACTCTTGTGGGAGAAATATCTCGGATTTAAAAAAAAGTCATTGTGTTTGTCAGCTTAAAACCACGTTTGATTCAACCAAACCAGTGAATCTGAACAGATCTGCATTTGAAGCGAAGGAAAGACATGGGTGAAAATAGGGCCGAGCTTTTGAGCCACCGAATCCAGTCAGGTTTTGAGTGTATGCATAGTGAATATGTATGAGAGAACTTTGCATGCAGTGAATTTCAATGCAGATAATTTCCATGTTTATTAGTCGTTCCGAACACCGGACTGATTTTTACTTACTGTTGATGAGAGCAGTATTAGTGAGTAAAGTGAGAATGTGAAACTGCGTGCTACATGGCAAAATACTTATAAGGTCCCAAAGGCCTACAAAGGCGAGACCTACTTAATGAGGTGTTTTGCCCCTGCAATATATGCACATTTCTGTGAATATGTACGCACTTGTGCGCGTATTAGTACTCAGTGCTATCTTGCAAGCGCCTGCCTGTTTGTGCGTTAAGGTGGCCTTTCCTTATTGTATGCCATATGCTTTACCATGAAGTATTTTTCCCAGTCGCTGTGTTATGTTATCACCGGCTTTCTGGTAGTGCGATCTTTGAGGCATATGTACAGGATAGCTGTGAACCCCTGTTCTGTATTGCTTGAGCGAATTGCTTTGCAGTGAATTATTATAGCCGTAGCAACTGCTAAATGTTGCAATATTTCCCTTGTTTGTGCGTTCTCTTGTTGTGGTTGCTATATGTGATATAGCATGGTTTTGGGAATTGCATAGAAAACCTTTTTGTGTTTTTAAAGGATTACATTATATTTGGCCTTTGGGAAGGTGAGTACGAAAAACGTAATGAAGTGCTTTCATTTATTTATCCTCTTATTGAGAACTTAAACCCTCCTTCCAGGCCCTGTTCAGAAGGCCGTTAAGGAATGCGCTTCCCCGAGATAAGGCCCTGATTTATGAGGTCTCACTGCTCGACATGAAGGCCCCTTGAAGTTTACCATTCTTGTTTTGGGCCGGAACGGGGGAGTTTTATGGGCTTTACAGCGGAATGCTAGAAGCCTCCTCGATGTTATGTGTATCAGGGGGGGCAGGGGCTGTGCTGAAAATGTGCTACGTGCAAAACAAATGTTTGGCTTTGCCACAAGCTATACGTGGTAATTTGTGCTTTTATAAATGTTTGTTATGCCAACAGGTTAAATAGTAAGGAATCCCTGCTTTGCTGACCCCCATTTAAAAGAGTCCTAAATTGTCTCTTTAAGCAAAGCTACAGCCTTTTCCTTACAAGCATAGCGATCGCTCTTAGCTATGTCTGAAAAACGAAGTAAAGACTGGGGAATAAGCCCTTCCCATGAAGCGTTGTGGTGTATGAAAGAAGCGCTCTTTTTATAGGTCTCGCCTTTGGGACCTTGTAAGTAAAAAAAAAAACTGAAGTCTAAGACTTCACGTTTACATTTACTGCATCCTAAATACAAAGTAAATGTAAACGTGAAGTCTTATACTTCTGTTTTTTTTTTTAACTTACAAGGTCCCAAAGGCGAGACCTATTGGCTATGCCAATGCTTGTTTGCTAGATGTCTGGATGTGGATTTTGGGCCCTAGCTCAGCCGTCCCCTAGGGAAACCTAGCAAACCTGCACATTTTGAAAAACAGACACCCTGGGGAATCCAGGATGAGGTGACTTGTGCACCTCTCACCAGGTTCTGTTCCCTTGCAAATCTCAAACTGTGTCAAAAAGAACACATTTTCCTCACATTTCTGTGATGGAAAGTTCTAGAACCTGCGGGGAGTCACAAACTTCTACCACCCCAGGATTCTCCCACGTCTCCCAATAAATATGGTACCTCACTTGTGTGGGTAGGCCTAGTGCCCATGACAGGAAATGGCCCCAAAACGTACTGTGGATACTTGAAAATTATCGATCACAAAAAGAACTGGTCTTGCGAGGGAGTCACCTGTGTTTTTGGTCCTGGGCTTGGCGGCCATGCAGGGAAACCTACCAAACCCAGACATTTCTGAAAACTAGACACCCGGTGCAGTCAAAGGATGTGTGGCTTGCATGGATCCCTCAATGTTTTCATATCCAGAATCTCCTGCAAACCTCAAATTTGACTAACAAATTCACATTTTCCTCACATTTTTGTGTGGGAAAGTTGTGGAGTCACTAGGCCAGCACAAATGTCCTACCACCCAGCGTTCCCCCACGTCTCCCGATAAAAACGGTACCTCACTTGTGTGGGTCGGCCTAGTGCCCATGACAGGAAATGGCCCAAAACTTACTGTGGAGACTTGAAAATTATCGATCCCAAACGACTGGTCTTGCGAGGGAGTCACCTGCGTTTTTGGTCCTTGGCTTGGCAGCCTTGCAGGGAAACCTACCAAACCCAGACATGTCTGAAAACTAGACCAAGCACTGTGTAAAAAAAGTAATAAACAAAGTGTGGATTTATAAAACAAAAAGAAAAACTGCAGGCAAATAGCAGTTGCAAGGTAAAGTCAATCAATACAAAGCTCCCAAAGACCTATATACTGGAAAACAATACCACTCACTTGCCAGAGGCCGCTAGACTCACTAGCACCTACTCTGCACAGACACAGCAAACACTAATATCACACTAAAAAATAAAATAAAATGACACACAAAGCAACACAATAAACATTGTGCACAAATACAAGGAAAATGTCAACTCACATTCAAACAGAAGCTAAATATGCTGCTATTATTACAAAATTTCCAAAAAACACATTTATGCAGTTCAATGATACTTATTTGTAGTAAACAATATAAAAAAATGTTTCCTTACCAAACACTTGCAACTAAACAAACCGCAGCTCTACAGGTGCTGAAACCGCAAGCACAAGTTGAACTAAAGTAAAACAAAGGTTTTGCACTACAATGAAAAGGAGAAAAAAAAGTTACGATCACAAACAATGGCCAAACACGCAGACCATCAGGCGAACTACATTTAATACACAAACTTTTTCTGGTGGTCTAGTGGCTTCTGCCTCCCTTGGGGGCACATAGGCTTACCAATGCAAGGCATATCTGCCCCCAATGGGGGCAGAAACAGCCAGAATATTCACCCCCAAAATGGGAGTGACCCTTGCCCAAGGAGCCACTCCCAAAAACATTTTGCACCATAAACAATAAAGTCCCTCGTGGTCTAGCAGCTTCCGCCCCCCCTTATGGCAGATGGGCCCAAAATATAAGGCCGATTTGCTCCCAAAGGGGGGCAGAAGTGGCCAAAACATTTATCAACAAACAGGGGGGACCCTTACCCAAGGGGCCACTCCTCAAAACATTTCTAATTGCATGCTTAAAAAAAACCCTAGTGGTCTAGTGGCTTCTGCCCCCTTGGGGGCAGATGGGCCTAAAAATATAAGGCCGATCTGCCCCAAAGGGGGCAAAAATGGCCAAAACATTCATCACCAAAAGGGGAGCGACCCTTGCTCAAGGGATCACTCCCAGTAATTATTAAAAAATGAATCCATGGCTTCTAGTGGGTTTGGACTCCTTCCGGGGGCTAGATCGGCAGGAAAAACGGCTGATCTAGCCCCAGGGGTGGCCGAAACAAGGAAAAAAAGGAAATAACCCCCATGGGAAAGACCATTGCCCATGGGGTCGCTCCCACAATGCGTCAAAATAAATTACCCTGTGCCTAGTGAATTTTGGCCCCCCGGGGGGCTGATCGGCCTAAAAACAGCCAAGTCAGCCTCTGGGGGGCCAAAACATGGATAAATATGCCCCCAGGGGAGCGATCCTTGCCTAAGGGTCTCTCCCCCAACTACACAAAAAAAACATTCCTGGTGGTACAGTGGATGGATTCCTGCTCTACGATCGCAGGCCTCACCTGCGATCGTGGAGCCGTAATCCATTAAAAACAGGCACAGGGGAAAGGAAAAACTGTTTCCTTTTCCCTGTGTCTGTTTACCCCAACCCCCCCCCCGAGAGAAGAACTTACCACCAATGCGTCCTCTCTCTGGCTGCGCTGGAAGCAAATGGCTTCCAGCACGTCCCTGGCAGTCTATGAAGATGTCGGTGCGCCGTGAGCACGCCTATGTCATCCGATTGCTGAAGGAGGGGTTGGGGATGGCAGTGTAAGCGCTTCCGCTGCCATCCCCTGTGGGGGGCATGTAGGGGGCGGCACTCGGGGGGAGTGCCAGCACCTCCCCCGGGGTCAGTGCCAGGATGTAATAGTTAGGTCTTCGGCACAGCAGCACCGCTCCCGATGACGTAACCATTACGTCCTTGGCACACAAGGGGTTAAGGAAAACGGGCTGCATTTTAAAAAAAAGTTGCTTTATTTAAAAGCAAACACAGACATGGTGGTCTGCTGTCCCCAGCAGGCCACCATCCCTGGTTAATGCCCATTCTCAATGGGTCTCAAATTGCGACCTTCCTCATGAACGTTGAGGCAGGTCAATTGCAACCCCATTCGGAATCACTTATGTGTCTGAGACACATTAGTAAATTTCATTTTACGAGTCTCAAATTTGCAAAATGAAATAGTCGTACATCTGGCCCTTAGTCACAATTTCCAAGTTAAGGACTTAGAGCCAGATGTACTAACATTAGGAATACTGATTTCCTAATTGCGATTCACTCTGAATCGGAAATCGGTATTCCTAATGTATGAAATGCTTTATTCCCCAATAGCAAATCATAGTAGACCACAAATTGACCTACTAATGAGGGAGGTCACAATTTGGGACCCATTAGGAATCGCAGCCATCGCAGGGATAATGGACTGCTGAAGTCAGCAGACCACCATGTCTGCGTCTGCTTTTTAATAAAGCAATCGTTTTTGTTTTGTTTTTTTAACCCAGACGGCCCCCGGCCGTCCGATCACATGGCACTAGAAATTCCTCTGGTGCGGGCACCAGAGGGATTTCTTTCCCCCCCCCCAACAGCCTCAGGAGCTGGGGAAGAGCTTCCCCAGCTCCCGAGGCTGTGTAGATGGTTTCCCTGAAATGACGATCAGCGCGCACGTGGCACTGACGTCATTTCAGTGAAACCGAAACTGAAATAAGCTGCGAGGCTCATTTCAGTTTCACTTTCTATGTGCTCAGGGGGCTATCTCAGCCCCCCGAGCATGTAGAAAGACAGGAGAGGTATTATTGGAAAGTGGAGAATCTCCCCTTTCCAATGGTACCCCTCCCTAGTGGATCCCTGCTTGGGGATCACCCCAGCAGGGCGATCCCCAAGCAGGAATCTACCCACTAGGCACCAGGAAGGGGGGAGCGGCCCCTTGGGCAAGGGCCTTTGCTCCCCCGATAATTTTTGGGGTGAATTCAGTCTTTCTGCCCCCCCCTGGGGGGCAGATGGGGGCAGTAGCCCCCAATCTGCCCCCTGGGAGGGCAGAAAGCCCACTAGAAACCAGGGATTTGTTTTCATAGTGAATTAGGGATGGGGGCTGCCCAATATGGGCATGCCAATGCCCCCTACCCCCGCAAAATTACAGTCTTTCATCCCCCCCTGGGGGGCAGATGGGGGCAGTAGCCCCCAATCTGCCCCCCCAGGTGGGGCAGAAAGCACCCTAGACGCCAGGGATTTTTCTTTATAGGCCCAGGGTGGGGGCTGCTCAGAATAGGCATGCAAATGCCACCACCCTACCCCCCAAAGAAAACAAAAGACTTTCTGCCCCTACAGGAGGCAGATGGGGG
Source organism: Calotriton arnoldi (assembly GCA_963921515.1). Classification (NCBI taxonomy): domain Eukaryota; kingdom Metazoa; phylum Chordata; class Amphibia; order Caudata; family Salamandridae; genus Calotriton; species Calotriton arnoldi. The sequence continues at coordinate 948,287 of CAWUFW010007728.1, read as the reverse complement.
CAATAGCCCCTGATCTGCCCCCCAGGGGGGCAGAAAGCCCACTAAGCGGCAGGAATTTCTTTTTATATAGGTAGTGGAAGGGGCTGCCCAAAATGGGCATGTCAATGCCCCCACCCCCCAAAATAAAATGCTACAGTCTTTCCGCCCCCTTCCCCCTGGGAGGCAGATGGGGCAATAGGCCCTTATCTGCCCCCCAGGGGGGCAGAAAGCCCACTAGCCACCAGGGATTTGTTTCTCCAAAGTTCGGGGTGGGAGGTGGCCAGAATGGGCATTCCAATGCCCCCAGCCCCCCAAAAAAGATGCCACAGTCTCTCTACCCCCCAGGAGGCAGATGGGGGCAGTAGCCCCTGATCTGCCCCCCCCCGGGGGGGCACAGAGCCCACTAGGCGCCAGCGATTATGCTGGCTTTTTTAGATGTAGGACTGGCGGCTGCCCAGAATGGGCATCCCAATGCCCCCACCCCCTCAAAAGAATAGCCCCCGATTTCCCCCCTCCCCAGGGCGGCAGAAAGCCCACTAGGCACTGACTCTTTTTCAGAACGTGCCTACCTGTGGATTTTGGGTCCTAGCACAGCCGGCACCTAGGGAAACATAGCAAACCTGTATATTTTCGAAAACTAGACACCAAGGGGAATCCAGGATGGGGTGACTTGTGTGGCTCTCAATAGGTTCTGTTACCCAGAATCGCTTGGAAACCTCAAACCTTGTAAAAAAAAAGCAAATTTTCCTCACATTTCAGTGATGGAAAGTTCTGGAATCTGCGCAGATCCACAAAATTCCACCCAGCCAGCATTCCACAAAGCCTCCCGATAAAAATGGTACCTCACTTGTTTGGGCAGGCTTACTACCCGTGACAGAAAACAGCCCAAAACGCAGCATGGACACACCACATTTTTACAGTGAAAACTGACCCTTTTTTTGCAAAGTGCCTAGCTGTAGATTTTGAACCCTAGCTCTGCCGGCACCTAGGGAAACCTAGCAAACCTATACATTTTTGAAAACTAGACACCCAGGGGAACCCAGGATGAGGTGACTTGTCTGGCTCCCACCAGGTTCTGTTACCCAGAATCCCTTGCAAACCTCAATCTTTGTAAATATAAACACATTTTCCTCACATTTATGTGATGGAAAGTTCTTGAATCTGCATGAATCCACAAAATTCCACCCACCCCGCATTCCCAAAGTCTTCCGATAAAAATAGTATCTCACTTGTGTGGGTAGACCTAGTGCCCACGACAGGAAACGGCGCAAAACGCTGTGTGGACACACCACATTTTTACAGTGAAATCTGCCTTTTTTGTGCAAAGTGCCTAGCTGTAGATTTTGAACCCTAGCTCTGCCGGCACCTAGGGAAACCTAGCAAATCTATACATTTTTGAAAACTAGACACCCAGGGGAATCCAGGATGGGGTGACTAGTGTGGCTCGCACCAGGTTCTCTTACCCAGAATCCCTTGCAAACCTCAAACTGTCATAAAAAACAAATTTTTCTCACATTTCTGTGATGGAAAGTTCTGGAATCTGCGTGGATCCACAAAATTCCACGCAACCCGCATTCTCCAAAGTCTTCTGATAAAAATGGTACCTCACTTGTGTGAGTAGGCCTAGTGCCCGTGACAGGAAACGGCCCAAGACATGACGTGGACACACCACATTTTTACAGTGAAAACTGACCCCTTTTGTGCAAAGTGCCTAGCTGTAGATTTTGAACCCTAGCTGTGCCGGCACCTAGGGAAACCTAGCAAACCTATACATTTTTGAAAACTAGACACCCAGGGGAATCCAGTTCTCTTACCCAAAATCCCTTGCAAACCTAAAACTTTGTAACAAAAAACACATTTTCCCCACATTTCTGTGATGGAAAGTTCTGGAATCTGCGTGGGACCACAAACTTCTACCCACCCCACATTCTCGAAAGTCTCCCGATAAAAATGGTACCTCACTCGTGTGGGTGGGTCAAGTACCCTCGACAGGCAAGGGCCCAAAATATACTGTGGAGACATCAAAATTACCTATCACAAAACGACCTGGTTTTGCAAGGGGGAGCACCTGGGTTTTTGGCCTCCGGCTCAGCAGTCATCTAGTGAAACCTACCAAACCCACACATTTCTAAAAACTCCACACCCTGGGGAGTCCAGTGAGGTATGGCTTGCGTGGATCCCCCAACGATTCCCTACCCAGAATTCCCTGCAAACCTCAAATTTAGCTGAATGAAATCACATTTTCCTCACTTTTCTGTGTGGGAAAGTTGTGCGATCACCGGGCTGACACTAATTTCCTACCACCTAGCATTCCCCCAGGTCTCCCAATAAAAATGCTACTTCACTAGTGTGGGTAGGCATAGCGGCTGCAACAGGAAATGGCCCAAATCGTACTGTGGAGTCTTCAAAATTACCTATCATAAAACTACCTGGTTTTGTAGGGGGGGACCTGTTTTTTGGCCCGGGGCTCGCGGCCATCTTGGGAAACCTACCAAGCCCACACATTTCTGAAAACTAGACACCCTGGGGAGTCTAGTGAGGTGTGGCTTGCGTAGGTCCCCGAACGTTTTCCTACCCAGAACCCACTGCAAACCTCAAATTTAGCTGAAAAAATCACTTTTTTGACAAATTTTGTGTGGGGTCACTGTGCCGGCACAAATGTCCTACCACGTAGCGTTCCCCTTGGTCTACCGAGTAAAATGATACCTCACTTGTGTGGCTGTCTGTTAGACCTGGCATCATTGGCGCGGGTCTCCCTTCCTCTTTTCGCTTCCTATCTTTTATGTTGGCTGGATTCAGATGCTCTGGGCGCTGTGCCACTGCCAATCAGTGCCACAGCACGAATGCTCCCTGTGTAAAGATAACTGTATGAATTGGGATAACCATAATTGGCTCGTTTGGTTTACCTGTCAGTCCCTAGTATAAGTGCACTGTGTGTGCCCAGGGCTGGTAGATCAAATACTGCTGGCGGGCCTGCAGCGCTGATTTGCGCTACCCACCGAAGCAGCTTTTAAAGTATGTCTGTGTAGCATGTTCTAATAGCGAGTTACCCTCCATTTCACTGTTTACTATTGTGAGGCTATCCGTTCTCATAGGCCAGAATGGGCAGGCGTATTACATCCCATAATCCTACCTGCCCCCAGGAACCTGATAGAAAATTCGAATTTGATATGTTTAAGCTCAGGACATTGAGATACATCTTTTAGTAAGGAGCATTTGCATAACCCGTGTTCGAAAATGCCTCTGCTAGAAACAAGGTATTTTCTTGCCTAAGCTTTCCTGTAGGCTTTGCTAGTGTGTGTATTGGCCGTCTGGTTTTGGAGCAGCAGGGTCAGCTGGGTCAGACCTGGCTGGAGAGAGAGAGATCGGCATTTAGAGAATGGGGAGGGGTGACTCTTTGATCTGAGCAGGGCCGTGCCTGGCAAGGTGAATGATGGCTCCACCTCCCACTGGGCGTCTGATAGCAGACCCCCGGATTCTCAAAGGGCAGGATGTCGCCTCATAAACCAAGTGCTCCCCGACCCCACCGAACTGGTTCTGGCTGGATTCAGTGATTTGTGACTGTAGAGAACAAAGACTTTTTAGGTATAAAACGCTGCGCTGAAACCTTTTTCAAGTGTGTTCCTTCTGGATGTCAAGACGAAACTCTGTCCGAGTGAACAGAGGAAAGGACTTTGAAACTTTCACCAAGCTTGCTGAAGAAACTACCCGAGGGCCTGAATTGAGAGCGCCTCCTGCTGAAGTCTCAGGGACATTAGACTTCACCCCGTCAGCCGTCTGAATTCCTGTGCTAGGGATTCTACTTGCAGGTGAGGCCTCCGTCGAGTAATCCGGAACCTCTAGTTCTACTGTGAGGAACGCGGACTGGTAACCCTTGTTAACTCTGTGTGTGGGCCGCCGCAGCTAAGAGAGAGCTGCCGCCGCTGAGCGCCCGCCTTAATTTGAACCTTCGGAACCTTCGCTGAACCTGTGTGGGCCACCGCAGTTAAGAGAGAGCTGTAGCCGCTGAGTGCCCGCCGTTGTGCCAGCCTGGTCGAGATCATCCTTTGTCCTGTGGGCCGCCGCAGCTAAGAGAGAGCTGCTGCCGCTGAGTGCCCGCACCTTTGCCGACTTTGCCTCATCGTGATTTGTCCCGGGCCGCCGCAGCTAAGAGAGAGCTGCTGCCGCTGAGTGCCCGCTACTTTGCCAACTTTGCCTCATCGTGATTTGTCCTGTGGGCCGCCGCAGCTAAGAGAGGGCTGTTGCTGCTGAGTGCCCGCACTTGTGTCAGCTGTGCACACCGTGATTTGTCCTGTGGGCTGCCGCAGCTAAGAGAGGGCTGTTGCCGCTGAGTGGCCGCACTTGTGTCAGCTGTGCATTACCGTGATTTGTCCTGTGGGCCGCCGCAGCTAAGAGAGAGCTGCTGCCGCTGAGTGCTCGCACCTTTGCCAACTTTGCATCATCGTGATTTGTCCTGTGGGCCGCCGCAGCTAAGAGAGAGCTGCTGCCGCTGAGTGCTTGCACCTTTGCCAACTTTGCATCCTCGTGATTTGTCCTGTGGGCCGCCGCAGCTAAGAGAGAGCTGCTGCCGCTGAGTGCTCGCACCTTTGCCAACTTTGCATCATCGTGATTTGTCCTGTGGGCCGCCGCAGCTAAGAGAGAGCTGCTGCCGCTGAGTGCGCGCACCTTTGCCAACTTTGCATCATCGTGATTTGTCCCGTGGGCCGCCGCAGCTAAGAGAGAGCTGCTGCCGCTGAGTGCCCGCACCTTTGCCAACTTTGCGTCACCGTGAGTCGTCCTGTGGGCCGCCGCAGCTAAGAGAGAGCTGCTGACGCTGTGAGCCCACCACGGAGCTGCACGACGAGAGTCATCGCCACCACCAGCCCGGGCCTCCGCAGCCGCGTGCTGCTGCCGCTGAGAGCCCGCCTGTCCCCGAGTGCCCGAATCGTTGTGAGTGCACGTTGCGGACCACTGCAGTCGAGAGTTGTGGTCGCTGGGAGTCCGCCTGTCACCGTCTCCGCTTCTTCGAGAAGCTACGTGCTGTGTCCCCGTCCAACGGCAGGTATCTGGTGCGCAACGAGTCGCGTAGACCCAGGTTTTGAACTCAATCAGTGCCACATTCTGGTAAATACGTTATTGCCTTTTTAAGTCCCTACTGATTTACGTGCATTGTGACTGGTTAAAACGCTTTTGAGAGTCTCGTGCTAAACCTTAGATAAAGATACTATTTTTCTATACCTACTTGAATTGTGTCCTTTTGTGGTGTCGTTACTGCCTTATTGTGCATGGTCATAAATGCTTTACACACTGCCTCTGAGATAGGCCTAACTGCTCGTGCTAAGTTACCACAGGGTTGAGCAGGGGTTATCGAAGGGGCTATTCCACTTGCCCTGACTTAGGAAGAAGGGTCCCTATTTGGACATTGGCGCCAGCCATTGCCAACTAGAGACCCCCATTTCTAACATTGGTGGCAGCGGTGGGATCAGGACTTGCATTTATGATCCACGTACAATAACTGGTAGACGCCACTAGTGAGTACAGACCAAAGCGCAGCCACGCGCAGATTTTTTTCCCTCTTCGAATGCCGCCGCCCAAGCAGCAGGTGATCAGACAGGGTCACATTGGATCTATTGGGAGAATGACCTCCTTTACAGCGAGCCTAAGGTTGCTGAGCCGGGGTCAGCCCGTGTGCTGGAGGTACCCCAGCGCTTCAGGACCTTCCTACTGGGGTTGGCTCATGATGTGCCACTGGCCGGACATCTGGGGCAGACCAAGACCTTTGAGAGGCTGGTCACCCACTTCTATTGGCTCTAGATGCGCAGGAGCTCAGATGCTCACTGCAGGACGTGCAAGACTTGCCAGGCAAGTGGGAAGAGTGGGGGGAAGATTAAGGCCCCACTACAGCCCTTTCCCGTTGTGAGCACCCCATTCGAGAGAGTGGGCATTGATATTGTGGGGCCTCTGGATACCAAGACAGCCATGGGCAACAGGTTCATCCTGGTCTTGGTGGACCATGCCACCAGGTACCCTGAGACCATCCCGCTCAGGACAGTGACGGCCCCCGTGGTGGGACGGGCACTGATAGGGATTTTCTCCCGTGTGGGATTCCCCAGAGAGGTGGTGTCCGATAGGGGAACTAACTTCATCTCCAAGTACATGAAGTCTCTGTGGGAGGAGTGTGGAGTAACATATAAGTTCACCACTCCTTACCACCCCCAGGGTAATGGGCTGGTTGAGAGATTCAAACCGACCCTCAAGGGCATGATTATGGGCCTAGGTGACCCCATGAGGCGTAAGTGGGATGTCCTCTTGCCATGCCTGTTGTTTGCTTACCGTGAGGTGCCACAGAAGTCCTCAGGGTTCAGTCCCTTTGAGCTGCTCTATGGTCACCCGGTAAGAGGGCCTCTGGGTCTGGTCAAGGAAGGCTGGGAGCAATCTCCCAGGAAACCTCCCCAGGATGTGTTTAGTTACATGCTGGCCTTCAGGAACCAGACTCGGCGTTTCAGGAAACTTGCTGAGGCAAACCTGGAAGCCAGCCAGGAAGAGATGAAACGCTGGCACGATCAGAATGCCACTCTGATCGAGTTTCAGCCTGGACAGAAGGTTTGGGTCATGGCCCCGGTGGAGCCCTGTGCGCTCCAGGATAGGTGGACCGGCCCCTTTGAGGTGGTGGAGCGCAAGAGTCCTGTTACCTAAGTGGTGGACTTGCAGTCTCCCAGGAACCCCTTGCGGGTCCTGCATGTTAACCACCTGAAGCCCCACTTTGAGAGGTCTGAAGTGGGCATGCTTCTGGCCACAGATGCTGGGATGGAGGAGGAGAGCGAGCCCCTTCCTGACCTCCTGTGTGCAGGGGAGCGAGATGGGTCAGTGGAGGGTGTGGTCCTCTCCACCACTCTGACCCCTGAGCAGCAGGGTGATTGTCGCCAACTGTTGAGGCAATTCAGTGATCTGTTCTCCCTGGTACCTAGTGTCACTGATTGGTGTGTCCATGACGTGGACACTGGGGACAGTCCTCCCATTAAGCACAAGGCTTACCGAGTGACTGACCGGGTAAGGGCCTACATTAAAGATGAGGTTACCAAAATGTTTGCCCTTGGGTTGATTGAGTCCTCTAGCAGCCCTTGGTCCAGCCCAGTGGTCCTGGTACCAAAAGCTGCAGCGCCTGGTACCACCCCAGAACTTTGGTTCTGCGTGGACTATCAGGGCCTCAATTCAGTCACGAAGCTTGACGCGCACCCCATCCCCAGAGCTGATGAGCTCGTAGATCGGTTAGGGGCTGCAAAATACCTCAGCACCTTTGATTTGACGTCTGGGTATTTGGCAGATCGCCTTGACTGAGGGAGCAAAGGAGAGGTCAGCATTCTCTACACCCGACGGGCACTACCAGTTCCGGGTGATGCCCTTTGGAATGAAGAATGCCCCTGGCACCTTTCAGAGGCTGGTCAACAGGGTGTTGGTTGGGCTGGAAGACTTCAGTGCCGCCGCTGATGAGCGCTCGCCTTAATTTGAACCTTCGGAACCTTCGCTGAACCTGTGTGGGCCGCCGCAGTTAAGAGAGAGCTGTAGCCGCTGAGTGCCCGCCATTGTGCCAGCCTGGTCGAGATCATCCTTTGTCCTGTGGGCTGCCGCAGCTAAGAGAGAGCTGCTGCCGCTGAGTGCCCGCACCTTTGCCAACTTTGCCTCATCGTGATTTGTCCCGTGGGCCGCCGCAGCTAAGAGAGAGCTGCTGCCGCTGAGTGCCCGCACCTTTGCCAACTTTGCCTCATCGTGATTTGTCCTGTGGGCCGCCGCAGCTAAGAGAGGGCTGTTGCCGCTGAGTGCCCGCACTTGTGTCAGCTGTGCATCACCGTGAGTTGTCCTGTGGGCCGCCGCAGCTAAGAGAGGGCTGTTGCCGCTGAGTACCCGCACTTGTGACAGCTGTGCATCACCGTGATTTGTCCTGTGGGCCACCGCAGCTAAGAGTGAGCTGCTGCCGCTGAGTGCTCACACCTTTGCCAACTTTGCATCATCGTGATTTGTCCTGTGGGCCGCTGCAGCTAAGAGAGAGCTGCTGCCGCTGAGTGCTCGCACCTTTGCCAACTTTGCATCCTCGTGATTTTTCCTGTGGGCCGCCGCAGCTAAGAGAGAGCTGCTGCCGCTGAGTGCCCGCACCTTTGCCAACTTTGCATCACCGTGAGTCGTCCTGTGGGCCGCCGCAGCTAAGAGAGAGCTGCTGCCGCTGTGAGCCCACCACGGAGCTGCACGACAAGAGTCATCGAAACCTCCAGCCCGGGCCGCCGCAGCCGCGTGCTGCTGCTGCTGAGAGCCCTGTCCCGAGTGCCCGAATCGTTGTGAGTGCACGTTACGGACCACTGCAGTCGAGAGTTGTGGTCGCTGGGAGTCAGCCTGTCACCGTCTCCGCTTCTTCGAGAAGCTACGTGCTGTGTCCCCGTCCAACGGCAGGTATCTGGTGCGCAACGGGTCACGTAGACCCAGGCCTTGAACTCAGTCAGTGCCACATTCTGGTGAATACGTTATTGCCTTTTTAAGTCCCTACTGATTTACGTGCATTGTGGCTGGTTAAAACACTTTTGACAGTCTCGTTCTAAACCTTAGATAAAGATACTATTTTTCTATACCTACTTGAGTTGTGTCCTTTTGTGGTGTCGTTACTGCCTTATTGTGCATGGTCATAAATACTTTACACACTGCCTCTGAGATAGGCCTAACTGCTCGTGCTACGTTACCACAGGGTTGAGCAGGGGTTATCAAAGGGGGTAGCCCACTTGCCCTGACTTAGGAGGAAGGGTCCCTATTTGGACATTGGCACCAGCCATTGCCAACTAGAGACCCCCATTTCTAACACTGTCCAATGCAGAATCCTCTAAAAATGTAGTTTAAAAAACATTTAGCGCTTAGAATTCGCAGTGCTATACCTTTAATCCCTATGTTTTTGGCTCTTCCCAGTCACATGCCTTTGGCCCACCCACACAAGTGAGGTAGCATTGTACTTTGGAGAACAAGGGGAACGCTGGGTGGTAGGACATTTGTGCTGGTACGGTGATCCCACACAAAAATGTATGGAAAATGTGATTTTTTCAGCTAAATTTGAGGTTTGCAGGGGATTCTGGGTAGGGGAAACGTTGGGGGATCCACGCAAGCCATACCTCCCTGGACTCCCCAGGGTGTCTACTTTTCAGAAATGTATGGGTTTGGTAGGTTTCCCTAGATGGCTGCTCTGCCCGGGGCCAAAAACCCAGGTGCCCCCCTTTCAAAAATAGGTCGTTTTGTGATAGGTGATTTTGATGTCTCCACAATACGTTTTGGGCCCTTGCCTGTCACGGGTACTTGAGCCACCCACACAAGTGAGGTATCATTTTTATTGGAAGACTTTGGGGAATGCGGGGTGGGTGGAATTTTGTGGATCCACGCAGATTCCAGAACTTTCCATCACAGAAATGTGAGGAAAATGAGTTTTTTTGACAAAGTTTGAAGTTTGTAAGGGATTCTGGGTAAGAGAACCTGGTGAGAGCCACACAAGTCACCCCATCTTGGATTCATCTGGGTGTCTAGTTTTCAAAAATGTTTTGGTTTGCTAGGTTTCCTTAGGTGCCGGCAGAGCTAGGGTTCAAAATCTACAGCTAGGCACTTTGCCAAGAACCAAGAAAGGGTCAGTTTTCACTGTAAAAATATGGTGTGTCCATGTTGTGTTTTGGGTCATTTCCTGTTGCGGGCACTAGGCCTACCCACACAAGTGAGGTATCATTTTTATCGGAAGACTTTGGGTAATGCGGGGTGAGTGGAATTTTGGGAATCCACGCATATTCCAGAACTTTCCATCACAGAAATGTGAGGAAAATGTGTTTTTTTTTAACAAAATTTGAGGTTTGCAAGGGCTCACAAACACAGGTAACGTGTTTCAACCGCTGCAGCGGTCTTTGTCAAACCTAATGTCGCCGCCATTTCTATATTCAGCTATGCATCCTCACAGAGCTTCAAATCTTAAAGTGACAGTGCAATGTTTTCTATTTAAAGTGACGTGCAAAATTCCTTTTTTTCATTCTTTTCTTTTCTTTTTGTTTTTTTCTTAATCTTAAAAATATATATACAAAATTATTTTGAATATATATATATATATAGTATATCTCTTCAAAGTACGTAGATGTGGAGTTAAGAATATTAAATCTACACTTATATATTAACCTTCACAATATTATAGTAGTCCATATTCTGGATACAATATTTTAGCAGGTAGCTATTTTTATGCAGTATCTTCTGACATGCAACACCTCACCAACGATTTTGCTGGGGAAATCAAGTTAAACCCGTCTCCTTTTGTCTGGGGTAGGAAAATGTGACTTAATCATCAGGAAATGTGTTTCCTTCGCCTTCTTCAGTTCATGCACTTACATTTATGTAATACTGCCCTTTCATTAGGGTAGTTAATTGACAATCTAAGATACATGGCCTATCTTATTCATAGCCAAATAGTAAGTGTCAATTTTGGAAGCATCATATTGCACTATTATAAAGCTTGCCATGTTATTGTATTAAAAATAGGGGTGTGAGAAGTTGCAAAGTGTTACTATAAGTAATACATAGCCCTAGCCCACCAGGACTTACTTTTGCCTGGTCCTTTGACTAGGCTAAGGCCTTTTCGGAATCCCTCAGCAGGGTTGAAGCTCCTGCCTCGCTCCTTTTCCTCCTCCTCCTCTGGAGCTCTCTCATTTCTCAGTGTAGCTACTATGATTTTTTCTTTCCTCACTCTTTGCCACTGATTTCACTGTCTGCTCTTTGCTTGTTTTCACCCTCGTTGACACGTTCACTGTCTGCTCTTTGCTTGTTTTCACTCTCGCTTGTACTTTTCTATCCAAATGTTGCATGTTTTCATTCTCATTTGTGCTATCACTGTCTGCTCTTTGCTTGCTCCCACTAGTGCTTGTGCTTACCCTGTCCACCCTCTTTCACCCTTTTTTTGAGTTTTCATCGTCTGTACTTTGCTGTTTCACTCGTGCTTGGTACCTGGTTTGTCACACTATGGTCTGTTCTGTAGTGCTGTATCTTCTCTCTCACTTTTGTTAATTGTACTATGACTCTCTCTATTCCCAAGCCTTTCCTGTGCCTGTTTTTTGCTGCTTTTTCTCAGTTTGCCACCTTTATGCTTCTTTTTCTCTTGTTACTCTTTTTTTTGCCCATTTGTCTCTTGGCTTTTTCCCACTCTCTCCCTCTCTCTGCCTCCCTCCACACACCTTACCTTGTTTCCAGCCATGACAACTTTTCTGCTTTTCCTCCCTCCTGCACTCCTCCTAGCCCACTGCTCTCTTCCACACTCCCAGGACCTACTTTATGGCAGCCGCAGCGTGGAATGCGCTGCAGTCACACTAAAGGCATACACGAAAGGAAAACCCATGTGTACCTGTCAGTGACTTTCTCCAGACACCCTGGTCCTCCACCCACCCAACACAACCACGCCATGATCCTCTGCACTCTCAACCCCAGCTGCCACTCACCAAACTGCTGCCACACTGCACCTTGCCACACTGAAGTAGCGTTCTCTTGCATCTCTGCAAGTTCTCATGCATCCAATCCCACAAACCTCCCTTGCACCTACAGCACATTATACCCTTCTCTCTCAATGTGAACAATGATTTCCCAAACAACACTCCATGCTCTCATGCTTACTCCTCAACACCCTCTCATTCACTAAGCATGCCATGGAGATCTGAGACCTGCTGCACTACCACGACCTGGACATACTGTTTGTCAGGGAAACCTGGCTGAACTCTGCATCAGCCCCTGACATCGTCTCAGCCATCCCCACCAGCTACAAGATCACCTGGCAGAACGACCAGCACATGCTAAGAGGCAGAGTAACCATCACCTTTAAGGATACCATGAGCTGTACCATTGCCCTGGACAAATCCATCAGCAACATAGAACATCTCATAATCAAACTCCACATCACACCCATCCCAGAACCAAGGGTTCTGCTTCATCCTGAGCAGAACCCTTGTCTACAGACTACCAAGCTCCCACGCTGACTTCCCCAGCACCATCACTGATTTTGTTTCACCACTGATCCTCAGCTCCGGCACCTTCATACTCCTCGGAGATCTGAAATTATACCTGGGAAACTATGCCAAACCAAACTCAACAGCTATCCTTGAAAACCTCTAAACCTCCAACACCTGTCTGATCCAACCCTCTCTGCTGGACCCCTCTTGGACCTATTTTTTTACCCTTCATCAACATCGGAGTTGACAAGCCCTCATAGATAACCTGGACAGACCATGCCCTCATCATGTTTAGTATCCTCGTCCTGCACCACCACAGAAGTTCCCCGTTGAATCTGTCCACTGGAAATGAAGCACACTCACCCCAGCACCCACGCCAAGAACGTCAGGATAGTCATAGTCCACAAACTGGACAATGAACATGCAAGTCAACGCCATCTCTGTGTCTTGCTTCCACACTCTAAAAATTATAAGGAAAATCTTCAAATTGCACCCAAGCAACTCTGCAAAGCTGTCACACATACCCTTGTCACCAGCAAGCTAAACTGCAGGAACACCCTGTATCCCAGAATCAGCAAGCAACTCACCAAAAGACAGCAGACCATTCAGAACTCAGCAACAGAACCACCCTCAATGCAGCACTCACATCAGGCCAAACCTCAAGGAGCTTGGCTGGCTCCTAATACACAAACAAACACAGTTTGCACTCCTCACTCACACCTTAAAAGCACTACACAACCCAGACTACCTCAATAGTTGCACCTCTTCTCAAACCTACCACACACCTTTCCTTGGCCGGAATCCAACTTGAACACATCCCATGCATACAGAGAATCAGATGCAGAGGTCAAGCCTTCTCCATTGCTCCAAAAGCATGGAACAACCGCCCGCTACACATCAGAGCCTCCTCATCACTTTTTGAGCTCCACAAGAAGTTAAAGACCTTACTTTTCGAATAGCCCCCTTTCCACCTTAGGCAAGGCTAGACCTATCTGCTCAGGCACAGTAAACCATCCCAGGTGATTGTGCATTCACAAATAAACCTAGCATAATATTTGAAGCTCGTAAAGTTTTCTATTGGTGCAATTTTCACATTATGAAGGGGACTTTTGCACCATTTTTAAGTTGTATCAAGGGGTAAAAAAAGATAGTCATTATCCACTCAGTTTCAATCACAGAATGTTTTTTTAAAGTAAATTCACAAGAAAATGGCACATCTGTGGTGAATGCCAGCTAACTCTTTCCAAGTAATATTGCCCCTTGCAAGAAAATATTGCCAGTTTGCAGGGGAAGAATGCACAGTGAGTAGAAGTAAACTGATCTTGAAACACCTGGCCTATAGGCAGGTCAGTTTTTTGATCTTGTAAGAAATTAGGTAATTAGGTGATGAGGTCGAAGCTCCATTCAGGCAACAAGCACAATCCTTATCAGGGTGAAACACAAAATGTCACTAAATTAACCTGTGCTTAACCCTCTGGTAGCTTGGCACAAACCAGTCAGGCTTGACTTAAAGGCAATGTGTAAAGGTTTCATGCAGCACCACAAACAGTAATAAAGTGAAAACACAGCACAAGAAAAATCCCAAACAATTTAGAAAATAGAGTAAATGTTAATAAATAATATGACAGCATAGTGAACAAAATCAAATGAGTGAAACCTCAGTTCTGAATTTTTTGAATTTTTGATGTAATCTAGCACCAAAAAGAACAAAGCTCCAACGCGGTATCTGGTTGCCCCATAATGGGTCAAAGATGAAGGCCTACCACGATGGAGTGTGGGTCAGGTAAAAGGGGTGGATTGGGCCTGTTCTCAGTTTACCTTTGGACTTGAAAGAAAATTCTGAAATAATTCTTGAGAAGGTAGAGTCTCAATGAGGCACCAAGCTGTATCTGAGGACGAGTCTTTGATGTCGGGGAGCCACCAGACAAAGTCTCATTGAAGCCGTCGATGGATGCGGGAAAACCTTAGAGCAGGAAAAGCTGGATTTTCAGGCTAAGGAGGCCATCATCATCCATGGGGTGCTGGTCGTCGTCGAGCCCAGTGAAGGTTTCTTCCTTCAGGCTTAGAAGTTTTTCTGGATCTCGAAATACCCCAGTGGGAAGAGGCTGCAGGTTGTAACCAAAAAGGTCTCCACTAGGCCAGATACCATCCTCAAGAGGTCTCGCTGAATGGGATTTACTGCTGCGGTGTAGTCAACCCCAATGGCAATGCTCCTTCGTCAGATTGGCTTGCAGGTAGGCCCCGATCTCCTGTTGGTTCTTAGAGCAGTTTTTGCAGGAAAATGTTTTAAGTCCTAGGTTTTGGATTTTGGTGGGAGGAGGTCACTTTAGCACCACACCAAGGGTCCAGAAACTGGGGGCACCACTTGGGGGCTATGATTCACTCCAGCAGGGACCAGCAGCAGGCAGGTAGATTTCACGGACTCTGGAGCTCACTGTGTCCCTGTAGCTCACCTAAGAGGCCAGCCAGCTAGCCCTTGGAGTCACTTTGGTGGGCCTGGGTAGAAGAAGCAGGTCCAGTCTTCCTTGAGAGTACCACCTTTTATCCCTAGTACCAGCCTTTGTGTATCGGGCAACACCTGGCCTTACTTCCCTTCCCTTCCTGGGTTTGGCTCTCAAATGCCTCGGGCAACAAAGGCCTAATGTCAGGTTCTTTTGTGTGCAACAGGCAAGGTCTTTTGCAGTGTAATTCAGAGCTGGGCACAACTCCTACTCCAGCCATTCTACCAGGATAACCCATCCTGTCACACTTAAGCCTCTAGAGAAATACATACCCCACAGCAATGGAGCTATTCACCATTATGTGGCCCAGGGCACTGGCAAAAAGCACATTGGTTAGGCACAGAAAATGCCAACTTTATAAAAGTACGAACAAATTATCTAGTTACCATGTTTGTCAATGGTTTGAAAACAAAACAAACCAATGTTTTTAATTCATTAGCCCGCGTGATTTATTTCACTTTTCTTTGGCAAAGAAAAGTGAAATAAATCACGCGGGCTAATGAATTAAAAACATTGGTTCGTTTTGTTTTTGAACCATTGACAAACATGGCAACTAGATAATTTGTTCGTATAAAAATACAAGTGGTCCTATCTAGTTTGCGCAAGGACCCAAGCCTCCATTGAGTAAAAAACTTTGTAAAAGTGGCATTTTCAGAATTGTGACTTAAAATCCAACTTCTCCATTAACCCCTTCCCTGCTCATGACGAGCTCAGCTCGTCATGCTGCGCGGGCGGGCTGTGCGCATGACTAGCTGAGCTCGTCACGACCACGCCCGTGATCGTAATGTCCAGCACCTGGGCGGAATTCCGATCGCAGCGAAGGCGTTAAAGAGAATTTTAATTTACAATTTGAGTGTAAACATCATTTCCCTATCTGCTTCCAAACTTATCCCTTATTAAGTGTAATAAGATAACCCAATGTTAGTCTATGAGAGAGATAGCTTTACAATATTGAAAATCGACTTTAGGGGTTTTCACTATTCGGACATGTAAAACTTAATCCCACCTATCCTGCTTTTTAAATACCATGCACCCTGCTCTTGGAGCTTTTAGGGCCACCCTTAGGGGTGACATATAAGTATGAAAAAGGAAGGTTTAGGCCTGGAAAATAGTTTATTTTGCCAGGTTTAAAAGTGCCCTACAGGATAAAGTGGAAAGCCTGGGGAATGTTTTAAGGAGCTACTTTAGTGGGTGGCACAATGAATGCTGCAGGCCCACTAGTATGTATTAATGATTGGTTCTGTTGAGCAAGGCAGAATTTCTTTAATACTTATATTTGTCCTGACCACTAGGAAAAACCAATCAATGATATATAGTTCATATTATATACCATACAGACACAAAAACACTGAGACTGACACAGTGAACTCAAAAAAGTGAACAATATATTATTAGTCATATATCGTATAACACACTACATATAGAAATATATAAAAGCACAAAACAGTATTAAAGAAATTAAGCGTTGCTCGACAGAACCAGCCATTAATACATACTGTCATAGTCCCCCAGGTTCTGTGAGATACTGGCTCACCCCATTAATCTTTAATAGCAGGCCCGCTAGCAGCATTTAATTTACAGGCCCTGGGTGCATGTAGTACCGTTTACTACAAGCTTACAAGTAAATGATATGCCCTAACTAGGTGTAGGCCAATTTTAGCATGTTTTAAGAAGGGCACACCATAACGTTAGCAATAACTAGCAGTGCTAAAGTGCACAGAGTACAAAAGCCAATAAACACTAATTCAGCAAAACAGTGTGGGGGGGTGAAGACAAAAGATTTGAGGGTGACCTGCAGAGAGGGCCAAGTTCAACAGATCTGCTCAAGACTACAGTCAAGAAATAAAGATTGTGCATGCCCCCAATAAAAATTGAAAGGAATCCTTGACAAACTGATTACAATTCATTTGGTTGATTGACTTTCAAAAGTGTCTTCCTCAACACAAATCATGAATGCCACAAGATTACTTTTCATCAGTAATATTGTGATTGTATGTACGTAGCAGGTATTACATTCCTAGTACTGCACTATACAGTTTACCTAATTCAATTAATTTAGGTCTGGAAGTCATTTGAACAAATGCAGATACCACACTTCTTAAACAGAGGGGCAGGCACCACCACTGTTTTTGAATATCATTATCCTAGAGAAAGGCACAACGGTCTTGTCTATGTATTCCTTTTTCTTTTAATTACCATCTAGCTGAATTATAACTTTTATCTTGTATGCTGGTACGTGCACAGCAATGAATTGACTGAAGAAGCTTAATGTGTTTCTCAATACACAATGTGAATAATGGTTAATCCAATTCAATATTGCTGATTGCATAGAATACCATGTTTATTTGGCAATGAGTGTGCAGAATTTTCTCTCTTCCATATCTAGATTTAAACAAAATCAATATCAGTTGTTACAAGGCATGCATTTACAACACATGCATTTGCTATGTATATAATACAATGCCCTCACCTTTACAACACATTGTATTATATTGTGGGTTTTATCGTGCACTTTTGTGGTTACAACTGGAAGAACTCTTTTTCTACAAATAAATAAGCATCACTGAAAGATAGTGCTCCATTTGTGAGTATGTTTCTACGTGGCAGAATGGTGACTTTGTTGATATTATATATATGCGTGTGTGTGTGTGTGTATATATATATATATATCACCAAAATTCTCCTCCTTTTAAGAAGACACGAGGGACACAGCGGGGCTTAGTACAGCAGTTTTATTTCCTTTCTGGCATGACGCGTTTCAGTGTAGACCTTTTTCAAATGCCTTGGGGTTTCTGGGTTTGCTATTTAATGTCCTTTGAATAGTCCTGCCTTTCCTTCTTAGTGAAGGAAGCACACCTGATCCAATTTAGCTCCGGAACCACTCGCGCAGTTTAGAATGAAAAACTGCAACTCCCATAATGCAGCTTGATGTTTGGCCGACATGTATGGCACCTTTTGCTTGGATTTTCATTGGCTCGTGTTGAATGCTAAATCCGAGCATGGTCAGGTGGAAACCACAGCGCTGTTGTTGCTGAAACTGCCTTACTCGCCCCAACTTCCAGCCACACTTTCCCAATTCCAGCAAAAACCGGAGACGCCGGTACAGTGATCCCGTCTCTCCAGATGTGTGCCAGACTTTCCTCTCTTCCATATCTAGATTTAAACAAAATCAATATCAGTTGTTACCAGGCATGCATTTACAACACATGCATTTGCTATGTATATAATACAATGCCCTCACCTTTACAACACATTGTATTATATTGTGGGTTTTATCATGCACTTTCGTGGTTACAACTGGAAGAGCTCTTTTTCTACAAATAAATAAGCATCACTGAAAGATAGTGCTCCATTTGTGAGTATGTTTCTACGTGGCAGAATGGTGACTTTGTTGATATAATATATATGTGTGTGTGTGTGTGTGTGTATATATATATATATATATATATCACCAACAGAAGTCGCGGGTCTCTCTGCCACTTTGCGGCGGCGGGCTCGAGCGAGGTCGCGAACCTCACAATATTCCACTCGATTTTACTCCATCCGTAAAAATCAACTCGAGCCCAAATCCATGAAACGTGAAATTTATTCAAACATGAAGCAAGCACAATGCCCGACGCGTTTCGGTGCAGCCGCACCTTGGTCACGGGTCAAGGAACTGTTTGTCAAATCTGAATACATATAGTGCATAAGTACTAAACATAAATGTAGGACTACTTATCCCCATGTTCAACATGGCATCCATTTTGTAATGGTCTTTCAAAACACTGTTGAAACATACACATTCAAATATATGTTAATAAACTGATAGATATATCAATACAATTGATAAAAACATGAATTGAAATACATTTGAAATGATAAATTGCAAACTGCCATATGTTAAATTACGCCCCAGTGGGCCAATATCAAGAGTGTAAAATACACAATATTTCACACGAATATGGCTAAATGACAAATTCCAGATCGCCGTATTATTCAATAATGCCCCAGTGGGCGCAAAGGCAGGAGTATCCAATATCCCATCTCATTTTGCCCTAGTGGGCCAAGTTAACAAATAGAACATCAATTATGTCCTTAACTATAACACATTGTAACCCCTGTCTTGATTCATGTACTGTTTATGTATTTTATCAGATATTATATTTCTCATAAAGTAGTCTCAACTGATTCTTCTGCCATATCTTCAACCTGAACAGCTGATAATTCTGTCTCCTACAAAAAATTAAAATAGTGCCATCAATATATAAAATGTGAATTTAAAAATACAAACATGGCTACGATATATCAAAACTATTAATATACAACGGAACAGACCTGATACAATACTCTGATCAAAGCATATTAACCTAAATGAACCCACATCTCCTCATCCTTATTCAATCCTTTCGGATGTACTGTATCGTATTTAATAATTAATTTGGATTCCAGACATCTCAATTCTCTCACTCTATTCCCTCCTCTTTCCGATTTTGGAATTCTGTCTAACGCATAGAAACGTAAGAGACTTATGTTCTTATTATGAACTTCTTTAAAATGCCTGGCGACAGGATATTGTCTGTCCTCATTAACAATTGCCCTAGTATGTTCTAGCACTCTTTTTTTGACTTGATGGATGGTGCTCCCTATGTATATTAGTGAACATGGGCAACTGAGTGCGTAAACACAATAATCAGATTTACAGGTGAGGTGTTTCGTTATGGTAAATGGTTTGTGATCATTGGACAATACAATGTCTTTACACTTGACACTGTTCCTACAGGCTTTACACGATTTGCATGGGAAGAAGCCTTGTACTGGATTCAAATCTTTGTCATCAGCTAACACATTGCTACACAGTATATCTGTCAATGCATTACATTTCCTGTATGTAATTTTCGGTTGCTACCCACAAATTTTCTTAATGTTGCGTCAGTATTTAAAACATGCCAATACTTTTTAAGACAATTTCTCATCTCCCATGATTGATTGTTGTACGTGGTTATAAACCTTAAGTGTTGCTCCTCGCTCGTGACTGAGATTTTACTTTTTAATGTTGCTGCTCTATCAATGGTCATCACTTTAGTGCATGCCTGATTTACAATTTTCGATGAATAGCCTCTTTCCAAAAATCTACTTCTCATGTTCTGCAACTCGCATTGGAATAACTGTTCAGAGCTACAATTTCTTTTAGCTCTTAAGAGCTCCCCATAGGGTATGCTACTGATAAGGTTTTTAGGATAGCAACTTTTTGCGTGAAGTAAACTATTGCCAGCAGTTGATTTTCTAAACAAACTGCTGGTAAGTTTATCATTATGTACATTGATTTCTACTT
Source organism: Calotriton arnoldi (assembly GCA_963921515.1). Taxonomy (NCBI): domain Eukaryota; kingdom Metazoa; phylum Chordata; class Amphibia; order Caudata; family Salamandridae; genus Calotriton; species Calotriton arnoldi. The sequence continues at coordinate 928,521 of CAWUFW010007728.1, read as the reverse complement.
CCAGAAATTCAATTTTTTCCTGATGTACAATATTAGTAAATTTTAAATTATATTGATTATTATTTAACTCCATCACAAATTGTGCTGCATCTTCCTCCGTTCCCTTCCAAATGCAAAATACGTCATCTATATACCTCACCCAGAGGACGACGTTCTGGGTAAAGGCCATGATGTTACTGGCCACCTGCTCCTCCCACCAACCAAGGTACAACCCCGCGTAGCTGGGGGCGAAGCAGGTTCCCATCGCCGTCCCCTGGGTTTGGCAATAGATGACATGATTGAACAGAAAATAATTATTGGATAAGCATATATTCATCATAGTGAGCAACATTTCTGTGTGCTTCAAATAAGACAAATCACGCTGGTTTAGAAAATGACATGAAGCTTCAATTCCCAAACTATGTGGTATGCAAGTGTATAAACTATTGACGTCAAGCGTCATGAGTAACATATCATCAGTCCAAACCACCTTTTCAATCACATTCAAAAAATCCCTGGTGTCTACAAAGGGACGTAGAAAATAATCGATGTATTTTGATGTGTTTTCATATGTGCTTCCTATTGAAGAAACAATAGGGCGCCCCGGAGGAATCTTGTTGTTTTTATGTATCTTAGGTAATAGATACATTGTTGGCAACTTGGGGTGTTCACAATAGAGAAATTTGTACTCATCATCTGATAACAATTTCTCAATTTTCCATGTTAACAATTGAGATTTGAAAACATCATTGCTTTTGTCGTAACTACTTCTGTTACTTGCCTGATAACTTTCAACATTCCCCAACTGTCGCCTACCTTCATCTAGATACATTTGCCTAGGCCAAACCACCACATTACCACCTTTATCAGATTTCTTTATGATTATAGATCTATTTTCTTGCAGTTCTTTAACTGCTTTATATTGGTTACTGGTGAGATTGCCACCTAATGGTTTGGGACATTTGTCTAATTTCTTAAATTCCAAAATTACTCCTTTTTCAAATATTTCGATAGCTTCATTGTGTATTTGAGGTAAAGACCTGGATTTTGGCTTGAAATGACTGTCACTAGCACAGCCAACATTCAGTGTTTCATCTAGTATAACCTCAGTAACAGATTCAATACTTTCATTACCACTTTCCAAAGCCCTCATTGTTTGCAAAAGATTCATATCAGCAATACTTAAATTAACATGACTGCTGACATTCACAGGCATCTCAACTTTCTTTTTAGTTTCAAACCATTTTTTCAATTTGAGTTTTCTAACAAAGTGGAAAAGATCGATCCTCCCTTCTGTGTAATTAAACTTGCTAGTGGGGCAAAAAGTCAATCCAAGTGATAGAACATCAATTTGATCAACAGTTAACTGAATATTGGAAAGATTAACTACCGTAAGAGTGTCCTTCATTTTGTAGTTGCCTTTCCCCTCGTTGTCATTCCCACGTAGGTATCTAGTACTCCTTGCCTCTTTACGTTTTTTCTGTTGCCTCCTCTTACGATCGCAAATGACATCACTCATGACATCACTGATGACATCATCCAGTGACTGTGTGTTTCTGTAAAGTTTAAATATGTTTAATATATATAGGGAAAGGCGTATTGAAGAATGAATGGGTGTATAAGTGTCTGAATGGATGATTTAGTAGGTGCGTGACTGACTCTATAAGTGAGTGATTAAACGTATCTTACTGAATGCATGGGTTAGTGACTAAACTGGGTGAATGTCTGTATCCGTCTATCTGTTGGTGTGTAAGCGGCTGCATGGGTTTGTGAATAGCTACATGAGTGTCTATATGGGTTATTGATTGGTTGTCTGAGTATCTGTATGGTTGCCTGAGTGTTTGTGTGGGTGGGGTGTGTGTGACTCTGTGCATAGATGTGTGAGTGAGTGATTCACTGGGTGCATGGTTTCAAGAGTGCATCTGTCATGGACTGTATGGGTGGGTGAGTGTGTGTATGGGTGTGTTAGTGAGTGAATGTATATCTCAGTGGTACATGTGTGAGTAACTACATATGTGAAAGGCAGTATATATGTGTGTTGGAGTATATAAATGGCTATAAGTGAGAGTGTGTAATTGTGAGAGTGGCTGTATGGATGAGTGTGTGCTTGTATCAGTGATTGTATAGGAGCGTAAGAATGTGCTAGTATTTGTATGAGTAAGTGAGCTGGTGTGCGTATAACTGTATAGGTGAGTAAATGGCAGTGTTATTAATTATTTGCATGACTGACTAGGTGTGTGAGTACCTCTATGGATGTGTGGCGATGTGTGAGTGTCTATATAGGTGTATGAGTGCATATGATAGTCCTGTACTGAGTGACCATAAGTATGAGTGACTGTACGGATGAGTGAGTAGATGTGTGTGTAAACCTAAGAATCAGTGAGTGGGTATGTAGTTATTGGTGTTGGAGTGTCTATGGTTTTGAGAATGGCAGTCTGTAATTTAGAGTGGGTGTATCAAAGGATTATATTAGGGTGTGAGAAGATGCATCAAATTATCACATGGATGATGTCATCAGTGATGTCATCAGTGATGTCATTTGAGATGTCATCAGCGATGTCATCAGTGATGTCACTGACCATGTCAAGAGTGATGTAATATGTGACGTCATCAGCAGTGCATTGCGGGGGCACGAGTTATAGTTAGCTGAACTAACTATAACGGGGGAATTTCTCTGGTTTTGTACGAGTGAAATGTCCAACTAACTATAACTTTCCCTAAAACCTATGGTTTTTTCAGTGAATTTCTAAGGTTTTTTAAATGCTAATTTCTAACTATAACGTGTCTGAAACCTATGGTTTTTTCAGTAAATTTCAAAGGTTTTTTAAATGCTAATTTCTAACTATAACGTGCCTGAAACCTATGGTTTTTTAAGTGAATATATATATATATGTGTACATTAGAAGTGGATAAACAAGACGCGTCAATCCTAATGACAGCCATTCTATTCTTCCTCTGATGGTAACAGTTTCTATTAATGTACGTGTGCTGCTAGATACTCAGAAAGCACCCCCCCCACCTCAGCCTTTACTGGTGGGGGGGTTTACAGTTCTTCAGCGGAGAGGGACACGGGAGGGTATCAGTTGCTGCTATCTTTGTTAATAATAATAATAATAAATGTTGCTGTTAATGTTATTGTAATTGTTATTAATATTCTTGTGAAAAGTTATTATTAATGGTGTTTTCATGGTTTTGTCATTCATATTTTTATACATCTCGTCGTTGCTCAGACTTTTCCGGCCGTATAAAGAGAGGGTTGAGGGGCTGGTGGCGGTGGGAGAAAGAAGGGACCACCGGTGAGAGCTGGGTGGGTACTGGGGGAAGACACGAGCAGAGGAGGAGAGGGAAGACTGCTGAAGATTTGGGACCACCGGGTGGGTGATGGGAGCGGACTCCTGCAGTCCAGCACCCAGGCGGGGTGCGGGATAGAGGGGGGGCGGAGCGAAGATCCAGAGGAGGAGGGGCCACTGTGGAAGTCAAGGGACACTGGCGCTAGAGGAGGGGTAGACAAGTTTGAAAACAAGGAGGAAGAGTGAAAAAGAGTAAGAAGAATAGGAAGAATAGGAAGAGAAAGAAAGCAAGATAAAAGATGAGAAGGGGGAGAGGGAACCGAGTGAGAAGAGAATGTCAGAGGAAAGGAAGACAGGCGAAGAAGCAAGGGAGGAGTGGAGACGAGAGTCATTTATGAAAGAGAGATTGGGGGGCAGAAAGCTGAACAAAGAGAGATGGAGCGAGGTATGGGGGTGACCTGAAAGGGGGGGGGCGGCGGACAGCCCAGAAAAGAGAGTGTGCCCAGCAATAGGAGAGCTAGACGAGAGTGTGAGATGTTGCGAAGAGTGGAGCGGAGAAGGCGGGGAGGGAGGGATGGAGGAAACCGCTGAGGAGATGCAGAGAGAGGGCGGGCTGCAGGTGGTTCGTGTTGCACCGGCTCCTCGCATTCTTCCAGCTGCGGGGTAAGGGCAGGCGGGGGGAGTGAGGGTGTAGTACGGAAAAAGTAAGGGGAACTGGGTGGACGGTAGACCGTGGGGAGGAGAGTGAGAGTGGAATAGAAGGAGGAGGAGGAGGGCGGGGGGGAGGTGAAGATAGGGGAAGGTATGGGAAGGGTGAGGCTGCGCAAGAAGGTGAGGAGAGATCGAGAGGTGATGATATGAGAGAGAGAGAGAGAGAGAGAGAGAGAGGAGTGGGAAGAGAGATACAGATAGAAAGAGCGAAAGGTAGATGGTGAGAGACAGATAGAGAGAGAGGGCGAAATACTGGGAGGGAGGACGAGTGACAAAGAGAGAGAGAGGGAAACAAAGAGAAAGTGACTGAGAGAAAGAGAGAGAGTGCGAAACACTGAGAGAGGGGAGAGAAAGAGCGACATATAGAGAGAGGAAAACAAAGAGAACGATACTGAGAAAGAGAGAGAGAAACAATGAGAAAGAGGGGGAGAAAGAGCGACATAGAGAGAGAGGAAAACAAAGAGAAAGACTAGGAGAGAGAGAAAGAGAGAGAGAGAAAGAGAGAGGGGGCGAAAGAGCGACATAAAGAAAGAGCGCAAGGGAAACCAAGAGAAAGAGAGAATGCGAAAGAGAAAAAGAAAGAGAAGGGGCTGTGATGTATGCATCCGCCCGCACCCCAACAAGCACTGCCTCCGCCGGGAGTGGGGTAGGGGAGGGGGCCCTCATTCTAGCGCGAGAGCCCCCGATTGCGAGTATTCCGTTCACCCTGACACAAAATGTTATGTTACCCGTCCTCCCTAGAATGTACATGCACTGTGCAGCGCGCGGTTGCGCGGGTGCGCGCCGGCCCCTCCGCCTCTCGTGCACACAAGACCTGTAGAGTGGCCCCAAACACAAGCACATAGCAAGAGATTCACGTCCACAGTCTACACAGACAAAATTGCCTGTGCAAAGTACCACAAAGATACACACGTTGTCTCCAGGCACCTCCCCGGGCCCCTAAATGCAGCCGTCTGCAGACACCCTCGCCCCATGTACAACCTAAAAATTCCCAACCCCGTGTATGCACACACTGCACATGCAAACACAGGCCATTTCCTACCCCGTGTAGGCACAGACGGCACGTGCACATACAGATCACTGCACGTACACACACAGATAATTCCCAACCCCATGTAGGCATACATGCATGCACGCACAGGTAATTTCCAAGCTCACATAGGCTCTGACTGCACAAGCACACACACAAACCATTACCAGCCCCATAGGTGCTAACCTGACGCACACAGACAGACCATTCTCCCCAAAGCCACAAACTGCACACAGACCATTCCCAACCCCATAAAAGCACACACTGCACACACACACACACAGACCATTCCCAACCCCATAGAGGCACACACTGCACGAGCACACTCACAGACCATTCCCAACCCCATAAAGGCACACACTGCATGCACACACAGATCATTCCCGACCCTATATAGCCACGCACTGCACGAGCACACACACAGACCATTCCCAACCCCATAGAGGCACACACAACCATTCACAACCCCATATAGGCACACATTGCACGCGCACACAGACACGTAAACGTAATATATATTCCAAACTCATATAAACACACACCACATGCACTCGGTTCGTTCCTAACTGCAAAGACACATATTTAGACATTATAGACACTGATCGTTATGATGCCATCGATAGCTGCTGATCTATGAATAATTTCTGTTAGGGTGTCATTGATAGCCGTAAGATAGAAGTATCACGGCTATGATGCCACTGATGACTATTGCAATATAATAATGCACTATTGTGATATAACAGATACCATTGCGTGACATAATTATTTCTGTTCTGATGATTTCGTCGATAACTGTTGTGATATAATGAATTATTTATGTCATCACTATCGGTTGTGATATGGGTTAATTTCATAATGCTTTCATAAATGTCGCGATACTGTGAAGTAGTTATATCAGTCGCTGTTATGAAATGGTGCCTTACATTTACAGTGCTATTAAACACGCTTGCGATCTGAATGAAGGGTTGATGTAACAAAGCCATCGAAGGCTGTTGTGACATCATTGCTAGCTGTCGTGATGACACGAGAGCTGCCACGCGCGCCCATGTTTCGACAGAAGCCTCCGCTCCACGGGGAAAGCCCGCCCAGAATATTAGTGGGCACATCGGGGTGCGTGGGTGGCTCGGAGGCGGTCCGCCCGGTTTTCCTTTCTCGTGGCCCTGCCACTCTCACGTGGTCTAAGAGCCCAAGGTCTGCGCTCGTCAGTCCAAACCTCTTCCCTGTGAGTCAATATGCGGCAGGGGTCACCTGTGCGGCACTCTCGTACCCTACATAGCATGTCACAGCACAGGGAACCGTATCTTCATCCGAATGTGTGTGTGCTATATTACCGGATGTTGTGTAGCGCGTTGTTTGCTAAACACCTGAGCTCTTTGTACAGTCTCAGGTCCGTTGTGGCTATCATCCCGCTGGGTTTCTCCGCACTAGGGTTCCAGGTTGATATCATTATAGCGCAGTAGGATGGCCTCAAGGCGCTCCACGTTCTCAGCGTGTTGGTAAAAATATTGATAATCGGGGTCGACACTAGTGTTTTGATGAAAAAATCACTTAGTGGTTGGCTGGCATATGCTTCGCTGCGAGTCCAGGGAGCGGTCAACCCTGGGAGGAGGGGTCCCGCCCACTCCCGGATCGGGTTCCCGTGACTGACAGCGTCTCCGCGGCAACCCCATCCCCGGCTCCCACCACCGCCTCCCGCCCGCCCCGGGGTTATGTGTCCTACCAATTAGCGCGCGTCCGGGCCCTTCTCATGGCCGCTTACAATAATATTATGAAAAAGCTGCCGGGGCAGCCTGAGAGAGCGAGCTGACTGCGGCACTCTATCACCGTCAGCCCCACGCTGCCGAGAGGCTTCAAGTTAAAGGGTGGGGGCGCACTCCCAGCGCCGCTGGAAAGCCGAGACAATAGACACCCAAAGTCAAGTACCTGCGCAAGAACTTCACAAAAATTTTCACATTTTCCTGGCGAGATGCCAATGCTTGTATTCACTGCCCACCACTCTTATTTGTCCCTCCGTCTGAGGTACAAGATGGCTGCCAACACTTCCTGGTTTGAAGTGTTGGCAGCCAATTAGAGCCAAGCTCGTGCTCGGAGGGTTAGGCTCCGCCCAGATATCGAAACTTTTTATTTTTTTAATATCTCAGGAACTACTGAATGGATTTACACCATTTAGCAAAAAGGTCTCTTTCTGAACCAAGGGCTACCTTTTTGCCAAATTTGGTGTAATTCCGTTCAGCAGTTCGGGCTGTAGCCGTGTCTTAAGTTTCCTATGGAAAATAACATGGGGAAAACACGTTTTGGGACCCCCATTTTTTCTCGGCCCCTCGCGTAGATTCGTCAACCGGCGCCAAAGTTATTGGGAAAAAAAAACGCTTTTCCTATGGAAACTAGGTCCTAACTATAACTATCTACTGGCGACCGCCAGTAGATAATATATACACATATATACATATAATTGGGGTAAAGGCAACGGCTAAATACAAGTTAAACAATCATATAAAGCATATCAGGCCACACATTTCTATATGTTATTCATCAAAAAACACAGTAAGGTACCTTTAAATAGGCATATGCATATGACAAAAACCATCTATATATTTTTTATAACAAAATGTGTGTGCGTGTGTGTATATATATATATATATATATATATATTTATATATTTATATGTGTATATATACACCCCCAAAGCCCTCTAATTTATATAGATATATATATATTTTGATTTGACATATAGTTTCTCTTTTTTATTTTGTCTATATCCTTCTCCCAGTCCCACTATCCTTATAAATCCCTTACTACCCCATAACCTTACCTTTCCTTGAGTCATAAAACTCCCCTACCCTTACCCATTCATGAAACCTAAAAGCCTTACTACCCCTTATTTACCCCTACCATTACCCAGCCCTGAATCCTACAAAAACTCTTACATTCCTGTACCTTTATCCATCCCTTGAAGCTTAAAACCCCTTAAACCATTTAAATGCCCTTAATTCACGTTTTAAAATATCTTTGAAAACACTAAGCTGCGTGGTAAAGCCCCATGTTGCAAAGTGCTAGAAAATGGCATGCAAGGGACTTACCTGCATGGTAACTGCTGTGTGGTAAGTGTAACGCTTGCTGATGTACACTTTGTAAAGAGTGATTAAAATATGAAATATATAGGTTATTTGATACTGAGCCCAATAATGCTATTTTTTCCAGCTCCAAATACTTTGCCCATTGCATATTATATTTAATTCTTTGACATAATGAGGAATGACAACACCAAGAAATCCATAACCATTACCATACAATAAGGAAAAACAATATTTTTATTTTTTTGTTGCGTCAAAATGATGATCCAAAATGTTTTCACCACAAGAAATAACCTCGAAAAATATTCACTCTCTTCGATTAAAATGCTATTTTTATCATCATTCCTAAAAAAGTTTAAATATTTTATTCATCCTTATGTTCCTACAGGCAGCCCCAGATACTCTCATCCCGTCCTCCACACCTTAATGTCACTTCCCTTTGTGTAAACTCCCTTCTCATTGGAACCACCCAAACCCCTTTCTCCACCACCTCACATATTTCTTGCCTACTAGATCCAGGTCTGATCCTTTTTAGGTCTGGACGTAGCCAAGACCTTTTGATTTTACTAAAATAATATGTAGAATATACTTACCTAAAGGGGCTTTCAGCCACCTCTCTTCATCCATTAGTCTGTTGTTGTGTCAATCACATTTTGCTTCCATCCACTACAGCATACAGCAAGGGGCAATGAGTCAGCCTACTTAAGCCACTTTTTAAATTCACTTTGAGTGACTGCATTTTACTCTTTTACAAGGAGCACCTCCGCACAGATGGTGGCTCCTTTCTTTCTTTCTTTTTCTTTCTTTCTTTCTTTCTTTCTTTCTTTCTTTCTTTCTTTCTTTCTTTCTTTCCTTCTTCTTTCTTTCCTTCACCAATGCCAGACCAATTAGCTTTTTTAGATCTGTGTTAGACAAGACCATTTGATTTTACTAAAATGATGTGTATAATATACTCACTTATAAGGCTTTTCAGCCAGGCTTCATCCATTATCTGTTGTTGCATCATTCACATTTTTTTTCGACCCACTCCAGCACAAATTAAGGCACAATGCATCAGCCAATTTCAGCTAATGGCTGACTACACTGTGACTTATGGTATACTGCCCTTTCAAAAGGAGCACATCCACACATAAAGTAGTTCCCTTCGGTGCCAGGGAGTAAAAATGTTTATGTCTGCTTTTGAGACCAAAAACATTTTTGACTTTAGCCAATATATTTTTATATTGATGAGGGCTCAGCAGCTTCTTGAACAATAATGTTTTACAAACACAATGAAAAACATAAAATAGGAATTGCCAAAAGGCTGGTGACCAATTCCAGACCTATTGGTTTTGCAAATGCGTGTTTATAATTGAATGCAGAATTTTACTCTGTATCCTGATACATGAATGTGACTCACAATAAAGTCTGTAAATTGATTTCTGGCACATACAGACAGCCTGTGTGCATGGCTACAGCATTTCCTTCCTTCCCCATGGCTTTAAAAGATTGTAATTGATCAATGTTATCATATGGACCATTTAGTATCTATGTGGAGCACTTTGGTATATGATTCACCTTGTTACATAAAAGCGTCCTACCGAAATCTGATATTTTATTCTCATGTAACACTCAGGAAATGCTAAGTGGCATCTAAATGGCTTAAATGTCTCCTCTTCTGACAGAATTATTTTTGTTAGGCTTCAAGAAATGAATCATGCACATCAGTTACTATTTATTTTACATTTTTGTGCATAGAACTTCGACCCCCTTTTTGGCACCCAGACAGCAATTTTAACAAGAAAGCCTTACTACCTTTTCCAATGCCTTTTAATTATCACACTTATATCAAATTTAATGGAATCCTCTTATGTCCCAATTTCCAAACAGGCAATGATTTGTTTTTCTCTCATCTCAATAATTTAGGGACAGTAAGAAAGAACCGCTAAGTCTGCTGGTATAGCTGTGATTGCTGAATAAGTGGAATTGGTCTCACTCATTTTCTTTTTAATCTCCCTGAAATCCCCTATCTCTCCTTCTCTTTCCTCAGATCACACTAGACCAGGGGCCTACAACTTTTTCTTTGTTATTAACTAATTATGTTGAAAAACATCATCCTGACCTGCTATTACTATTGGGGCCAAGTTTATCAAGGACTGGATCGCTTTTGCACCATGCAACAGGGTGCAAAAGCAACGCAACCCTACAATTTATCAAGCCACGCAAGGCCACTTTGCGTGGTCCCGAGCGGCTTGATAAATCCAGAGAAACGCAACGCAGCACAAATCAGTGCATTGCGTTACTCTGCCCCAGGGAGGGATTCCATAAGTGATGTGTGGGTGTTCCCATGCAAAACCAATGGATTTTGATGCATTCCCAGATTTACCTTAAGTGGTACACCTGGGAATGCACCAAAGCTGCTACACCTCCCCAGGTGAGCCGTAATAAGGAGAAATATCTTTATTTCTTCTAATTTAATTCCTCTTTCTATGTTTGTGCTTCATTCTGCAGCACACATAAAAAGAGGGAAATGCCTCAGGAAATTGTTTTTGTGCAGAAAGGTGTTACTTTTGCACAAAAACAGTCTCATTAGCAATGCAGGCGCCCTTGCACCATGGTGCAAGAGTGCATGCGTTGACGTTAGGCAGCCACTGTACACCAGCACTGGAAAGAGGCAGGAATGTGCCATACAATGTCAAATATGCTGCATTCCTTCCATATCCTTATCACGCAGCTCAGCATAGCAAGGTGACTTGCTGCAATGCTTGATATAATGATAAATATGGTCCTTAGTTCTGTAAAAGTGACCACATTAGACACAATTAGGTTAGTGGCCACCATATGCAGGATATGAGAAGTGATCATATCAGTTCATTAGTCATAGTTGTCAAATGGAATGTAAAAAAGGTTTGTCAATGTGGAATTTCTCTACATGGGCAATACCTGACATCCATAGCTGCAATGCCTCTGGCACCAAGCTCATAATATCAATAATAATACATCTCCCCAACGACGCATGATTTATCACTCAAATATCAGCTTTAAAAATATTTTAGAAATGTATGCATTTCTCTTCAAACAGCAGCTTTTAAGTTCTGAGAATGCATGCTTTTTTTCTCGAATATAAACATTTAAATTTTGGTATACATCTATCAATTGAACTAATCAAAAGCTTCTAATTTAGTAGGCTGGGCAGCGCACAGGAGAGCTCTTTATAGGTAGCTGGAGAGTCACCAGTAGCTCAAGAGCTACTCGTTGGAGAAGCCTGCACTAGACAATAAAAGAGAGGTTGTTGCCTTGCTCCTCTTCATGTTCCTTAAGCTGCTCCTGTGGCAAGAGAAGTAACCCTCAAAGTCACTTGTCCTAGGGAAACTCTATTAACTTAAATGACCATAAGAGCCATGTTTATATGACCTTGCCATTTCAAAATAGGGTTGTCTACTGTCACATGAGTGAGAGCATTATCGCGATGCAACTCATCATTGATGTTTGTTTATCTGGGGAAACAAAAATAGTTAAACAGGTTTTGAAGTAAACAGTGAAAGTATGCTTAAAATACACTGACAGCAGTTGTAGAAATTGGGTTACTGGCTGTGGGGGTGAAACCCTACTCAAGCAGCAACCACAATTTCTGTCCGGGTGAAGCACCAGCAAACTTCAAATTAATCTCTGGTAGCTTGACACAAAAGCAGTCAGGCTTGACTTAGAGGCAATGTATAAAGTATTTATGCAGCACCTCAAACAGTAATAAATGGGTGGGCGGAGCTCGCGGAGTTGCACTCTGTGAAATTGCATAAAAACTCAGTGGAATTCCGCAGAGATCAACGAGTGGGCGGAGTTGCTCCACCCTTAATTTTATCCCATTGCCCAGACAGAACCCGTGCTTCCTGGGTTTGGTTAAATAACTTTGTTTCTGATATTGCACACAAAAACACGTCATGGTTTAAACCATTTATGGGGAGGCACCCGATGCGTAGTGCTTCACGTGGAGATGTGTAATATCTCACAGCACGAGAGCTGGGGATCACGTGCCTGGAAGGCTCAGTCCCGCTGTCTGGAAACCATCTCAGAGCCACAGCTTCACTTCCAGTGGTCCCCAGGGCTGCAGAGGCAAAAGGCCAGTGGCCCTCCATCTTCCTGCCAGACTGATGCCTTCTCCGCTGCTTAGGCTATGATGCCATAGCGCAGACAGATAGAGCAATAAGAGACCGGGCAGTGCTCAGCGAGTCTTGGCAGTGTGCGCCCACTGCCCCTGATACCGCTGCCTCGGGATGGGATGGAGGCGAGTGAGAAGTGCATCTGGCAGTGAAAGGGTTTCGAGGCTGCTGGCTGCCTGCACCCCGCCTGCCTGACAAATCAGAACATGACTGTACATTCTCGACACACGCAATGTATGTAATGGATCCGGAGCAACACAGGTGTATGCAGCCCAGGGAGCAGGGACAGCCCCACCCAAGGGATTCTCCAATCCGCCCTTCTAAGTTCAAATTCTGGCAGCACTTGAATCTGCTTCTCCCAACTCTACGCATCCCATGCACGGCCCGCTTCCTGAGGTGCCATTGTGTCCGCACTCCCAGCCATCCCTACCAGCCTGCACCCTAATGTGCTGTACCAGCACGTGCCATCGACATGGGGGGATTGGGGACCAGCTTCAACTCACCTTGAGGTGTTCAGTGCTGTGACTGCCCCACTGCCCTCCTTGCCCCCTCCCTCCATCTCTGCCCTCAACACAATGAGCTACCCACTCTCTACAATGGGTGTCACTATGCTCCCCGGTCCTACCCACTTATTCCATGCATTGTCCCCGAAACTAGCAATACTGGGGTGAGGTTCAACCTACCCATGCTCTACAGCTGTACTCCCCCCACTCTCTGCCAAGAGGCCCATGGCCTGGGGCCATAAGAGAGAGAGATGCCACCTCTGATCTTAGGGTACCGGTGTCCCAGCTCTCCCCTGCTGCCAGGCCAGCCCCGTTAAAGTGCCTCACCTGCTCCTACCTGCGCTTCAGTCAGCTCTGTGGCAAGAAGATCCACTCTGCCTTCCAGCAGACAGAGGGCGTTGAGAGCGGAGGTGGAGAGAGGGCTGCCCCGGAAGAGGTCAGATGGCACTGGAAAGTGAAGAAGGGGGAGGAGGTCGGGTGTTTTGAGAAGGAAACTAACAGGCTGAAGCACGTGAAAATATACAGCAGGGCAGTGGCATGCAGGGACACTGAATCCAGAAACACATGACAAATGGTGGGCGGTGGCCTGGGGGCAAACTCCGTTACATGGCGGAATCGGAGTTTTCTCTGAACTCCGCGCCATTCTGGAAACTCCGTCCACAGAGCGGAGTTTACCTCCCACCCTTAGTAATAAAGTGAAAATACTACACAAGAAAAATCTCACACCAATTTAGGAAAATAAAGTACAATTTAATAGATTATTGGAGCCCAAATTGACAAAAAACCAATCAGTAGAATGAGTGATGTGCAATTTTAAAAATTTAAGAGAAAACACTGCTTAGAAGCACAAAATGCTAACTGTGGTGATCTGGTAACCCCGGTCCTGAACAAAGTCACAAGTTTAGGCCGAGCGAGGGCCAGACAAAGGGACTAGGCTATGTCCGCTAATCAAAGTACTTTAAATCCAGGTTGCAAAGCATTGTAAACTCCTGTGTTGAGAATGTCTTGCACATCGGTAGCTGTGAGGTCCTGCATAAAGGATGCCTCATGCAGCAGCGGTTCCGAGGAGCTGCGGGGCTTCGATATGAGGTCCGGCGTAGAAGATGCATCAGGCAGTAGTAATTCTGAGGAGCTGCAGTGTCCTGCATCGGGGATGCGTCTCACTGCGAAGGTTCTGATGCGGGGCTGTGAGACTTTCCGTCACGCTGTGTCCATTCTGCCCAATAGAACAAAGCTGGACTGGCAGATTACCTTCAGGCCCCTTCCAAGAGTCCAGGACTGGGGTGGCACAGGGGGGTAAGACACAGCAGGAAGAGTCCAGGTGCTGGGTTCAAGGTGGTTGGAGCCTTTTCCATCCCAAACTCTCTGATTAGTAAGCCAGCCAACTAGCCCTTGTAGACTCTCTGGTGGTCCTGGGTTCAAGATGCAGGCCCAGTCCATCTCACTCAGGCAGCAGAGTAGCAGTCCTTCTTGCAAAGCACCACAACAGTCCTTCTGAGCCTTCCACAGGTCCAGAGGTGCACTAACGCTTTGGGTCTGAGGGTCCACTATTTATACCTGAAGCCCACTTTGAAGTAGGAGATGGCTCTGGAGGTTTCCACCCTCAGAAGTATTTTGAATTTCTTGCCACCCTGCCCTTATGTCAATCTCTTTGTGAGTGTATTCAGGAAGAGCTTTTGTGCTGTGCAAGTGTGGTAGGTGACAGTTCTTCACCGTATCAAGTCATGCATGGCTCACGCTGCCAACACCCATTCCCGCTTTGTCTCACTGTCTTGGAGTAATACACAAAGACCAACTGCCAGCTACACCTAGTCATGTGACCCATGAGACATGTTGCAGGCACAAATGGTTAGGACAAGAAAATGTCAACTTTCATTTGCATGTTCAGAATTGTGACTTCAAATCTGGCTTTACCATGAAAGAGGGTTTTAAATCTCAATACTTTAGACACCAAACTCGATATTCCCACCTGACCTCTATTGAAAATTATCACATATGAAATTTAACAAGGTATCCCAATGTTATGCTATGGGAGAGGCAGGCCTTGCAGTATTGAAAAACTAATTTAAGGGTTATTCACTACCAAGACATGTAAAACTTAAAAGATCATGTCCAACTTTTTAAATGCTCTGCACCTTGCACTATGGGCTGTTCAGGGCTAGGAAGATTTGGGCCTGGCAAAAGGTTTATTTTACCTGGTTGATATGCACATACAGGCTACAACAGCAGGCCTGAGACATGTTTGAAAGGCTGTTTAAGTGGGTGGCACAATTAGTGCTGCAGGCCCACTTTTAGCATTTAATTTACAGGCCCTGTGTACACGTAGTACCATTTTATGAGGGACTTACAAGTAAATTAAATGTGTCAATTGGGTGTAAGCCAATGATACCATGTTTAATGGAGAGATCACAAGCCCTTTAGCACTGGTTAGTAATGGTAAAGTGTGCAGAGTCCTAAAAAGCCAACAAAAATGTGTTAAGAAAATAGGAGGGTGAAAGCAAAAAGTTTGGGGATGACCCTGCAGAGAGGGCCAAGTTCAATAGCAGAAAAAATATTGGAAAACATTTTTGGGATATTGATTTTTTCTAACAAACAATGTATTTTCTTGCTATGATGTTTTTTCAGTGGCAAATTAAAGTATTTCTCGTCAAAATATGTGTGGTTCTAAAGAGTAAGTTCTTTATAATGGTAGAAATGTCAGTGGGCATACAATGACAAAAAAAGTAACTACTTTAAAAAGAGAGAGAGTATGTGGCGGCATATGGGCATTTGCCATTGAAACAATTTGTGTAGGAATAAATTACACTTACTGAAGACACTGCTATTAATTACATTGCAAAATTTGAAACACAATTAACTCACATCACCAGACTTAAATATAACCAGGCAAAAATCTACGTGTTAATAACAAAGGAATCATCCTTGCAAAACTGCGTGTAATTATTTTTTGTTTTAAAAGTAAACTCAAAATTTGTTATTTGAAGATATGCCATATATAAATAGCAAGCATTTCTGATGCACTGCACTTCACTGCATTAAATGGAGTGACTATACCAATTAGTAGCATAAACGTTCACGTCTTAAAAAGTGAAAGCTGCATACACTAGATTATAATTACACCCAAGTAATGGAGGAATGTGTTTTTTTTTTCAAATGATATTGTTCACTTCAAGCCCAAGGAAGCCATACCAATATTAGGAACTTTTACTTTCATTAACACATATTGTAACATCTTCGGCTACCAATTACGTTTAGCAAAAACTACTGTTGTTCTGTTCTCTAAATCTTGTAAAGGGCTATTCTTTGTGTAGAAATTACACAGTGATTCACAAAGAACTCTTCTGCTTATTTTGATTCAGTCTCGAAGACTATGGGAGATGAATGCATTTAATTGTCTTTATTGATGAGAATATATACCACACACAATGTTTTTTTCTGCTAAGAATACTTTATTTTCTAAAATTATTTCCAATTCACGCAACAACTAAATATTTGATACCTATTCAAAGTATCAACACTAAAGTTTTCGGCAGTTTGTGTTAATGAAACAATCCCTAGTAATGTTGAAAATGAACAATGGCAATCCTTTTTACCGAGTCATGCACTTGATAAGTTTAGCTCTTAAGAAGGCAACCTACAAACCAAAATAGGAGTGTCGTCAGGAGTGAAATGCTTCAGTCGTATAACCCCAGATCTCTGTACTTTCAAATGGGTTTCTACTGAAGCACAAAATAGATTAAAATTTGTGTGGATCACGAAGAAAGCTAGGCATCATGGAAGCCCGAAATACCTGGCAGAAGCGTTAACCATGCAGGGGAGGCATTCTATCTTCAATTTTCTGAATTCATACTCTTGGAACCGCACTTAGAACCACCTCTTCTAAAAAAACAGGAAATATGTGGAACTCATTTCCACTGGTAAAACACACAAATGTCCTCTTTTGAGATATTCAAGGCCACGCCATCTGAAACTAATTAGTGTTTGTGCTTGTGTTGCAGCATAAAAGCTGATCATTCTTTACACAACACAAAAAACGATTTTGACAAAGAAACTCTAATGTGCACATTGCACACATCTAGAGAAACTACATTGAAACTGAGAAAAGCTGAAGTACCAGCACAGTAAAAGTGTGCTTGGATTTGTAGAAATAGCAGGATTATTAGAATGATGCATTTAACATGTTTATTAACTGATTACCCTATGATATAACAAAATCGTTATGAAAAGATTATTGATGAAAAAGCTTTCTATATTGCAAAATAACACAAAATATAAATATGATGCAGTATATCTACGTAACAAAATGAGTCTCACATACAAGTGCACCATAACAGTTGAAAGATTGGTGCTATGAATTTATGCTTTATGACGTATGGCTGAAACTTTCAGCATAAATGCTTGATATTATTAGAGTCCTAGATTTCCTTAAACAATTTTATTTTAATGATTTTTAAGAATAGTTTGCAGGTAGGTACTTTTAAAAGTGTGGTAGTAGGCTACAATTAGAATTGAACACTTTTATGCAATAATCCCTGACAAATGTTAACATTATTTCTATATAAGATATGTTTGATTTATTTCATTGGGTTTGCACTTAACTGTGAGTTTCCTTTACCAAATAAGAAATGCTAACTTTAAAATGCATTGAATTGCCTTTTTCCTTAGACTGCATTATTTAATAGCGTGCTGTAATGGACTTTTGCTACGTTTCCTCAAATGTTGCTTTATCTGTTCTGTTTACGCAACATTCTTAAAACAATAGATACTTTTTCCTGAACTTCGCTGTGAGTTAATCGATGAGAACCTGGCCCTTCTTAATCCACGAAGAGCAACACAGTAAATAGGCTCTTTGTCAACTAACCTGTGAGGACAGATCAACAGTTCTTTCTCATGAGTGACATGGGAAAATATGTTGGAGTATCAATTTTGTACCTGATGAGTGGAAGAATGATCACATGATGATCAGACCATTGTATGATGACAAGTGATGTCACAAATGGACGATTTGGAGTACAAAAAGAGACTTCCCAAGGATGCTTATTGGAATCCCTCTTGATTGCCTACCTGCCTACTGTAGCATCGGACTTCTTATGCCCCTTGCCTTTTTCTTATGCTATGAACTTGCATGCTGGATGATTTGGAGGTGTCTGGCGAGAGACCAGACCTGAACTTTCCTGATTATTGCTCCATTCCCCTTGCCCATGTCTATTGACTTTTCCTTAGTGGACTTTAACTTGACCCTTTGCCCATGCTAAGAGAACTCTATTGAACCATCCTCCTGCCTTTGTTGGTGATAGGAAACCCTTGCCTTAACCATGCTCTTTATGGATTCTTCTATTTAGCAATAGATTTACTTTGGCTAAATGTGTGGTTTTATACTACGTGCTGTAAGACTCATGACTGAACTACTTAAGATGTTACCTATATGCAATGATTTTGAATCTTTAATGCAGTAACCAAATTATCTAAATTTGTCTGAGTCTTTTATTGTGTCTTAAAGTTCTTTCCACTGAAACTGGGCTTATAATTATCTGATTTTAATGCATTATAGAGTCATAGTCTGAGTGTAGTGTACTTGAACCAGATCTCTAATTTGTGAGTTGGCTACCAATTATTGGTCAAGGCAAAACCAAAGGGGATGATGGACGGAGTGTTGAACATTGCAAGCACTCACCCCCAGTCAACTGATCTGGGTTTAATCCATCATCATTCTTTAGCTCACTCCGCTACCCCAGTGCCACTGGATTCAAGATAGCCTGGCTGATGACGGCTGTAAGCCAGAAACCGGTCCCTGGATGCTTGTTTCCGGTCCACGGAAGACATGGCTTGGCAGTTCGGGCTCCATTGTTCCCATGAGGCACAGGGTCAGACTGATTTGCATATGGCCATGTTTGAACTGGGGTGGCGGAGTGAGCTAAAGAATGATGATGGATTAAACCCAGATCAGTTGACTGGGGGTGAGTGCTTGCAATGTTCAACACTCCGTCCATCATCCCCTTTGGTTTTGCTACCAATTATTGGTCCTCATTGGCTGGCCAACAGTTTGACACCCTGATTTCTCAACCCTCAGAGGACCAATGCCTCTGTGGGTGAAGTATAGAATCTGAGTGAAGTGGCTAAGTTAGTGTAGTACTTATATGGGCCCAGAAACAGAAACTCTGAAAACGAAGTAAAAGAGCTTCTGCTGCAACATTAGTGTCTTCCTTTTGGACAGCAATCAATATTCAGATCAGAGATGTATCCTGCAGCAGTACCCAAACAAAACCAATGTAGATGCGTATGCAAACCTGTTCATTGATAGATCCAGGAAAGGCTTGATGAGAATGGCTCCACTGTTTGTACTTTTTTTGTGGGGGGGTGTTAAATAGCGCAAACTTGACCCGAAGGTATCAGAGTGCTTTACATGAGCACCAGTTGCATTACAGACAGAAGCATTGCTTATTCCACACCACATTCACCAGTTGGAAATCACCTCTATCTTGTGGAAGAGGCCAGGGACATTTCCAATGAATATGCTTACTCCTTTAACTTGAGATTGACCTAGAAGACTGATCATTTCTACTAGCTATATATCTAAATAGCACACATAGATACAGCACTAAAACACCAGAATATGGATACAATAATTGGGGTCTTGAGAGGGTGATAACATTCTGTAGAATTACTCCCCTGTGAAGGATAAAAAGTCAGAGAGCATTCTGTTTCGCAAAGAAACGGCAGGTAACCGATTTGAAAAGGAAAAACAGACTATGCAATCTATCCATCATAGTCTGTTTTTCCTTTTCAAATCCTTCTTCAGAGCTACAATTCCTCTTGGCTCTCTGTAATTCTCCGAAAGGTATGCTCTAGATTAGACTCTTAGGATGACAACTCTGTGCGTGGAGTAAACTGTTAACTGTGTTTCTTTGCGAAACAGAATACTCTCTACCATTTCTTTCCTTCACAGTAAGTCTGAGGTCTAAAAACTCAATTGTTGTTTTATGAATATGGCTGCTGAACTTGAGATTGAGTGTGTTATCATTTAACATACTGGCAAATTCATGTGCTTCATCTGTGTTACCTTTCCACACACAAAAAATGTCATCAATGTAGCAAGCCCACACTACCACATATTTGTCAAAATATTCGATATTGCTGGAGACCTGCTCCTCCCACCAACCAGGGTCAACCCAGCAAAACTGGTGGCGAATAGGTCCCCATCGCAGTCCTTTGTGTCTGTCCGTAGATCTCTCTGCTGAACGTGAAAAAGTTATTGGTTAAACAATTGTACATCATATTGAGGAGCATTTCTGCGTGAAACAGGTATGAACGTGATCTTGCTCTTAAAAAATGACAACATGCTTTGAACCCTAATTCGTGTGGGATGCATGTGTAAAGTTTGTCGACATCAAGGGACATGAGCATATAGTTATCCTCCCAAACAATATCATTAATCAATTTCAAAAAGTCTCCAGTGTCCTTAACATCTGAAGAGAGTGATTTCATGAAAGGCTGTTTAAAAAATTCTACATATTTTTTACTGTGCATCTATCAAAACTTTATAAAACACTAGATAGTCACATGCTGATGCTTTATTGGCAGTTGAAGTTTGATGGTAATGTAAAAAATGGGCTTAGCCTTGCTGTCTATGTCACATTAGCAAATAAGAAATTTATCACGAAGTATGTTACTTAGACTTACCTTTGCCAGTACGGATGCCATTAGCCCACTAGGGGGACGTAACATGTACAAAGTTTCACAAACTGTGAGTAGAATGCAATCGTGGTTCACATTGAAAACTGTCAATAATGGCACTTTAGCTTTAGAATAAATCTGGTTCACGGAGTCCTTACGCTGAGCAAGAGAGATGCCAATGAGACAAATCATGGCAATGAAGTTGGGTTCCTTTGAACAGACATCATAAGTAAACTTTTCTTAGCTCAACCAATGAGATGATACCACAGTGATATCACCATTCAATGGTGAAACTTTATTAGGTACCGCTTAGCACGGCACGTCATATTAAGGTTTTATGATGATTTATGTGAAACTGATAGCGGTTTATGCCGCTTTGCAAATGTTCCATTTGTTGTATTATGTTTATTCCACAATTAGATGAACCTTTATTATCATTTTTTTGTGCAAGTAAGTAATCACATGACCTAGGTTTTGGTCAATGTTTGATTGTTAAATATGCATCTAAATTAATTCAAATTGGATACAGGCACAGATTGTAATTTATGATGCAAATGCAATGTTATATCGTTTGGCAAAAGACCGTGGCACGTCCTTTTTCACTTTTTGAACCATGTGGTGTATTTAAAGGTAAATGTTAAGTGGTCACATTACTCGTGAACAAGGAGCTGCAGGCTCCTAAAAGTGTTGAGGTTGTGATCAGCTGCTGAATAGATCACGCTTACCGAAAGAGAGCCACTGAGTGTTTGTCTTCATTGAAATCGACACATTGTTTGGATATATCGGGTTTGCTACCCCGCCGTGAGCTCGCTCTGGTTTGTGGGTCGGGATAGAGTGATCTGCATTTGAGACATTATATATATATATCCTGAAGGCAGCAGAGTGAGGTATGGCTAGATTTAAATAGCCTCCAAATCAATCTTCACAGTTTAATGGTTCAGTGGAACACTAACCAGAAATTATGGTACTCTTTTCCGATTGGGTACTAGCCAGTTCCGTGGGTGCCTCCACATCCATGGGCTCTTCCAGACCCATGGGTTCCTTATACACTTCAAATGATGGCATGAGATGCCCATTCCAATATGCAGGCTTCAAAAACAATTTTACATTGTTGAGTACTTACCACTGTGAGGTGCCATTCTGCTTCATGGAACATCTCCAAATGCGCCTACAATCCATACCTATCCCTCCACCGTATCTAGTAGCCCACTGTACTAGCCATAAAACTCAGAGTCCCAGATGTATAGGTACCTCATGTTCCACTTGCCAACCAGCAGAATTATCTTTCAGTGGAGCGTATAATTAATTTTGACACAGGTCCCACACCATTCCTCTTCATTATCAGTGCCCATAATATATTATTTCACTTCAGCCCCAATATATATCACTCCCGCAGATGGTTCTAGGGCAATATGACATCCTTTGGAGTGACTTAGTTTAAGAGTGCAACATTTCCCTACTATAAATAACAACCATTATTTTTCTAAGAAGTTGCTTTTATTGTGTGTGATTAATTCTTCATGCTGCAGCTGAGTTACAAAACAGCAAACATCACCAAGACCAATCTTAATTTGCATGACATTACAGAGCAGTCAAAATATTCAACATGACGCTTGGATACCAAGTTGGAGTGAAATATTGTCCAATGCCCTGAAAAATTAACAGCAAATGACAATGCACAAAACATATATTGCACTGTAAGCACAGACTTACCTAGCATTCCGATAAATGGTCTCACATCTAGTGAGCAGATAAACACCTACGGAAGGACAGTCATTCTCCATGTGCTGAGCTTCGAAAGCAGAACACACACATATATAGTTCTCCAAGATTTCTTTACCTCTCACATCTGTCATGCTCCAGTATTATAAGTCCAGGATCCTATTCTCTCACACTGAATAGTCTTTTACTTCCCTTCATTCAGACCTTCCATGACATCAAGCACTAAACACGGTACTTTCAGGCACCCACACACTATCCATGCTCACCACGCTGACTGACTGTGATGCATTTTGCTTACACGTACTCAGTCTTATTGGTAATAGTCACCTTACATTCCTAGACAGTTCACGACTCCTCACTTAACAATCATAATATTCATAATGCTTTTAATCTGTTAATAACACATATTACTAGCACTCATTTTATTAGCACTCATCTTATTGATCTCAAAAGCATTGAAGTCTAAGACTGCCTTACTTTGATTCAAGTATGTGACCTGCTGACAGTACTGGCTGCTATGCGGGCATAGTGGCGGGGCGTGGTGGGGGCTGGGGGTGACTAGGGACGACTGGGAGGTGGGGAAGGAAAAAGGATATTAAACATTTAAAAAGAAAAAGAAAAAAACACCTTCTGCCTGCCGCCCATTGCTCTTCTCCGTGTCCCCTTCTTGCTGCAGCACAGACTCCCAGCCTCCCCTGCGGCCAATCCTAATGCTGATTTGATGCTAGAAAGCAGTGTCAGGATTGGCTTATGGGCTGGGAATTTAAACCGAGAGCCTGTGCTTTGCTGTCTCTAACCCAGCAACGCAGCTGGGTTGGAGACAGCTCAGTGCACATGTTGGCTTGGCCGGCCTGAGACGGCCAGCCAAACCCACATGCGCACTGATAGCAGTGTTGTCCACCACTCTCTCCTGACTGCCCCGCGATGGCCCTACCCCAAGGACACAGCAAGTACAAGTTGAAAAATAAAATGATAATAAGCTTGTTTTATTTTTCAAATTTTGAGGGTGGCGACGCTCCTCCGCTATAGCGGAGAAGCCGCCACTGCCTGCTGACCACTATATGTTTCAGCAGTGAATGTCCAACTGTTTGAACCATCCTTCCGACTTTATTCAGAGCTGCAGCAGAATCAGACCTAGAGCACTTCAGGAACCCATGTTGTCGACCGGTATTTCACCAGAGCAGCTGCGTTCATTCCCTTCTAAGTATACTTTGGTAGGCCCTCATTACTAGTTGCATTTAGTTGGCTCATTTATATTCAATTAGCGAGAATAAATGAGGCTTGCGCTACAAAGATGCAACGCAGGTCATCAGCACAAATGCCTTCTCCAGCCCACCATACATGGCAACAAAGCTGCAGAAATCACCACAAACAATATTATTTGGTTTTTGGTGCATGAATAATTGCCACGGTGGCAACCATTTCTCAGACCAATTCTGCTATCAGCAGCCTCCTGATTGGCTAGGGGAGTCTGGAAGCCTCGGTGCTTCCTGTTCTTGGTTCCTGCCCCTGGAAGCGGGCGAAGAGGACCGAGAGGCGGCAGCCCGCCTGCAGGTAAGTGCTTTTTAAAATGTATTTTCCTTTGTTTAACTATCCCCCACCCCACCTCGCCAACCCGTTAAGTTGTGGCCGCCACTGATGCATTCCCTCCATTACCAAGGTTTTCACAGCACATATTTTTCTGGGTAATGGCAATTTCTCAAACTGGTGAAAACCCAAACCATTTTTTTGCCAGTACATTTACTCCAAAACCTACCCCTTAAGACACAAAAGCGATAGCAAGAAAAGTGAAAGTCAAGGAAACATCACAGCTCAATGTGTAGAATACTTCAAGTTAGATACTTTTATAACGTCAAAATGCTGTAAAGCTCTAATTCGTGATGTTGAAAGGTAGCACGGCAATTAGCTCTGTTGTATTTACTTCGTGCACTGAGAGTCAGAGATCTTTGAATAAATAATTTCTTCACTATTTAGTTAAAACTGTGGGGTCCACAGCTCATATTGATTTTTATCGTCTCAATAAATTGCTAAAAATTGTTTCACAGGACAATGTGACTTTTCAGTTGCGAGTTTGATTTACAGTCTTGTTGAATGATACATTAAAAGCGTATTATGAAAGTAATGGAACGAAGACGTTCATAATGAACGCGATCACGCCGCTTTTACTGGTGAATGATGGCTGCCAGGGCAGATCTGCTTATGATCTGCCTGGAATTTAAAGAGGGCTGTTGGGTACATTTCTAGGGATATTGCACGACCACGGTCTAGTTAAACCGTTCCAAATGAATACTAAAAGAAAATGGGCACTCTGTATGCTGTCTGATGCCTTTTACTTCTCTCGTTTTCTATTTCATGCTTTTCCTGC
Organism: Calotriton arnoldi; assembly: GCA_963921515.1. Taxonomy (NCBI): domain Eukaryota; kingdom Metazoa; phylum Chordata; class Amphibia; order Caudata; family Salamandridae; genus Calotriton; species Calotriton arnoldi. Next base: position 904,037 of record CAWUFW010007728.1, on the reverse strand, counting down.
TGATTTGCTGCTTTTAGGGAGCCAAATGTTATCAAATTTGGAAGAAGAAATTAAACATCTGCCACTTGAAAGTGATTAACATCTTTGCTACTAGGACAGCTTTGCCATCATCTCAGTCTCTCGCATATCAATCCACTTTGCTCAGGCATGTCTATCTGCCAAGTACATCTACATCAGAGCAAATTTCTGCCGCTATGAAAATATAAGTTCATGTGTGTTACCAATGTGTGTATTGAAGCAGCGTCGAACTGGGACAGAAATAGATCCGGGTTCCAAAATAAAACTGGACCCATTAGCGAATGAGATGGCTAGAAAAGTGGCCCGGTTTTGAAAAGTGGAGAACATTTAAACTTGGAAAGACATCTGTGGAGGTTTTTCGCAAAATATAGGAGACTATGTATTTGTGCTTGCTGCAGGTAGTGTTTGTGATAATGTGAAGGAAATCAACAGTCTTAATAGGCCCACCAGACAATAAAATTGGTCCACCAACAGCCAAAAACGGCCCACACACTGACCTCTCAGAGCAGCCCTCTGTCACTTCCAAATTGAGGTATAGGACAGTCCGACCTTGTTTTGACATTGTATCTCTTTGCGCTTTTCACTATGAAGCTGAAGCTAGAATTGTAGCAGTCAGAGTTTAGCTTAGGAAAGAGTTCTTAATCTGTTCCCTACCCAAAGCTTTCCTGTTGTGTTTCTTCTCAAATGCAGTTAGCATACATTTGCTTCTACAAGCAATTATTCCAGCCAATTAATATTCCTATGCTGACACATTGGTGTTTACATGTATAACATTGATTAAAATATTCACCGCTTTAGTTGTCATGTACTTCTTCTATAGTAGATAGGGCTTCATCATGCATACTGGCAGCGGCGGCTGGTATTAACGGGCGTAGGGGGCGTTGCCCTCCCAGCTTCGGAGCGGAGAAAAGGGAGAAAATTAACACCACCATCATGGAGCAGCTTTAGTTTAAATGGCATGCTCATTGCTCACTGCTTGGTACTCCACTGCCACTTCAATATGTATCGTTGTCGTTTTTTTTTAGGTCGGTCCCTCGGACCCTCCTAGTACGCATGTGCTGAACTGGGCGAGGATAATTCCTCGCCCTCGAGGCACAAGCTAGGAGAGTGACGTCAGCCTGATGGGAGTGGCTGCACCAAGCAGCAGTGAATGGGCTTGAAATTGGGCGCTTCTTACGTGGCCCAGGGCGCGGTCAGCAGACCCTCATTGACTTTAAGGGGAAGAGGTGGGGCTGGCCAACAGCAACGCAGTGGGTGGCAACGATTGCACCACTGCTTTCGCCTTCGCACTGTTAGGCGGCTTTTTCATTGGATAGCTGCTGGGGGCGTGGTGGGTTAGTTCAGTTCAGCTCTTCTTCCTAATTCCGGGATTTATCACTTATCAGCACGTGTTAACGGTTTTGCACATGAGGGAGTGCTGCAGGCAAGACCCCTCAATCCATCACCTTGTGAGTCCCCTCGCCACTGGAAATGTCCCGGGCCGGCCGAAATTACAAGCACGCTCCAAGTCACAGAAGCGGCGGGCCACAGTGTAAAAGGTAAACTCCGTTTGGTTGATTTTCTATGTTTAAGACAGTGTTTCTATGGTATGCCAATGCCGCCATCGCCAGTGTCCGAATATGCGACTGTATGCTAGTGCTGTTTATTTTTAAGGGTGCTAATAATAAATTGTGTTTGTGACTACTATTTATAAATTACAAGCAGCAGGGGAACCAGGCTTGAGTCTCCGCGTCCGCTCAACCTCCTGTGATCCTGGGCAAATCACTTAGTTAATCGAAATCTCCCAGTGCCTAAAAATAAATGAATGTCTTTGTGTAACGTAACTGGTGCTCATGCGAGGGGGCTGCCAGAGACCGTCATGGTGGCAGAACTATGGAGAATCTGAGGCAGCCATCCCGATGCTTCTGAAAAGAAGATGACAGATCGAGTTAGGCGACAAACCTTCCCCAGCCCTGCAGAGATGCAGGGACCATGGAATGTGTTCAGAAAATCTAGATTTGGCTTCAGGGTGACCAGCCTGCCCATAAATCACCTCCACTGTGTCTGACAATGGCCCCAGAAGGGCTCAAAGGCCCCAAGAGGGGGACCCAGGACGGGGAGGGGCAGCACATGGTTTGAGATAAACTGAGAGCTCCCTCCAGGACCATTCTTTCTAGAATTCAAATCTGTCAGCCACGGAGAACCCGTGAATCAACCTCTCTGCAAACCAGCAATATCGAAACCCCAGCCACACCAACCCGCAATCCTTCTCATTAATTTCAGAAAAGAAGTCAAGACTTGAAGTGCCCCGTCACCTCGAGGCGCCCCTGCCCTCTCTCATTCAAGGGCTGCCCCCGCAATGTGGCAAAGCATTGGGTAACACTGCAGCTCACATGCACCCCTGGCTTGTGGTATCTCGGCAGCCAGCCACACGCCTCAGGGGGTTAATGCACCCTCTGCAGAGATCTGAGGGGAGTCTGCAAGTTCGCTTCCTGCCTGCTCTGCCTTTTATCCTTCTGCCGTTGATGAAAGGTGAATTATTGAATGAGTGCCCATTATTTACAGTGCCGCCAAACATAGAACTATGCGCTATACGTGGACGCATCATCGCAGTCTCTATCCAGATACAATGGATTAATGTTATTAAAACAGACACGCAAGCTGCATGCTCTGCCCTAACTCCATTTGGCACTATGTCTGTTTCACTCCCAGACATCGCTCTGAAGCTTGCAAACGTCTCAGACATCACAGGCAGACTGCAGTGCTCAGAATGTTTCCACCTATAACACAAACCCACAGACAAGTGCGCAAATGCACGTTCCAAAAAACACACCCCGCTATGGGGCCACACCAATGACAGATTCTGCGTGCTATAAATCATGGTCACATATCAAGCACTGTACACAATAGAAATTACTTTTTCCTTATTTTAATAGGGAAAAATATTTATAACGGTGCTGCCTCTTGTCCGACACAAACCCTTTGCAGTTTTGTGGTGTACATACACACCGCTGAAGGACACACTGGTGAATGTGGTTAGGGTGTTAAGGCTCTAGTCTAGGACAATATCTGTACGTGAACCGGATGTGAAGTCATTTACAGTCGTCCACCCCAATCCCCCTGACTTCGGTGCCTGTGAAGGTTGTAAATGCATGCACATGTGTACATGTTCTCTGCAGATGCACAATAGAAGAATTTTCAGAGACATCACCTAGGCATTCTGCAGATTTTCACTTATGCGTGCTTGCACTTATTAAATTTTTCCTACAGGCACTGGACTGGTAAATTTCTCGTCGATATGGCGGTCGGGCACTCATCCAGATTAGAAAGTTTACGCCTCACCACTTTCAAATGTCACCAGCCGCCACTGCACCCTGTGCCAGATACTGGCATTATCTCCTGTGCCGTAAAACAGCAGCCTAGCGTGGGCGTAACACAAGCCTTGCAGGGCAGGAGGGCCCGACGCTTCAGGCGACCCCCATTCAGACGAAGGCATACGAATATCCCTAGTTGAAGTCTCGGGCTCCTGACCAGTTTCTGTAGGGGGAGTCCATCATTTTGCATTATGCCATTGCAGACCAGAGTACATTCTTACATGCACAGTGCTACATGCGGCTCCAGGTGAAGCACGTTGGTTGTGTGTGTTCACATCAGGGCCGGACTGGGGCCCCAAAGGAGCCCTGGCAATTTGCTTGGACCAGCCCCTGGTGAAGCACTTCCTGGCTCCGGAAGGCTGGAAATGCTTGCTTGCCGCTTTTGTTACTGGGGGACGATATTGCAGCACTGCTGCAAAACTGGCCCCCTAGTAACAAAACTGGCCCTCACTGCTGCAAAACCGTTCCCCACCCTTGCAGCCTCCTGGGGAAACGCCCAATGCCTGCTACGGCCAGTCCGGCCCTGGTTAACATATCACTGCGTAAGACACCTAAGCAGTGTGCGATCTTGACTGCACCCATCCTGATAGAATCACTGATAGAAGCATATTAATGGGGCCTTGGTCAAAATTCTTAACTCTGTTGAATGGTATCCAAGCCTGGCTTTACAAGCACTCCAAACCACACTAAAGAGGCGCTAAAATCTGTTGAATGGTTTTGACATTGTGTGCTGTTGCTCTGTAGCCTAAATATTCTGGACATGCTCTCTCTTTATCTGTGGTTTTGTAAAGCACTAGTAACTACAAAATGGTGTCCTCAAGAGTGATTTGAGGTTTATGTAGATGTAAAGCTTAGCAGGTAGTATAGTAGTGCTTGTGCTTTGTAGGAACCTGGAGAATCATTAGTTCATAGGCACAGGAGGAGCGTGGAACAGGCAACTGGTCCCACATGTACGTATACACCTTTACTCATCACCTGCCCATTAACTATTTGAAGTGTTACTGGATGTGAAATAAATGCAGTAGTTTGCAATAAGAATGCATTTTTGCAATTTCTTTCCATTTTATGCATTAGTTTATATAGATCTGACCTCACCTTGGGGCCACTTCAGCGTGTTTTGAGCAGATGGATGACAGGACCATTAAACATTGTAAATGTAGGATATTTGCAAAAAAACGGGTAAGGCGGGATTAAAGATTCACAAGGAAACTAATTGTGTTACTTTCCAAATGTTTTTAGAATACATGAATTTTAAAGTGACTAGGAGAACGAAGTGAGTTCCAGAGTGAAGAACCTCGGTCATATAGGCCTTATGACAAGATCCTTGAGAAAACCGATGTGGCAATATTACAGAAAGAATTGCCTATACCACTGAGTACCGGTGCAGCTTTACTGCAAAATTATAATGAAAGTGGTGTTTATGAACAGAATGCCAAAGGATGTCTCTTCAATGAGAGAACTTTTCAAAGGTGCATTCCACTAGGCTTACGGTAGCAAACCAGGTCTATGAAAGCATAGTTTATATGACCTAACTTATATTTCCAATACAGGCTGAAACTTGTATGTCTCCCAAATCGGTATTTATCAAGAACCCTATAATGATGGCCATAATGTCCTACAATGTTGCCCTATCTTTGTAGGCTGATGATGTGTTTTGGATGCCTTCTTCTAGGATTTGACAAGTCAGTTGGGATTTAAGATATTCCATTTGTAGGAGGGCACTCAAGTATAGAGGGCATTGTGTGAGGACTGGCCTTGCATTCAAATAATTGTTTGTTTGGAAGCAACTGGATTGATATCTGTAAATGTGGTTCAGGCTGAGGTGCTTGATTGTGCAATCTTTGGAGCCGGATCAACATTTTGGCAAGGAGGATACCAATGAATATATTCCAATATGTAATCCTGGAGATGGCTACTACTACACGTGTGATCCGTGAAGGCAATAGAGGGGGATATCAGTGGAGGGCTTGCAGGGAAAAGAAGGTGTTTTAGCAATATTGTCCACTTGGGACATAAGTGATAGATTTACTTTCATTGTAAACCCCGAGTTGAAGATGTTTTGAGTTCCAATATTTTTATTAATTTTAAGTAATACAAGTTAATTCAATTATATATGATGCAATACAACTTAGTCTTCTGACCGATAAATAGATAAACATTTCATAAATACAAATATAATATATAAAATAAATACTATATGTAAAAAGACTATCAAGTTTAAGTAGAAAACCTGTTGTACTGCTTGAATAAGAAAAATACCAAATTAAAAGAAAGAGAAGAAGAAGAGTAAAAACGAAAGAGCAGAAAAAATAGTAAGAAGGGAAAAAAGAGAAAGGAAAGAAAAAGAAGAGAGGACAAGCGATAGCGATAGCAATAGATGGGGACAACTGCTTCATTGAGGGAGACAAATTAGGAGGTAGATACAAAAGGATACTGAGCTACCAACCCTTGCGAAGCCAAGCTCATATATTTATCCAATGACCTCCAAACAGTATTGGAAATGAATGGCGTATAATGTTTATTTTCAACCAAAGTATGAGCCCCACGAAGATAAGATACCCATGCCCACCAAGTATGATATGATAATGAATTAAAGGATTTCCACTCCGTTAATATAACTTTAACCGCGATTGATATAAGGAGATCCAACAATTGCATATCAATATCATCAAGGGGTAAAGGAATGAGTGAAGCCCATGGACCTAATAAGATTATAGGTAATGAAAGCTCAATTGTTTTACCAAAGATTAGTGACAAATGTCTCTGGACCAAGTTACAAAAAGGTTGTAGGAGAGAGCATTCGAAAAAACATATGCTGGTGAGAGCCAGAAACCAAATGACAATTCCAACAAAGATCATCATCCCTAAGCTTAAGTTTATGCAAGCGAGCAGGGGTCCACTGCAGAAGATTCATAGTAAAAAATTTAGATTGAATAAGAGAAGGAGCAATCTTATTCCGAAGCGAGAATTTCCCAATCAATTGCCAGGTCTCTCACGAAATATGTTTAAAAATGTCTTGTTCAAAATGATGAGACCATTTATCCTGTGCGATTGTAGACTTCGAAGGCAGTGGAGTGGATAAAAACATATATTTTGGAGGCAATATGACCTGACCGATACCACAGAGAGAGGAGTGAGATGATAGTTGAGTCTAGAGAAAGGGGTATTTTAGAAAGGGCAACCTTTAGTTTTAAAAAGGAGTAAAAATCCATATTATGAAGATTATACAGACCAGCTAAAGAGGAAAAGGGGATACGATCATGTTTGGAATCATAAAGGTCCTTGACCAGCAAAATACCTTTATTAGCCCAGGAAGACCTAGTCACCGGATCAATATCAGTCACAATTTTAGGATTATACCATAATGAGGACCATCTGGATTTATGAATAGGTTTGGAAACCTTTTTGTCTATATATTTTAATGCATTAATTGTGTCTGTAATGATACGGCCTGAATACGGTAGAACCAACTTAGAAGCAGTTAAGAACGAAGAAGTAGATAGAGAGGAGCACAGCTCACGCTCAATATAGATCCATGGGGGGGGTATGAAGGGAATCTGACACAAACCAAAGAGCACCTTGAGACGCCAGAAAGGTGATCTGATATATATTCCAGTCCAGGAGATTACAACCCCCCAGAACAAAGGGCTTTCTAAGATGTTTATATGCAATTCTAGCAAGTTTATCACTCCACAAAAATTTTGAAGTTAGGACCTCAATCTCATGGAAAAAGGATGATGAGAGTTTTGTAGGCAGCATAGAGGACAAGAAATTAACAATCGGAGTTATCATCATTTTAAGAGTCTGAAGTCGTCCCCACCATGAAATGTATTTAGGAGACCGCGTAGTTAGCAGATCTTTAACCTTGGCCAAAATATGAGATTCATTATAAGAGATAGTATCTGAAAGGTTTTTACAAAACCAAATTCCTAAATATTTAAAACGAGTTGATTGCCATTTAAAACCTGCATTACCCATGTGAGAAGGGAAGCACAGCGCATTAAGAGGAAACATTTCCGTCTTTTCCTTATTCAGGGTATACTCTGAGACGAGCGAAAATTCTTCAATAGTATTGGAAATGGCAGGAATTGCAGTAGTAATATCCTCAGAAAAGATGAGAACGTCATCCGCATAAGCGTCCGTTTTAATTTTCTGCGACCCAAATTGAAAGCCTTTGATAGCCTGATTCGAATTGAGGAGCCGAAGGAGTGGGTCTATAGATAGGAGAAAAAGAAAGGGTGATAATGGACAACCTTGTCTAGTGCCCTGACAAAGATTAAAAAAAGAAGACGTAGCCCCATTAATTCTAATATTAGCTTTAAGATGTGCATATAAGGACATTACCATATTAATAAAAGAGTCTCCTAAATGGTGAGACTGAAGTACTGCTTGTAAAAAAGGCCAAGAGACCTTGTCAAAACAAAAGCGTTTTCGGCGTCAAGGGCAATCGCTGCCAAAGGTAATACAGAGAGTTTCGCCTTCTTCAAGATATGACAAAAAGTTCGGATATTATCTCTAGCCAGTCTTCCTTTAACAAAACCAGTCTGCGAAGCATGGATATGACTAGGGATATGGCCCTCTAAACTCTTTGCCAAAATCTTGGCAAAAATCTTAGCTTCCATATTTAAAAGTGAAATTGGACGGAAATTTTTAGGGTCATAATGGTCTTTTCCCTCCTTAGGAATCACCACAATAGTAGCTTCAGCAGCAGAACCAGAGACCCTCCCTGTCATGACAAAATTGTCAAAAACCTCCTTAAGATATGTTATTATCGCAGGTAAGAATGTCTTATAAAAAGCGATAGGATACCCATCAGGTCCTGGTGCCTTCCCCGACCGAGTAGCTCTAATGGCCTGGATTATCTCTTCAGAATCAATTGGTTTGCCCAACGCCACCATATCTGCATCAGAGATAGTATTTGTAGGGATCGAGGCCAAGAATTGTTGACATTTAGCGACATTACATTGATCTTTGGGAGTATATAGCTTTTTATAAAAATCACGAAAAACTTCAAGAATTTCCTGGGTATGAAATTTCCTAGAACCAGCATTATCATTGATAAAAGATATCTGAGCAGATTTGACATTTGTATTCTGATATTTTAAGGTGGCAGCTAACATCTTACCTGCTCTATTTCGTAATATCAATTGTCTAGATTTTTGAGCATGAACACCAATATAAGCTCTTTTAGTAACTATGGAATTAAAAGAGTATTTTAAGTTTTTGATGTCTTGTAGGAGCGATTTATCATTAGAACTTCTATATAAAATCTCTTTACGTTTAATATCATCCCCCAAAGATTTGAGTGAGTTCCTAATAACTGCATTCCTTCTTGCCATTGTTTTGATAATATGGCCTCTAATAGTACATTTAAAGGCGTCCCACAAGACTACTGGGGAACTCACTGAAGACTTATTGTCTCTAAAGAAGTTACCAATTTCGTCGGATAATTGTTTAACTTCATCATTATCATCTAAAATCTCTGTATTAAGGCGCCAAGTACGCGGACCACAGTTATCTGAAAGATTAAGGTGGGTGAATGAAACCGCTGCGTGATCAGAGACGACAATTGGGTGAATCATAACATTTGTAGTGTGTTTTAAAAGCACCGCGTCCACTAGGAGGTAGTCAATACGTGAAAAACTAGAATGTGGGGAAGAAAAAAAGGTGAAATCACTACCCGTAGGATTATGCATTCTCCAAACGTCAATAAGATGATGAGCGGAACACATATTAAGCAATTGCTTATGCGCCCTAGAAGGATGAAATTTAAAAGCGGAGTGTCTGTCTAAGATAGGGTCCATAGGTAAATTGAAATCACCACCCACAATTGTTTTAGCATTAGAGGGATGTCAGACAACTTTTTACTTACAGAACGCCAATAAACTTGGTCATCAATGTTAGGAGCATAAATGTTCATAATATATATGTCAGCGGAGCCATTAGACAAGCGAGAAAGCAGCCATCTACCATCAGAATCGTGTTCAGCAGAAACAATAGATAGACCAGAATTTTTAGAGATCAGCGTCACAACCCAATTTCTCTTACCAGAGGCCTCAAAACATGCCACATCAAGGACCCACTCCTTCCACAAAAGTAAAGCTTCCTTATAGGATATCTTATTTTCTTGGAGTAAAACAATATCACCAGATAAGCTTTTGCAGTAATCCAGAATTTTAGCCCTTTTAACCGGGTGATTCAGGCCACGCGCATTAAGTGAAAGCACATTTAGACCAGCCATAAATAGACGTAAGTCAACCTAGATAAATATAGTTGGTGTCGAATAAAAGAAAACCACTCCAACATTACTACAGGTCGAGGAATAGGAGGTAAGGAGAAGGGACTTAAAGAAGAAGCGGAAGCAGGAGTCCCCAGAGAAGAAAGGATAAAAGACAAGAAAGAAAAGACTAGAAGGAAGAGAAGAGAAGAAAAAGAGAATTCAGAGGAAAACTGAACACAAAAAAGGAAGAACCCCACCAGGGGATGTCTGTAATAGACACCATGCATGAGAGGAAAAAACGTGGAGGAGCAAACACAAAGGCCAGCACACATGGCGCAGACCGCTCAAAAAAGAAAAATTATAAATTACTGCGCAGCGGAACAATAGAACTAATAAATACAATCCTATGAAATCAATAATTGATGCATAAGTTAAGTAATAAAGGTTCAAAAGCCTAAACATCTCATCTTTAAGGATGATCAACAGATCACATGTCTTAAAAATAAACTAAAATATACAATAAATATTAAGTTAATGTCTTATAAATAACAAAAATAAATAACTTAAGGACTCGCCTACATCGTAATAGATACATATAAATGGCATAATAAATAGCAAAATAATGAAAGATAAATATTAAAAAGCATATGAAAATTACAACCCATTAATGGGACAAACCTTATGGAATTTAATAACATCTGGAAAAGAGTTTATAATTCAGTAAATAGGTAAATAACAAATACCTCTATATGATTAAAAAGAGACAAAGTTGTCTAAAATATACCTTATACAATAAATGAGCCACATTTTATCATCTAATAATCAAACCTAAGTCATATGAACAATGAGGAAAATAGCAACGAAACCGTGTAAGAGAGAATTCATTAATATAACGTATAGAAGCTAACAGCAAGTAAAGATCAAGACAATATATATAATCATATACAACAGAGAAAGATAAAAAAAGGAGAAGGAAAATCCATCAGCACTCACAACAATGTATCCCATGCTTATACAATAAATAACACTTGTGAATAGAATACTCGCATCTATGATATAATAGTGAATAAATAACAAATAACAACTGGCAATAAATAGTAAATAGATTATAAATTTGTAAAATTGATGATAATCTTCCAAAAATTAGAATCAACGCAAGTAGTAATATACAGGATAAATAGGATAATCACCTAAAATATAGTACGTGACTCATACCTATAAATATCAGAGACCAGATACAGAACAGATATAATAAATTCATATGTAGCGGCAAATAAAAACAGCATACAAAAGAATATAAAAAAGAAAGTAACGAACAGAGAACCAATGGAATAAAAAACATCCAGGAACAATTATTCGCCAACATATAAAACATCAAAATAATAGAAGAAGACATACAATAAAAAGTGAAGATACAAAAGAGACAATGACCAACAGGAGCTAGTGTAAAGAAAGAAAAGATACATATAAGAGGAAATCTATCAAGAAAGAAACATCAATAGAAAGGTTCAGTCAAGAAAAGGAAGAATATGAAAGAAGGAAAGAAAGACATAATTACCACTCATACTTAACCAGTAATACTAAAATAATTCTACCATGATGGTAACTATAGAACCTGTAAAGGAAAGAATATTAAGTACACAGCAATAACATTGACCGAACATAACCATCAAAACAGCAAGAAACCAGAGGAACATCAGAAGTGACAGACCAGTGGTAAGGCACAAAAAGAGTAGAACCAACCCATCCGGAAAGGAGAGAGGTTAAGAATTAGAGGTACCAGGAAGAGAGTCAGAGTCCATCCGAGATTCAGACTGGTTATCCAAAAAAGTGGACAGGTCCGACGGTTCATAAAAAATCTGGGTGCGACCTCTGTAAGTTATTCTGAAGCGAGAGGGACCTGCAAAGGAGGATGGAATGTTCATCTCCAGAAGTCTTTTCCGTAGATTTAGAAAACCTTTCTGATGAATAACAGTATCTCTGGCAAAGTCTTGTGATATAGCAATTCTATGACCTTCCCATTGCAGCAATTTAATTTTCCTCATTTGCGCTAAGATCTGTTCAGTATGTTGATGCCGTAGGGGTTTGAAGATCACCGGTCGCGGAGAGGTCAAAGATTTTGGTTTAAAGGTGGGCACTCTATGAGCACGTTCTATTTCAAAGTCTTTTTGAAATGAAATGTTTAAGACATTAGGAATCCAAGCAAGCAAGAAGCAGATTTTTCACAATCCTCTGGTAAACCAAATATACGGAGGTTACTCCTACGATTCCTGTCTTCCTGCTCAGTAAGGTCTCTCCGCAGTGAAACCAAAGAACGTTCCATATTTTGCATATGTTTAGTTTGCTTGTTTGTGGAGTCTTCAACATTACTTATACGAGACTCTGCATTGGACACACGCAAGGAGAGATTTTTCAGATCATTCCGGATTGCTGCCACCTCTACCTGAAGTAGATCTGTGTTTGTTTTGGTGCTCTGAGCAATATCATGAACTGAATTAAGTCTGAGCAGGATAGTGTCCAATGTAGCAACGGATTCCTGATTACCTTTAGAAGTTAAATCCGGAGTGGGGAAGTTTGTTTGGATCTCTTCAAGTTCCCCTTGGAGTCTCTGTCTTTTGAGGAGACACCCATGCCTTCAGCCATTGGAGCCACCTCAAATGCTGCACCAGACCGTAAAAATAGGGTAACTCTATACCAGTAGCCCCAATTAAAAGAATAGGCAACTGTAGTAAGAGCTACATCAACAAACTGATGGTCAAAAAGAAAGAATATCCTCTTCATTGCACTACAAGCACCTAAGCACAAGGATACTATTGAAGTGTACGGGAACCACAAGATTCCTGTCAGCAGATAACGTAGTGTGCTTAGAGAAGTGAAAACAATATTATTCCAGTATACTCCACAGTCCTAGTCACTGCATTAGATATAACACTCCTGGTCACATTGCCAACAAAGCCTGAGATTGAATCACCAGAGCCAATATAAAAATGAGGTTAAATGTCTCTCATCTCAGACTAAGGTGACCGGAGGTCCGTGACGACCGCCATTTTGCCATGACAAATATTTGGAGACGCTGCAATAATATACATAGCCCAAAAGAATACAAGAAATTAGGCTTGCATACGATGACTCTAAGAAAACTGTATCCCCTTTGAAGGAGAACTGTGTAGTAAAATCAGCACCGGTTATATGTTAAGCTGGGCGGAATAGTTCAGTCAGAGCCCACCAGTCCATTTGTGAGGGCACTTAGCAAACACGACATCACCAAGAGCATTGCAGCATATGGGCAATAGTATAAAGCGCTGGCACCATACCTCATTGCAGATAGAATACTGTATTAGGAACCATGGAGTACCGGCTAAAATACTCGTTCACTCGGCCGAGAGAACGCAGAAGTGTTTGAAGTCGCCGCCATTTTGAAGTGTTCGCTGTGAGGAGAAAACCGGCGATGAATCCGTAGTGCAGGTGCTGAACCAAGACGTCTGAAATTCAGGCCATGGATTCCTGGGTCATTCCGACACACGTTTCCGCTGTTTGGTGAATAAAAATTCACCCCGGTGTCATGTAAATTGAGCGCGCGCTTCCGCGGACCTACGGAGCGGAAAACAGCGCGGCCATCTTGTTTGCGTCCGAAACCACGCCCCCCCCCGAGTTGAAGATGTTTTAACAAGAAGAAGATAGCTGGCCCATGGAGGGAGGCCAGTCAAATGGAAGCAAAGCCAAATCATCAAATCCAAGTGGCAGGACTTCACCGTAGGAGGTGCTAGCATAAAGTGGGTTCTGATATATTCCATTTGTGTTCATTTCAACCCAAAGTTTATTGGAAAACAGAAATGAATCTGACCAACATTTGTATACATTTGGTAACTGATGTTGAAACTGTTCAGGGTGTTTGTAAGAGGAACTATGTTGAGGTTGAAAAGGGTCTGAAACAGTATCGAAGCATGTGGGACTCCAGGGGTAGTACCAGTGGTTCCATAACAAAGAGGGTGGGCAACCTTAGTGTTAGTGTTATTGGCCAGCACTTGACCAGTTCTGAAAAAAGAAGCACCAGTAATACCAATAGGTCTAACTTATAAATGAAAGTGTTTCTTCAGAATACATAAGTCACAGTACATGCACTCTTTTACTCATTCTTGCACTTATGCATTAATTCATCCACTTACTAACTCATTCCTACATGCATCCCCTTGCACAACAATAAAACATGCACACAAACTCAAGCAAAATAAATTAAAAGAATGAAAGTAGAAAAAATAAAACATTCTGCCACCTAAATATTACAAGCATATGCTTGCAATAAGACATAAATGAAACATTAGATGAGTGGTCATTTTGCAATGTAAAAGATATAGGCTTATTAGTTGAGGGGTAAGAACCCACTTCAATTAATAATCTCAATCCTTGTCAGGGTCAACTACCAAATTCACTAAATAAACCTGTACTTAGCCCTCTGGTAGTTTGGCACAAAGCAGTCAGGCTTAATGTGTAATGTATTTATGCAGGATTCTAGCAGTAATAAAGTAAAGATACAAAGCAAGGAAAAAACCCAAACCAATTTAGAGAAATAGAGTAAATGTAACAATATACAAAGACACTAGGGGGCATATTAGCAAGAACGGCGTTAAAATTATCGCCGCTTTAGCGGCAGGAAACTGCCGCTAAAGCGGCGATAATGGGCTTGATAATATGCCCTGGAGAATTCCAATAGAAGCCCATGTTCTGGTGTGAACATGGGCTTCTATTGGTATTCTCCAGGGCATATTATCAAGCCCATTATTGCCGCTTTAGCGGCAGTTTCCTGCCGCTAAAGCGGCGATAATTTTAACACCGTTCTTGCTAATATGCCCCCAAATTCCAATAACTTGAATTGGAGATATGAATTTCTAAAGTTTGAATAAAAAATAGGGCCAAAAATCACGAAGTTCCAAAAATGCTTATCGCATGTGAGACCGGGTCAAAGTAAAAAGTTAAGGCTCACCACAATGGAGCGCGGTTCAGATACAGGGACCAGGTTGGTCCCAGTGTAAAGTTAACCTTCTGACTTTGAAACTTTTCTGGAGAAAAATGGTTGTCGACGAGTCGCCAGTGTGGAAACTTAAAGCTGGAATTTGAAGTGGGGCTTGACGACAGAAAGTTGCAGAAGAGTGGGGTCCCAGTGTGGTTGTCAATGAAGCCAAAAAGAGTGGGAGAAATTTGAAGTCCGTGTCCAAGAAGGCCTTAATGTCAACCATTTGCTGCTCAGCATTGATCCCGAAGATGCCCTCTACTTTTGGACATACAATCTTTCTGAAAGTTGGATCTCCTTCAGCAAAGCCAACCACGGTTTTGATGTAAATGGCTGCGGCTTGAATGGCGATCCTGGTCTCTGTTGGTTCTCCGGCCAGCCAGTTGGCAAAAAGTTTATAACTTCCACTTCTTGTAGTTTGGGGATAAGAGTAGTACACTCTAACAGCAGACAAGAGACCAGGATCTGGAGGGCACCACGTGGGGGTTAGGACTCACTCCAACAGAGGCCAGCAGCAGGGTCCAGGGCAGATCCATTTGGAAGTGGTTAACTGGGTAGTTGCTGGGAGTGGTGTCTCTGGAAGCTTGTTGTGTCCCTTTTCCTGAAACAGAAGGTCAGCCAACTTACCCTTGAAGTAACTTCTGGGGTCCTGTGTTCAAAGCATGGAAAATCCAGTCTTCCTACAGGTTCTTCAGACAGCATGGTCATCCTTCTGATTCCTCACAGGTTCAGAAGTGTTCTGAGGGAAGGTCTGTTGGGTCCACTTTTAAGCCCAGTTCCAGCCTGTGGGTGGAGGGCAGGCCTTTGTTCAGCCCCTCAGCCAGTTATGACCAGTTCCTCTACACCCACTGGGTTTGGTGCCAGACTGACTAAAGAGACAAAGGAGAGGCAACCCTTGCTGTGAGCTTCATCTGCCAGTGACAAGGAAAGCAACCTTTGAATCTCAGAAAGTAGTTGGGCACAGCCCCAGGCCATTCTCCCGAGGGAGGTGTCTCTTCCTCCACACCCAGAGGCCTATGCCCACACTCTGGGAGCAATACACATTTTAATACAGGGGAGCCATCAGGAGCAGGTGACAGCTGGGCACTGGGAGGAAAGTCTTTTGGTTTTTGACAGAAAAATGACAACATTCTAAAAGTGTCATTTCCAAAATAGTAATATAACATCTAATTTAGTTGGATTTAAAATTACTATTAAAATGAGTCCATGAACCATTTTCTAGCTATTTCCAAACTGAATTTGGCACTTATTCAAGATAAAAATGTAATCAAGTGTTAACCTGTTGGAGAACAAGCCTTGCTGCAGTAAAAATCGACTTTGGAGGGTTTTTACTTCTAGGACATGTAAAACATTAAACATACATGTTCTACCTTTTAATTAGCATGCACTCTCCCTCATGGCCTATTAGGATCTATCTTAGAGGTTACTTACAAGTATTACAAGAATAGTTTAGTCCTGGTCAAAGATTTGTTTTACCTGGTCGAAATAGCAGTTTAAACTGCAAACTCAGGCTGCAGGGGCTGGCCTGGAGACTTGTTTTACATTGCTACTTTAGAGTTTGGCACAGTGAGTGCTGCAGCCCACAAGTAGCATGTTATTTACATGCCCATGGTACATGTGATACCATTTACTTGTGATGTACAAGTAAATAAGCTATGTCAAATATGGTTATGACAATTTTTACATGCTTAGATAAGAAAGCACAAACACTTTACCACTGGCTAGCAGGGGTCAGGTGGACAGTGTTCTACAGCCAACAAAAATAGGATTCAATCAAAAGGCAAAAATCCCAGGTGACACTGAAGAAAGGGCAAATTTGCAACATTTTTTATTATTGATTTTTGTTTTACTTTTATTGAAAGATTCAGGCAGATAACTAATTCTCCCAGGCCTTGTGGAGAGATTCTAGAAAAAATTATTACAGCATCAATCTTCTACCTTTGGGTTAGTTAATGTGGGTGATCAGCACAAAACAAATCTTGCCTACATATGTAGTCTATGTGATTTTATGTATCAAGATACATGTCTGCAGGCTTTAATGTTGTGCAGTAATATTCCACCAATAAATGCCTATAGGCTTTAACATACTTATTTCATAATAAATAAATAAATCAGCAGATTTAATGGATGGTAACTTAGTTAGTGCAGTCACTGCTCTATGTTCACCAATGGTGTTTTGGCAAACCTTGCCACTCTCGGTATAAGACCGCATTGCGCTCTCAAAAATGTTCATGCTATCACGCCTCATAAATTATTTTGCAATATTTCGCAATATGTCACAAAGCCATTTTTTCATTCCCTGGAACAAACTGCTGGAGATTTTACCTGGCATGCATCGCACTGCAGAGTGATACTAGCTACATTTTATCTCCCACCCGATCACAGCGGCTTCGGAGTACCAAATTAAAATAAATATTAACTGGTCTCCCAATAACAGTGGGTAGCTAGGACGCTGGCAGACTGTCAACTGGAGGAGAACCGTCGTCCTCTCCACCATGGGCCATGTTACATCTGTTTTACCTGCAGAATAAGAACCTGATGCCTAAACCTCTCATGCTGCAAGTAGCATACTGCTGCTTCAAAAGAAGCCTTTTCTTCACAAGATCAGTGCTCCCCTACCCTCAGACAAATACTACTAGATCAATTGTGATATAGGATTGACACACTCTATATAGTTCCCACAACCATTGGGTGCTCAGTCACAGGGCCAATCATCCAAAAGACCCCAAAGTTTACAAAATACAAGACAAAATGAGATGCACACACATGTATATGAGTCAAAAAATGAAAATTTCTCATGCGGGAAAGGTAGCCAAAATAAAGTAAAGATGCAGAGTACATCAATGTTACAACAAAGGAGATATACTTCACAAAATGTTAGGCTTTTTTTCGACAATGTATCTTTTATCTCTTTTCTTTCATTAAAAGCTGGGACAAGGACTCAGTCAACGCATTTCATCCCTAAACATAGGGACTTCTTCAGGACAGAAAATGCAGAAAACTGCTGTAGAGCTCGTGTGATGAATTTAGGGGTGGCTAGACACTTCCCCATGTTTCTCAAAAAAGTGTTCCAAACAAAGTCTACTTCAAACCCAGGTATAAAACCCAAAATTAAATTTAAGTAGCAAGAATATCAAGTTTCAAATCATGTTTCAAATTTCCAATCAAGTCTTGAGTCCCGGCATGATTCTTGTTAGACCTGGCACCATTGGCGTGGGTCTCCCCTGCATTTTTTGCCTTTACTTCCTGTGTTTTTGCTGTGTGTTGGACTCCGTTTTTCTGGTCTAGATGCTTTGGGCACTTTGCCACTGCTGTTCAGTGCAAAGTGCAAGTGCTCCCTTTGTAAATTGTTGTTATGGATTACTGATCCCATGATTGGCATATTTGATTTACCAGTTAGACCCTAGTACAGTGCACTGTGTGTGCCCAGGGCCTGTAAATCAAATGCTACTTGTGGGCTGCAGCACTGATTGTGCCACCCACAGAAGCAGCCTGTAAAATGTAACTCTGGCCTGCCATTGCAGAGCCTGAGGGCAGTCTAGTACTAAAATGTCGACTTGGCGAGTGCACCCACTTGCCAGGCCCTAACCTTCCCTTTTCTTACATGTCAGTCACCCCTAAAGTAGGCCCAAGATACCCGTGTGGGCAGGGTGCAGTGTATGTGAAAGGTAGGACATGCCCTGGTGTGTATGGCATGTCCTGTTGGTGAATTACTGCCAATTTCGTTTTTCACTATTGCAAGGCTACCTGTTCCCATAGGACAGAATGGGGAGTTTGTTCATAACATCTTATAAACATAATTACCCTTGGGAACAAGTTGGGAAAATAAAGTTTAGTATCCCTGAACTCCGAATGTTAAGAGGCATCTTGTAGTGAGGATGATTTTTACATTCTGTGTTTGAAAATACCACTTTTAGAAAGTAGGTATTTTCTTGCTTAACCATCCAGTGTGCCTCTGCTAGGTTTGTGTATTGCATGTCTGAATTTTGGATGACAGGGTCCTGGAGAGGGGCAATGGCTCCAGAGAGCCTGATGAGTCAGGGCTGGGCTGAGTAGACCTGGGCTGCATTTAGAGTAGGGGGAGGAGATTTTCTTTCACCTGAATGGGCCTGGTCTGCCTTCAACAATGCTCTCCCCACATCCTGCCAGGGAGCTGCATCAGTGAGGACAGAACTGGTTTTTGCTGGCTATAGATACTCTCTGCCTTCAGAGAACAAAGGATTTTTGTGCATAAAAAAAGGGGCCCAGACCCCAGATTTGTAGATCACTTCTGGGAATCAAGAGGAACCTTTGCCAAGGAGAAGAGCCGGAGAAGCTTAGGAGGAATACTGCCCCTGTGCTGTTTGCTGTCTGGGGTTGGCCTGTAGTGGCTACTTGCTGCCATGGAAAGGAGAAAAGGACTTTGCTGTTTGCTTTGTCACCTGCTTGAGGAAAAGATCTCCAAGGGCTTGAAATTGAGTTTGCTTCCTATTCTGAAGTCTCAGGGACACAAAGACTTCATTTCTTCTGCCTCTCTGCATCTGGAACTGCTGTTTCAGCTGCCACAGAAGGAGATTGCAACACCGACGCCGGCGAGCGATGCTGTAACCTGCACTGAAGCCGTGGGCACCGCTCATGAAGAGCATGATGCACCGCCCCGACTTGCACCGTAGGCCCAACGCCTGTGGACGCCATGCCGCATCGACTCTGAAGCCGTCACTGAGGCCGCTGCCTGCACCGGAGCCGAGGACACCGCTCGTGACGTCCACGGCGCACCGTCCCGACTCGCACCGCAGCCCCGACTTCACTGACGCCGGTGCTTCATCAATGCGGAGCCGATCCTCGACGTGGGTGACTCCTGAATCCATTGACACCGTACCGTCGTAAGGAACTGATGCCTCGCCGCCACCGTGACGTCACCTCCCTCACACAGTAAGGAACCGACGTCTCACCTCCCCTGCACCGCAGTAAGGAACCGAGACTTCACCTCCCCTGGGGTCGTAAGGAACTGACGCCGCCCGGCACCAACGAAGCATCACCTCCCCGATGCCGTGCACCGTCTTTGCTTTCATCGTTTCCAAGGTACTGTTCTTTGTGGGTCTGCTTAACTCCGCGCACGACGCAGCGCACCTCGCGGTCGGCGCCGTACTTTGGGATGTTTACCTGTCACAACGTCATAATAACTCCAGGTGGAGATATTTGTTGCTACAAACTTTAATTGAGTGAATAACCTATTTTTGAGGATATCTTGATAACTGTATTGTGGATTTTTTGTCATTTGGTCTTGTTTTGGTTTAGATAAAGATTACTTATTTTTCTAAACTGGTGTGGTGTCCATTTGTAGTGTTTTCACTGTATTACTGTATGTGTTCACAAATGCTTTACACACTGCCTCAGAGATAAGCCTGTCTGCTCGTGCCAAGCTACCAAGGTGGTGAGCAGGGGTTATTTTAAAAGTGTATCCCCCTTACCCTGACTAGAAGCAAGGGCCCCTATTTGGACAAAGGTACCTACCTCTGCCAACTAGAGACCCCCATTTCTAACAATTCTCATGTGAGGACTCACGTTCTCTGTAGCGCTAACCACCAGTAGTCATAGTGCTCACAAACATGGTCATGCCACCACCCCTCTTAAATAATTTCGACAATCTTCCCCTGTATGTCACAAAGCCATTTTTCCCTCCTTGGTAAAAACCACAGGAGATTTTATTTTACCTGCCTCACGCTGCAGAGTAGCACTAGCTAAACTTTATCGCCCACCTGATTACGGTGGCTTAGGAGTACCACATTTCAAACAATATTATCTGGCCTCCCAATTACAATGGGTTGCTAGGAGGCTGGCTATTTATCCACTTGAGGCCACGTCTCGTCCTCTCCATCCTGGGCACTGCTACATCTGTTTTACCCGCACACTAAGAACCTGATGCCTAAACCTCTCATGCTGTGTGGTACCGAGATAACCTCCCGGCGTGAGCTAAATCTCTGGCATCCAGCAGGATTACATACCATAGGAGACCTATACCATGATGGTGCACTTCTTTCTATGGAGGCACTCATAGCAGAGACTGGACTCTCTCTGCAACAATTTGTGCTATTCACCTCCAGTGCTAGATCACTGGGGACGTGCTGAGGAGACATGCCACATGAACCAGCCATGCATGTACCAATTCAATACTTACACATCCTTGGAGAAGGCTGACACCTGCAGCATCATCCTTTGCCCCACTGCGACAGCACAGCAACACGGAGTTGGATCGTCCTCACACTGACAAGGAGTGGCAGCGCATCCTAGAGTCCCCTGCACTGATGTCCCATAATGCCCGCTTCCGGCTTATACAATGTTATGTTTTGCATAGGGCTTACCTCATTCCTCAAACAATTAATCACTATTTCCAGCGCACTGATACCACCAGCCTCTGCTGCCACACACTAGATGCAGACTTCCTCCACATGTTCTGGGCATGCCCAGCGCTTTCCCAATATTGGCAGGAGATCACAACCCACTTATCCAGGAGCACAGGACATACAACATTACATACCTGGCAAGTTTGCCTGCTTGGCCTGATCAGCAGTATCAAAAACAACAAGGCCACAACACGATTCTTAGACCTAGCAATGCTTCTGGCCAAGCGCCAGATAACACACAGAGCTGGAAATCGCCTAACCCCCACCATCCTTGATGGTTGGGCACTTTCCATGACAGTATGGGCAAAGTCTGAAGGTGGAGCATTGCACTGTGAAGACACCAAAGGTCTACATAAATACCAAATATCCACTGCCTGGGACGCTCTCCTGTCAGATCTGCGATCCAACATACAGGCGGCAGACTACCCCCTGATTCAATACCGGAGTTGTCTGCCTGATGTCAAGAGCGAGCACCCAGAACCCACTGTCCAGTAGAGCTGATGCGACACACTCTTCCCCCTTCCACCGCCACTCACACTAGTACCCAGAGCCAGACACTGCATAAATAACTCTGGAACACGCAGGCAAGAGCAGGCTTGTTTTAATGGCTCTTACCATTAAAAATTTAAATTTTCATTGTCGTAAAGAATTCACATTTCACATCATTACATTGTAAGCTGCAGAATACTTGCTGAACAATCCTGTTGCATCCAAAGTAATATACTAGCTTTGATCCAAACTGATCGATGGACACGGTGCAAGAACATAACAGTTGACACATTTGTCTCTGTCTTGAGCTTTATGTTGTATACTGTATTGTAACTATGAAAATGCACAATAAAAGATTTTAAATAAATAGATAAAAAATCAGGCCTACTGATTTTGTTGTAACTTTTCATAATAAACAGATCAGACATGTGGCATCTGAAATAACTTTTTCCAATGAAGCAATCACATCCATTGTCCTTATCGCTGCATTTTCACTATAAGCAACTGAGACCTGCAAAAGGGTTTGCACAAGGCAACTAGGGGATATAATGTAATAAAAGTACAAATATTTTCAAAATTACAGTTGTCAAAACAATATAAAATCCCTCTATAGAAGGCCTAATAAGGATTATCATACTGCAAATCTTCTATACTGCAAGGGGTCAGCAAAACACTTGCCTACTATCAGTAGCGGCTCCTGGTGGGAGTGCTACCGGGCGATGATGTGGGGCGGGGGAGGGGCAGGGTGGGGGGTAGTAAACACCAGAATACGGATGAATGCAGGTAAGTAGACAATTAAATCAATAAAACAAATTTCGTTGCGCGCGCTGCATCACCAAATGCGATGCAGCAGTAACTAAGCCATGCCTACTGGCTTTAACATAACGTTTAATCATAAAAAAATCAAAGCTATATAATGTGATATCACTTTTCCTGAAGCAATAAGGACAGCATAGCCAACACAGGCCTATTGAACTGTGTGCAAACCGGCAACCATCATTTATATAGTTATAAAATTACAAATGGGTTGAAAACTACAGATGGCAAAACAATATGCAACCCCTCTCAAAAGCACCGAACAAGGATTATCACAGAAAAAAATCTGCCTCTAGGGTTTTTCAAAGGGGATACCAAAGCCTTTGCCTACTGCTGTAATCTGTGAGAATTTATATAACATGATACCATTCTACAGCCTGTGACACAGCGTGATAACGATATACTGTTATAGGCCTATTGGCCTTAACAAATTATTTTCACAATAAATAAGGCAGACATAAGGCCTTCTTCCTAACTTTTCCTGATAAATATATGGCATCAGACATACATTTTCCTGTAAAACAATCACTGGCTCGTCACCATAAGCAACTCAGGCCTACCGTACTGAATGTAAGCTTTCTTACAAGGCAGCCATCAAGCATATATTTATAAATTACAAATCTTTACAAAAGTACAGCTGGCAAAGGATAATACTGTCTTTTCTAAAAGGGCCTAACATTGATTATCACAGTGGAACTCTTCCATTCCTGCAGTTTATGAGAGGGGGTAACCATCATCAAAACCCTTGCCTACAATGTTAGTCTGGGAGAGTGCATGTAACAAAATACCTCTCTGCAGGCTTTAATAGAGAGTAATAACAATCTACCTTTAAATATCTATTGACCTTAACACATGCTTTTCACAATAAATATTTCCGGACTAATACCTTTAAGGTAACTTTCTGTAATAAACAGATCAGGCAGATAGAATTGGTAACTGTCTTGTCCCCACAATGATCTCTCTCCTGCTGTATCGAACATGAGCTTTCCCACAAGGTGAAAATTGCAATACAAGCATTATTTTCAGTGGAAGCACACACCTTCTGCCCAATCAACCTCTACTCAAGGAAACCAACTTGTGGTTGGAACCTAACTCCCTTGCTTAGTAGTACTTCTTAAAGCTCTTTATCTATTGATCTCATAAGGTTTAGCTTGAAAGCTGCATTGTTAAGCCAGACCGGAAGCATTAAAAACATGTATGGTAAGGAAAAAGGGGTACTAACTTCTTGAAATATAAAATAACTGAGGTATTTGCAAAGTCCTGAATCATATCCTCCACAAACTTAGTACTGATTATTTCGAAAGGTTTCAAAGTGTAAAAAAAATTGGGGAAATTACCTTTCAACTGTAGAGTGAGCAAAAATTGATATTCAAACTATCCCTAAAGATTCTCCTCAGAGGACGAGTTTTTATTTGTTAGAGTAAGAAGTGTGCGTGAGTATGCAAATTCAAACAAAAGAAGATTTCTATGACCTAGTAGCTAACAAAAACAGTAGATAATTTTTACTATCACAAATTTCATTTTAGAAATGCCATTGGATTTTTACATGAAAAATGGACTCGTATCAACAATGCTAGTGACATTTGTCTGCAGTTTTTTTTTTACTTACTTGTGCTGATTTAAATATCGCCGTCTTGTTGCGTTCTTCACTCTTTTGTGCAGCAATGCTTTGAAGCACAGACCAACTCAAGCATGAAAAGTGTGACAGAACAAGTCTGAGAAGACAGATATGCCTAACGGCAAACACATTTGTTTAGGAGAAATCATTTCCAATGGACTCCGGCCCAATTAAACCTGTAAAGCAGAATTCCAGAAAATTAGATTAACGAGTCAGTCGTTAACAAGCAGAAAAATAGCTTTCTCTGTTGAGAACAAGAGCGATGATCACAGAGCAAATAATTGGATGCCATTCATTTAATTTGAAATGAAATTGAGGATTTAGCAAGAAAAGCCACAGTAATAGCTAGGATTTACAAATCTTGCGACTTTTCCTGGGTATTTTTTATGTCATCATAATAAACGAGCGGATCCCTTGGTTTGGTTTCTGCTGCTGTAGATTAAGTTGTGAAGCTTCATTATGTGTGGTAGAGCTGTCATCAGAATGCGGCTGGTGCTTGTCTTCCGGAGGGAGGCGACCATGTCTCCATGGCTAATATCCCTCTTTGGCTAATCCTGTCATAGAAACTAATGCACTATGTAAATCCATTACAGGTACATCTAATGGTGCAAAGGAAGCAGAAACAAGAGGCAGGATTGCAAAATAAACCCACCTAATATTGCAACTGTTATCATTGATTTAAAGTTTAGCAGCATCAGCTTGCCCGAATGGTAGCTCAGCGTATTATCGCGCCTGCTGATACCTGTATTCCATCTTTAGTACATATGCTTCAGTCAAGAGGGGAAAGCTTCTCTTCTATTCTATCGGAATCATTTGAAAGAAGTAATCACTGGTAACTGTAAGGCCTACTGTTTGGGGAGCTATGGAGATGTAAGTCTGCAGTAGTCTGCACCGATAGCTAAAAGCATATTTTTAATATCATGCACATAAGCTATATTCATTAAAGGGTGGCTATCTTGCAGGGACATTTTCACAATATAGTGTTTTTTCAGCTGCTGATGTTGTTCCTTAAGTATTACACTTTGCATTACACATTGATGAAGCTCGTGCCATGAAATACGCAATGATTGTAGTCTTACCAAAAATGCATATAGATCTACATTTTAGATTTAAAAATATTACTATTTAAAATATTCAGAAATAAAATAGTCTTAAATAGTCGGGAGCAGATTTACAAGCCCCTTGCGCTACTTTTGCGTCACTTTTCCCATGTTAAAAGTGACGCAAAAGTGGCGTAAGGGGCTTGTAAATCTGCCCCTCAGTGTTCCAGACATGTTAGAGCATTTGTGACCTTTCTTGAATCTCATAGTGAAGAGAAAAGGAGAGGCAGATAGAAACTGATGATTCCGTTTGATCAAAGTAGATCTGAATTAGTAACACATCCACTCTTAACTTATCGATGAATGGCAGAGGCTTTACCAATGATCTTTTGATTGCAAGATATGCGTGATGTGGGGGACCTGGAGGACATCATCAGAAAGTCATCCTGGCTCAAAGCATCTCTTTCTAGCCTTAGCTTAGCAGTCTTTGAGGAAACAGGAGGGCCATAAGGTGGCCATGAGGAGAAAAGCGTGCCGCTAAAGGAAGCATGCCAGCCATTCCTGGAAGGCAGGGTACTATGTATATTGTGTTACCATTATCCTAATATGATCAAAGCAACCCTGCCATATAAAGTTTAGGAGGGGAGCGATATTCTTTGTCGTTTCACTGTGCCATAATTGATTTGCATGGTTTTAGCATGATCACCTCTATTTTGGCCCCCACATGCCAATTAGCTTTCTGACATTCATTAGCACAAGAAAGAGATAGCTTTTTCTCACAGATCCAGAGAGAGGAATAGGCAGGAGGGTGCCCTGCCTGTGCCTTCACAAGATGAAGAATGTGATTTGGGTCTCTAATCAAAGATTTACACAGTGAGCAAAGTGTAAAGGGATAGTGCCATTCTAGAAATTATCTATCAATGACAGAGGTGGGACAATTAATCACTGAGGTTCCACTGGTTCTCGTTAAGGCATGAGTGAGTTCAATGCCTACCCAGATCAGAGCTACTGTAGGATGCAGACTGCAGCAAACCCCTACAAAAAATTAAAGGACCATTGCTTCGCAGCACATTGAACATCATTCTAAATGCCATACAATACTCAAATAGGCTGAATACTCAGAGTTAAAGATTTTTTTAAACTAATGCACAAGGAAACTTTATTTGGGCTTGTCGAATATGTAAATGATAGTACAAATTAGGAGGCTTTTTTTGGTACGTGATCTTGAATGTTAATTGAATACTTGCAAAGATTAGATTGATTAGCTGTTTATGCTCAATTAATGCTCAACTGATCAAGCTCAGTTAATGTTCACATTCATTGAGCTTTGATTGAAGCTGAGCAATTGAATTTGCATGTGAAAGTCTCTGTGCTCGTTGCAGCTCAGTTTTCCTTCTGTTATGGAATAGTTCAGTGCTCCTGGTTGAGCACACTGCTAATTGTTTTGGTTGGGGTATTTAGTGCAATTCACTGAATAATCCAAAAACGTAGACAACGTTTTCAAAGGGATCTATTAAAGAGTATTGCAGGATTAATACGTTCAGAAAAAGACTAACACCAGCAGTGGTTCTATATAAAAAAACAACTTGAAACAAAGCATAACTACTTCTATGCATCGTTTTAACATGGCTGCGATCAATGGATCTTGTGCATTTAACGGAGTCTCAACAGCTTGCAGTTGTTGGTTTCACATAGCGAAAGCTCCCTTCAGTTTTAGAATATGTATTGGTTCTCAAGTGTGGGTGAGAATAGACTCTTTTTGACTTGAACCCGTTTTGCTGTTTGTCTTAACTTAGACATTTGCTCCAGTCAGTTAGTTTTTGAATACTAAGAGATACGAAACGAGGCTCCTTCAGAGTACATTAGACAAAGACACTCTCCCCTCCACTGGGGTCTTTTACAGATAATTGGACTCAGTTTTTGAGAGCACTATAACAACAAATGGCAAAGCCATGCACAGCACTTATCATATGTATGTGTGTGGAACCTGCATAGCATGGATCTAGCCAAAAGGCAGCAGAGTGCTATCCACTGTCAAATTCAATCATAAAGTCAGGAAGTAATTGTGGACATAAATGAGGGCGGGGTGCACAGATGGACTGTTACTGCAACATCATCTAGTGTTCCTCAAAGAGGTATGTCTCAGCTGTTTTCCACAAATGTCTGTGTTAGAATTGGGATTCCTCGTTGGCTGAGGTATGCACCCAGGCCAGGCAGGAACCACCACTCTAGTCAGGGTATGCTAGATACACACTAAAGATAACCTGTGCTCACCCTCTGGTAGCTTAGCACAGAGCAGTCAGGCTTAGCTAAAGTATGGCAATGTTTAAAGTATTGGTGTAACACACACACAGTAACTCAATGAATACACCACAAAAAGACCCCACACATGCTTAGAAAAATAAAGAATATTTATTTGAGGAAAATAAGACCAAAATGACAAAAATCCAATCAGTAGACATTGAGATATGTAATTTTAAAGATTAAATACAAAAAACAGTGATTTGAAGTCAATAGCGCTAAAAGGTTACTTAAGGTTGTGCTAGACCAGGTTAAATCTAAAGTTCAGGCCTACCGTGAATAAGGCCAGGTTGGCTACAGGACTCAGACAGGTTCCGCAAAGTGTTGATGTCGAAGTTTGAGGTGAGGAGTCGAGAAGGCGCCGCGTCGTTGTCGATCATGAATGAAGGAGAGTATCTGCGCCGATCCACACCTTCAATGGAAGCTTTGGCGTCTAACCCCTTTGTGATGCAGGCGCAGCATCGACGTTGAGCTGCGCTGTTTGTAGGTGTCAAGCTGCGCCAGCTGTAGAATCGCTGTTTTTAAGCGGCCACTGCTTCAGCGTTGTAGGCAATGCATCGGTTCCAATCGGCGCAAAGTCACCACTACATCAACATTGATGTGGAAGAAGCTGCAAGAACCCACTTCTGAGGCCCAAAACCTGGAGAGGGCACCTCAGGCAAGGGTAGGACTCACAGAAAGCAGAGTCCAGCAGCACCAACAGAATTGCAGGTAGTCTCTTGTGTCTCCCTGAGACTTCAGAAAACAGGAGGCAAGCCAGCAAGCCATTGGAGATCACTTGGAGGGAAGGCAGAGTTCAGCTCTCTTCAGCAGAGTCAGGGAGCAGCAGGCAGCAGGGCAACAAGCAGAAAAGCAGTCCGTTCAGAAAAGCAATCCAGTTGAGTCTTTCAAGCATCACAGCAGTTCTTCTGACAGAGGTTCAGTTCATGATCCAGAAGTGTCTACTTTTAGTGGCTCAGAGGCCCAGTACCTATACCCAAATGGCTCATCTGCCAAACAGATGTAAACCGACTATACCATGTTTAGAGAAGAGAGCACATGCACTTTGGCACTGGTCAGCAGTGGTAAAGTGCCCAGAGTCCTAAAACCAACAAAAAGAAGGTAAAAAAAAGAAGAGGAGGAAGGCAAAAAGTTTGGGGTGACCCCTCAGAGTGGGTAATTTTCCAACACGCTGTATGTGGTATATCATAGATCTAATGAGCCTGAGGTCAATATTCAGTTCTTACTGTATGAGCTTAGTACTGGGAATTAATGCCACAGTGTTTCTAGAATCTATTCTGCTGATATTCTCCTCAAGAGACCGAAAGGGTTGGTCTGTTAATCCCTACATTACCCTTTCAACCACACACTCCACAGCTGCTGGTCTACTGTGGACTGTAGCACATGAGTTCAACAACGAGGCAGTCCTGCAATTCAAGGGATGAAAAGAGGGTCACACTGTACCTTAAAACATCATCTAGGGAACTATCAGACCATTCCCAGAAACACCTTTTAGTCTTAAATTGTCTTAGACAAGCAGGTTTGCTCTTAAGCTGGTCGTTGTCCACAACTTCCAATTCTATGATGGAAATCCAATTTTTAATTTATGAGAATTGCAGACCACTTAACAACCTTTTAGCTTACAAAATTTAGAAACATCTATTGGTTGCAATAGCGGTTTGCAAAATCAAATAAAAATAAAAAATAGTAATAGGTTTCTAGAACAATCGTCTGCTTTCTACTGCAGGACGGAAAGGATGCGCTTTCATTAGGGTTTCTTGGTTACACATCTAGACTCATAACACACATCCTGTGATTCCAAGATTTCTATTGAAGGCTCTCTATGAATGCATTTCTTCCTGTCAGCCTCTTCAAATGACTTGCTGTCTAAGTAATAGGCTATGAGGCTGACGTCCTGCTGCTGGAAAGGGACCAGATGCTAAATTTTGTGCCTTTTGCCTTTTAGGAAGTTGAGCATTCGCAGTTGTGACAGCGAAAGAATGGAACTTTCGGCTTTTCTCAATAAGAGCAGAAAACCGCCTAATGCCTTTCAGAAAAACTCTCAAAACTGTTTTATTTTAACTTTTCAAGGCTCAGATGTATACAGGTTTCAGTATCAGTGCCAGGAAACCTTTGGGTATTTGCACACTTAATGAAACCTAAGCTGAACTAAACTTAGGACCATACTCAAAAGACCTTTGCCCACCCAGTCTTATCAATGACTTATATACTCCCATCTGTGATAATAAATTACTGTGAGTGAAAAAATTTCTAAAAGGGAAATATACACTTAGTTTTTTGTTCTAGACAGACCCAGTTAGCATAATTCACTAAAATGGCAGGAAAACGGCATCGAATGTGTTCCTCTGCAAAACCTATTTTGGGAAAATCCCAACTCTGACTCAAGTTTTGTTTAAAATCCTAACTGCCATGAAGGGCAAATAATAATGCAAATTTACACAGCACACAAGCCTTTAAGATCACACTTGTGCATACAACATAGGGTAGTGTTTCCCAAACTGTGGTTTGGGACCCACTGGCAAGTCATAGGCCGATCTTAGATGGGTCTTGAAAGTCCTGGTGTATATGCAAGCAATATTTAAAATGATTAGTTTTGTTTGTGCTGTAGTGCTGGACTATGGGCCAGATGTACATAGGTTATGGTTTGCAATTACAAAATAACAAATGTTTGTGATTCGCTATTTGGTAATCACAAGCACCCATGTGCAAATTTGTGTTTAATACATTTTGCGATTCTTAGTGGTTTGCAAATAGACCTACCTCATTAATATTCATGAGGTAGGTCTCGGTTGAGACCCATTGGGGATCATAAAAATCACAGAGATGGTGGCCTTCTGGGGTCAGCAGACCACTATGTCCGTGAATAGTTTTCAATAAAGCATTTTTTTATATACTA
The DNA here is from genome assembly GCA_963921515.1 of Calotriton arnoldi. NCBI lineage: Eukaryota > Metazoa > Chordata > Amphibia > Caudata > Salamandridae > Calotriton > Calotriton arnoldi. The sequence continues at coordinate 873,895 of CAWUFW010007728.1, read as the reverse complement.
GCCTCCATAAAGGAAAACAGGATGCCTTTTAAAGAGAAAAATGAAAAGTTTTCTTTTCATTTTTTAAAGTAGGCAGCGGTCCAAGCAGTACAGCTCACAATTTTTCATTTTATGGGCAGATCAATATTTTGGCCACAGTCTGATACCAAAAGGCGCGGTTAAGGTTTTGAGGTTTACAAACAATTGGTGTTATTACATAAAAAAGTCACCACACCTCATGTCCATTAAAAATAGGCGGGCCATGAAAGCTTGTTGTTCTAAAAATTGGGTTGTGGCTCTAACAAGTTTGGGAAGCACTGGCATATTGCAAGTTCTACCACTTTTACCAATATTATCGACTTCTACAAATTCAACTTGGTGTGATTTGTGGTCTGAAAATTACTCCAGTGTCATGTGATTTACACATCACATTCATTATTTCACACTATATTTTACATTTTCTTTTATATTTGGGGTTAATAAACTGAATGACCACATGCTTTTGATTAACTTTGTTAGCATAAGTGCATCTTAATATTATCATGAATAGGTCTATGTTCCATACTACATTTTTTAACTAAATGTTGTATTTCTGTTTGCTGTGCATAACACTTTTCCTGTTTCAGGCACCAGAGTCACTGGGTTCTCATTTAGAAATGCAATTCTTTGTTAGCAAAGCCGTAGCGGGCACCGGGCATTTTCCCGGTGGGCTGCCAGGGCGGGGGCCGGTTTTGGGCCCCTGGAGGCCGTTTTTGTTACAGGGCCGTTTTTTGCAGCATAGATGCAATATCGTTCCCTGTAACAAAATCGGCCGAAACCGGCCCTGGCAAACAGCTCGGCCGCACCCCCAACCCCCCCGGGGGGACGGCTGAGCACTTTGCCAGGGCCGGTTTTGGTTCCCAGTACGGCCCTGTTTGTTAGTTTATAGTTTGGACATCGTACAGCAGTAATTAACTGGTTTGGACAGAGATTTTCAGCACTTTCTCAGAATGGGAAATGGGGGAGGTGAATACTCTTTTGTGAAGATATCATGAAGGTTCTTATGAGGGAGGAAGCTGGCATTGTATTATATTTGAGAAGGAGGCCAACACCAAGTACAGCAAGGACACTTCTTTTTGACTGGTTTCTACTCGGTCATCATCACAAAAAATGTGTAGTTGTTCAAAGTCTTTTCTCATAAAAGAGCAGCACCACAGTCACATTCATGTGACACTGAGTCTACACACAAAATGCTGCTGTAAGCAGAGATCAGAGGAAAGGAACAGCAGCTGCCTGTTACCTTTCCTATTGCTAGGCTGTCAACATGCACAGTGTCATTAGAGATACCAGCAGCGTTGCCAGATCACTTCGCATTGGCAGAGCACAATGTTACCTGTCCTGGGTCTTCATTTTGCCACGTTCTGATTAGTCTAATTTGTTTAAGAGAATCAAATACAGACTAACAGGGTCATTCTGAGATTGGCTGGCAGCTCACCTGGACATCAGAGAGTCTGGCCTCAGCCCCAGATGAAGACCACCTAGCTAGAATCCCTTGCCTAACATGCATCTGAGGGTTGCAGTTTAGGCATAGCTGAATGCTGAGTGGGCTACTCAGCATTTGATTTTATTCTGGAAAAAGCACATGAAAATGTCCCTGAAGTAGTGGACGTTTTCTCCCCATATACCAGGAGCATTTTAATATTTTCATGCCCTGCATTGCCATGCTTTCCTGCTATAGGGGGCGTGGACTGGCATTTTGGGCTAGTGTCATAGTGCTGAGACTGCATCTCATTGTGAGGCTGAACAAGACTGAAACCAGTTTGAGGTTGCTTGTGATCCTGTTCAGAGAGAGGACGTGGTCTGGCATTTAATATTGGACTGCTGCAAGTAGAGCAAGGCCAAGCTGCTTTGCGTATGGTTGCTCACCATCTGAATTATTGTGTTGGACCCGGCCCTCTCTGAAGGTTCACCCACAAACATTTCATCTTCATCCCTCCCACTTTCTGAACCTGCTTTTGTTGGCTTTTAGGACTCTGTGCACTTTGTCACTGTTAATCAGTGCTGAAGTGCATTTGCTCACTCCTGTAAACATTGGCTAACACCCAAATGACATTTTAACTTATTTGTAAGTCCATAGTAAAGTGGTATACCCTATACCCAGGGCAGATAAATTGAATGCTACTAGTAGGCCTGCAGGATTTATTGTGCCACCCACTTAAGTAGCCCTTTAACACCTGTCTCAGGCCTGCCATTGCAGCCTCTGTGGGCAGTTTTCAACTGCCATTTCGACATGGAAAAATAAACCTTTTGCCAGGCTAAACCTTCCTTTTAAATATATATGTCACTCCTATTGTAGGCCATTAACAGCTCAGAGGGCAGAATGCATGGCTCCATGCTCAGTTTGCACCAGACGTTTTGGATGGAGTCACTGACGGCTACTCAATATTGAGAATGGATAGACCAAAACAAAAGCGTGGGGAGCTGGCAGTGATTTTTAAAAGTGAGGTTCAACTTAAACTGATGGAAATTACCAACCCTGGCAGTGAAGCAGCCTTCTTTTCTTTATCGCTCACCTGTTCTTACTGCGTAGCAGGCCTCCTCATTTATCGGCCTCCGGGTCCGGCCAGGGCTTTTTTAAATGCTCTGGTGGATTTTTTTCCAGCCTATGCCATTCACTACTCGACTTTTATTGTTCTAGGTGACCTTAACCTACATTTGGAATATTCCCAATGTCCTGTAGTATCGTCTTTTGTGAAAGACCTTGAGGCTTTGGAGCTACTTCAGTTGGTCCACTGTCCCACGCATATTGGGGGGCACACCCTAGACCCCATCTTTTCTAACTGCAATTTTATAAACGTTAATTCCCCGACTTCTGTTGCCTGGTCTGATCACTTTATCATTCCTTTTCAGACTAATGACTCCTCAGCTTTCATAGGTCTCCCCAATTGCACCGCCTCCTATAAAATAACACGCAAATGGTTGCTAGTTACCCTGGCTGCTTGTACGGCTAAACTGGCTAGAATTCTCCCTGTACTGGATACATGCCCACAGAATGCCAATAAACAAATATCTTCTTGAATAAGTGGGGCTCTGAACACTCTAGCTCCTCTAAAGACAGGTAATAGCTCTCGTCGAAATCCAACTGCAAAATAGTTTACTGAAGAACTTCTGGGTATTAACAAGGACTGTAAAAGGTTAGAATGCCTCTGGAGAAGAGGCTATAGGCTGGATGACAAAATTGCATACTTAGAAGCACTAAAAAATTATCATAAACAGATCAAAAGAACTCATACTAAATTTTACACGCTTACAATTGAAGCCTCAAGAGGTTCACCCAGAGAGATCTTTCAGATTGTCAAAAACCTCTCCTCTCTTGAGCGAGTTGCTGTCTCTATCCCCTCCTCTACAGAACACTGCAACATAGTGGCCCGTTATTTTTCAGAAAGATAGATACTATCTATGCCTCCTTCCCTGAAGTGAGTAGGAATTTTAAATCCAGTCCCCTGGAGAATATACTTCCGCTCGAGAATCTTTTTAATTATAAAACTCCAACATTGTTGGAGACTCTTGGTCTTCTCTCTGCTGTGAAATCGGGCTCCCCTACTGACCCCATGTCTCCAAAAATGTTGCTATGTGGGGAGAATGTGATAGCCACTGTTTGCAATCTTCTTAATCTTTCCTTCACCACAAGTCTAGTCCCACAGGACTGGAAATACGCAATGGTGGTCCCTCTTCTTAAGAAACCTTCACTGGATCCCACCCTACCAGAAAATCTGAGACCTGCCTCCTTGCTTCCTCTCTTTGCTAAGATGACAGAGAAATTCTTTAACCTTCAGTTAACGAAGTATATTGAAGAAAATAATCTGCTACTTGAGACTCAATCAGGATTGAGATCCGTGTACAGTAACGAATCAGCTCTGCTTCTAGCATCCGAATCTCTAAGAATGACTGCAGATGAGGGCAAGACAGCGGCCTTGATCCTGTTGGATTTAAGCACCGCATTTGATATGTTCTACCATGGCCTTCTTTTGGAACGCCTATGGGATCTGGGCGTTAGGGGCATCGCATTTGACTGGATTACAAATTTCTTACAAGACTTGTCTTTCCAGGTTGTCCAGCAGTCCTACAAGTCTGAGATTCGTTCCTTGCTGCAAGGGTTGCCTCAAGGTTCAGCTCTGAATCCAACCCTGTTTAGTGTTTATATGTGCCCACTGGCAGATGTAGTGGAGCATCATGGGGTAAAAATGGTATCATATGCTGATGATACTTAGCTGATCATCACTTTGGCACAGGACAAAGTTGTTGCGGCCCCTAGGTTTAAAGTGTGTCTGGTGGACCTTGCAAAATAGATGACTTCCAGCTGTTTGCAATTAAACGCTGGAAAGACTAACATTCTTGTGGTTGGCAAGCAACCATCCATTTGGTCCTCTGTGTGTTGGCCCCCTGAACTAGGACAAGTCCCTGTCCCCAAATCTAAAATAAAAAATCCGGGGGTTTGATTCAACACTGTACTGTCCTTTGACCAACAGATCTCCTCTCTGGCTAGCACTTGCTTTGGCACTCTGAGGATGCTTTGCAAAATATTAGAATTTCTGCCAGAGTCAGCCAAGAAAACAACTATCCAGGCAGTGATAGTGTATTACATGGACTGCTGCATGCAATGTCCTTTATCTTGGGGTGTCCAAGGGCAGAATAAAAATATTGCAGAGGGTGCAGAATACTGCCGCCTGTATGCTTCTTAATATTCCTAGGCGTTCCCCTCTGGGCTCGACCCTTGTAAAGCTCCATTTGCTCCCTATGCAGGATAGAGTGGCCTTTAAAGCCTTATGTTTCTGTCATAGAATCATAAACATCAAAGGTCTGCGATTCCTGTTCCCCTTTGATTTACCTTTACTGGCCCATTCGTAATCTCAGATCATCAGGAACAGCTAAAGTGACGATTCCCAAAGTCCACAGAGCTCACTTAGGTGGCAGAACCGTTAGTCTGCTTGCGGCTAAAATGTGGATCTCTTCTCCCCCTAGATCTCAGAATGCAGCCCTCTGAAGTGCTACTTCGTAGGAATCTGAAAACCTGGTTCTTCGGGCAATCCACGGGCTTTGAATGACTATGGTCGGCTTGTTGTATACTTTTGATGGACAGTAAGGAGAAAACCTAGTGCAGGGACACTCTGTTTGGAGTAACCAGGCACTTTACAAACTACTGACATGACGTAACATAACATTATATTATAAAAGGTTCAACATGTACTTTTGCATTTTTATTTCTCACGGTAGTGAAAAACTCTTTGTTTTTCGCTATTGCAAGGCCTACCTCTCCCATAGGATAACATTGCGTTACCTTATTCCATTTAATAAGTGATAACTTTTGTTCGGGAGCAAGTAGGAATCTCATGTTTGTTGTCTGAGAAATTGTAATTTAAAACCCTCTTTATAGGTAAAGTTGGATTTTAAGTTACAATTCTTAAAGTGCCATATTGAAAAAGTTGGCATTTTCTTGCCCTAAACATTTGGTGCCTTCAGTCAGTTCCTGGGTCACATGACTAGGTGTAGTTGGCAGTTGGTCTTTGTGTATTCCTCCCAGGCAGCCACACAGTAGAGAGTTTGGGTTTTGGCAGGATGGGCCATCCTGACTTGATGAGAGGGGAGGTGCTGTCACCTGTCTCACTTGCTCTTCAGACATACTGCCTCAGCTCAAACACACAGGACTTCACACTAGCCTATTGAGCCTGCAGACAGACTGGTACAAGGAGAGGAAGGCAGGAAATTCCAGACACATTTGTAGGGGGAAGATCCCAGAAGTTTCTTCCTCCTCAAAGTGGGCACCAGGTATACAAATTTCATTCTCAGACCCACTTTTCAGTACACTCCTAGATCTGTGGATACTACAGAAGATGGACTTCCCCCTTCATTCCAGGCTGCCTGAGTGACTCCAAGGCTATTTAGCTGGCCTCTGGTTCTGAGCTATACGGACACAACAAGCTCTAGTGGTCTCTGTGCAACTGCCCAGCTGATCTACTCACTGGACCTGCCTGGACCTGCAACTGAACCTGCCTGAACCATTCTGAACTTTGCTGGTGTGGGTCCTGATCTCCAAGAGGTGACTTCCAGGTCCTGGGCCCTAGGTGTAGCATCAGTTGAGCTCCTCCTTGAAGAAAAGGAGAAATGCTGAAAATGTTGGCTCTTTGTGACCGCAAATGACCAGTTCGCACCAAGATTCTGCTGACTGCAGTGACGCCAATGCAAAGCTCCAGTGAACCAGACTCTTTGCGCAACTGCGACTGCCAGTGACGACCAGCAACGCAAGATCTGCACTTGACTCCATATCAACAGCCCGTGATGACCCCCAACGCAAAGTTCCAGCAACGGCCATCCACAACGCCCAACAGGACCTTCGCACTTCAGTGACGACTATCCACGAGGCCTGCCCTGCTCTTCAGCTACAGCGACAGCCATCCTCAATGCTCTCCCTGCTCCTCGTGCCTCCTCCATAGAGAATGTAGCTCTTAAAGCCGGAGTTTAGAAGGCAACTTTTTCAGTGGGACTAAACTGGTTTTTGTATCTGGACCCCACTTCATCATTGTCAGTCTGAACTTGTGAATTTCATTTGGTCTTGCATGACCAGATAACCCCGAGTGGCACTTTGTGATTATAGGCTCTATACTTACTTTAAATCTTTGAAATTGCATATCTCTGGTTCTACTGATTTTGTTTTGTTTTGGTGTCAAATAATTTATTAGAATTTACTCTATTTTTCTAAATTGGCATGGGATGTTTCTGGTGTTTAGGTTTGTGTGCTGCATAAATACTTTATGTATTTCCTCTAAGTTAAGCCTGACTGCTTTTGTGCAAAGCTACCAGAGTATTGAGCAAAGGTTAATTTAGTGCCTTTTGTGGTTGGCTGTTTCTTGAGAATTGACTAAGAGTGTTCAAGCATTTCAGCCATCTTTTTATGTTGTTTTAATAATTCCTATTGTTTATGTTCGTCTGAGATGAAAACCAGGTGAAGAGTCAGTGTATAGGGGATGTGATGTGTTGAAGTACATGAGGTATTAGGCAAATCAGCTTCCATACCTTTATCAAGTGAACTCTGCAGCCTCTTCAGATATACTGGGATTTTTCCTATTATTATTACGGTCTAGTTGTGTTTGTCCATATTTCCAATTGTCTGGTTATGGACTGTTTGGGGACCATTGTAGCAAATCACACTTCCCAAAAAGATTAGGCTTGCAAAGAATACCTTGCTCCTATGGAACCTGGCTTGAGTGCAGTTTCCTGCAATAATATTTGCAATATGTTTACCCTTGTATAAAAGTACACCCACTACAAATATACAGGTGTAGTTATCTAGGTATATGATTATCCTAGGAAGCTATCATAGGCACAGCTTTCAGGACTAGCTTTGAAATCTAGGAGAATCCCCCCCCAAATCAGAAATGATCTCCAAACAAATGCACAATAGGTATTTTCCTACGCAGGTGCAGCTCATGATGGACCAGCATCAAAGGAAAGATGCCCACCAAGCATTGCTTTACTGCAGCTTGTTAGGTCCAGATGCAATTTACAGAAATAATGTATTTGTGTGAATTCTGTCTTCACCCACTCTGACATTCACATGACTGCCATATACATACTTTGCATGTTGTATAGCTTCTATATGTTCTTTTGCGGTGCCTGGCTCAGTATTCAACTTTACACAAAGCAGAAGGTTTAGTGAACCAGTGCTGACATGCTATACAATATATTATAAGAGCCTTCAGAGAGGATCACCACGCATCACACTCTAGGGGGTTCTATGACTCTTTCTGAAGCTCATTTTCTGTAAAATATCTATTATTAAGCTACATTGCTCCTGATCTGATATTTACACATGTTGTTACACTGAATACCCATCCGTTGAAGGAAGGGAATTCTAACCATCTTTTCATTAGTTGTGTGGTGCCTGCTTCTTTCCTCTGAATTTCTGATCCTTCCATTTCTGTGTTCTGGCAATGCTTCCTCGTGTCCCACCATCACACAGTGGCTGCGTGAACTATGGCCCTTTCAGTGGTCCATCTCCATCTGTTCTTACTGGGTTGTATTCACCATAGTGCTTCATCTGCACCCGTCCTCCCACAATTCCTTATTGTTGTTTCTTTCCTCCAGTTACATCCTTGCTGCAATAGAAAGAGTCATATAGTAGCGCACACTTAGACCTTTGATTGCCCTTATTCTGGTCCTCTGTGCTCCATTTCTACATCGCTCTCTTAGAGTCCTCCTCACCTTCTGTTGGCCTATTGTTGCGTTCTGCTTCCACAAGTCCCAGACTTCCTTTATCAGTCCTGTTCCTGACATGCCACATGCTGCCTGCTCCTTTTTCTGCCATCCTGTCTTTGCACCACCATTGCACCACCATTGCTCACTAAGCTTGCTCTAGTTCTGCAGAGTGATTTCTGCATTACAGTCCTCCCTCCAGTAGTCCATTGCCTCTCATGCTTGCCCCCTGCACCTGCTCCCTTCACTGAAGTCACACCCCTCATCTAATCACTCTTACTTGCACATTAATGACTTAAGTCTCTCCAATGGTTTCTGAGCTTCCTTTTCATCTACTTATTTTTAAAGTCCTGTGTTGCACAGAGCCACCATGCATTTAGTACCTCCATCTCCATGCCCTTTCTGCCTATTGCAATCCACTTATTCTATGTGATTGCTGTTTTTACACTCAGGAAATAGTATTTAACATGCTATATTGAATGTAACTCAGCATTCAATAATGTTTGAATGGACTTGGCACAACTCTGTCTGTAACCAATTCACTTCTCCCATCACTATCTGGAAAAAATGAGAAATATTACATTAGCATTTCCACACAAATGATGCATAGTTTTGCTCCTATTTATTTATTGTTATTGCAATATGTGGAGAAGTATGTATCCTGAATTTGAATTTGTATATGTGGGAAAGTGCAGGAGAAAACATATCCAAGTTGTTACTTCTCAAAGGACACAAGTTGGCAGATTTTGGCCTCTGGTTTTTTGATTGATCTGTGTTGCTCACTCTCTAGTTCACCCCAGTGGCCAATCAGTCTGTACTTGGTCAGCATGTCTCTACTGGTGCTAGACACCCAGTCAAAACTTGCCTACAGTATATTACAAACTAGGCTTATGATGTCGAAGTAACACTAGTCATTTGTGTCCCAATGCCTTCTGACCACCCTGACTTGATAGCTCACAACAAGATGCAATATGGGACTTGACATCCCCTATGCCATGACCTAGAAATACCAGCAGACAACAGGTTTTTTAATCTAAAAGTTCTGTATAACACTGCTTCTGCAAATAAATGCAATCTTTTTTTATTCGTCAGTTTAGTTACAATGAGTGCAAAGTTTCCCATATCTTGTACAGAGGAATGTTTATTTATAAAATATATTTTTTCTCAAAAATATTTTATCTTTCTCTTTAAGTAATAATCCTGCACATTGGGTTTATTCTACCCCGTGCTCTTACTTGAGTATATTTTTCTTCTTTAAGTCATTTAAGCCAAGCTCTGCCAAGGTTTGGGTCATTCCATTGAGTACGATTGCATGGTATGTGGGAGTTTTGAGTCATATACCAGAGGTACTCCATAAAGTCTCACAAACTTTATGGAAACTACTCTTAAATTTCCAATTTGAATTAAGTGGACATTCGCTATACTTTACCTCATGTCAAGTGACTACATTGGAAACAATAAACCTGATGTAAAAACATTGATACAAAAACATTGTGAAGAAAAAATATCAGAAACGATAGCAATGGAGAGTGATAGGTAGGTGAAATATGATTAAGAGCAAGAATGAGTGAGTGAATAACAAAATGGGTCTACCCATATAATTCCAGCAAAAATAAATAAAACCAGAAATACATCTGAAATTAAAAAGTTCAATTAATATCAAAATAAAATGAAGCTATTAATCTGATTTTATGGAATAAATGAAAAAGTAGACACCTTAGTCAAAATGCATTTATTTATCACTCTTTTTCCATATAGAACGAGTCATGAAAAAAAGGTTGTGGAAACTGTTTGATGACATTCCATGGAAATGTTTAATTTGTGCCTGTGTCTGTTGGTGCTCAACACCAGCACTTCTTTTTAATAATCCACCACACAGTGGCACTGCCTTTTTTTGTTTAGCAGGGAACATCAGCAACAGTGTGTAATAACTGAAACATTGAAAAATACAAATTTTTATTGGGTGAGCGGTAATAGTTGGAATTGTCACATTTTTTGGTGTTTAACGTTTAGTAGGCTGGCATTTGGCAATGCAGCCTGGGGATGTGGTGGATGCAAATTAAGCACAGCTTTAAGGTATTTTAGTCACTGTACATATTGCATAGTTGTATGAATTTCAGTTTCAGTGCTATCCAGTTTGAGTTGTGCCATTGTTTAACAGCACACAGCAAAAAGTTTCTTCTACCAGAACTAGGCTTTGCTCAAAATTCTTTTGGTTATCAGAGAAGTGCTGTTTACTAATGGCTCGGGACTCTGCTCATGGAGTGCACACTGAATGATGCATATTTTGCTAACTGTTGGTAAAGGAAAGTCTAGAATATATTAAAGACACGCAGGTGACTATTATGCTTACTTTTCATACTTTAATTTAAAGACCAGCCTAAATTTAAACACAAAACTCCAGTATTGCAACTGTAGGTCAATTTGCAACAAACAGTAGTAGGCCAATCAAAGCACATCAGTTATAACAACACTCTTGTTACAGTCTGGGTGTCGGAGTGAGTGTCGCAACCAAAAAGCAGGGAAGAACCTCTTTTAGGACAAGAACCCTCACTCACTCGAAGGTGGCATGCTTCATCTTTGGGTTCCCGCCTCACATCAAGGCTGGAAGGTCATTGATGTGGGCTACAATTCTACGGACTTTGAAGAGGAGCTGAGGTGTTTTCAAGAGATGAAGTGGAGGGTGGTGAGTGGCAGAGTGCAGTGAAACATAGGATGTGAGATAAAACTGTCTACAGGAGGACAAATACTATTTATTCGGAGACCCCCTGGGACAGGGATAAAAAAGAAGATGATTAGGGATTAACAACAAAAGTACTGTAGGGATATATTTGTTCTAAATCCCTAGTCCTCTTCCTTTGCCGTTCGCACAGATTTTTCAGTGTGGAACACTGTCCCGGCGCAAAATCACAGTGTGAGCAGTGCAAAGTGCCTATTATTGCCTGTTTGTGGAATTCAGCTGACTCCCACACAGTTTTTTTTGTAACTCCGCGAGTTCCACCCATGCCTATTGATGACCCCCATTAAGTTTCTATTCTGGGGTTGAAATGTTGATTTAATAATCTATATAGACCATCTCTTGTAAAATTACTTAAATTATCAAGAGGGAACTGTTAATATTATCCCTCTTGTATATATATTCATATCAAGTCATACTTGTGTCTATTCAGGTGCTAGTTCCTCTTGTCACTCTTCATGTTTGTGTGGTTATCAAATGCACTGCGCCACTTTCATGTTTTTATGTTTTGGAGCCTACTAATATACTTCGACAAGGTTTCTCATGATGTTCATTACGTTGACATGTACTTTTTTGTAATTGACTTGCTGTATACTTCATTAATATTTGATATTTTGACAGATGTCCTCTATTCTCTTGAATAGTTGTGTCATGTATGAGGTATTAGTTAACCTCACAAGAAGGTTTTTCTCTTTCTTTTTTCTGTGCCTAGTTTACTATTGCTCAAATCACAGAACTGTCTAACCTTTGCTATATATAAAATTCTTATGAGGGGGCCAATGATGTCCAATAATTTATCTTGGCAATTGGATCAAGTTTTGTCCACCTCTTTCTTTTTCCAAATTACAAGAAAAACACCAAAATATTGGGATCTATAACTGGAGTGGGTGTAATATTGCTTGATAAATATGAGTGTATGAATGAAATCTGGAGCACTTTACTTATTCCAAGTCATTGTGGGTTGACTCTCTGCATCTTTAACAGTTCTTTTCATGTCACCCAGATTGTATTTTCATTTCTTTTCTGGAATACAGGGCTAATAGGAGTCATCAGTGGCATAAAACCCTAAAGCCTCATCAGTGACACGATAGTAGTTATTGTCATCTGTTTCATAAAGACCTTGAACCACAATATGTGACTTGGGAAAGAAATATTACCCTCACAAATTTGAATCCCTGGAGGACCTAAGTCTACAACAATTTGTGAGGAATCTTTGCCAGCAGAAGGCTCAGAGATTTCAGCTTCTCTCTGTGGATGTACATAGTTCGTGGGTGTTGGACTTGGCCCTTTTTGGCAGGTTCACCCCTAAACTTTTTGCCTTGTCTGTAACCTGGTGTTGGTGATTTTAGGCCTCTGAGAACTTTCGCACTGTGGTCCAGTGGAAAGTGCGTGCGCTCTCTGTGTGCTTGTGGTGAGATTGGCCTGCCCTCCCATAGGAATGCATGGGGGATAAGTGTGTCCATGGTAATTCCTGGTATGAGAGGAGCAGTGTGGTCAAGTCTGGTATGTATGAATTTGTGAGAATAAATGCTGCGCAATGGTGTGCGCAGATTTATTGTGACTGGTGTAGAAATGCCACTTTTAGAAGTTGGCATTTATGTGTGTGCTGTGTCTGCCTGCCTGATGTGAATTGCATGTCTGGCTTGTGAGTGACAGGGGCTGGGAGGTGTGTGTGGCTCCAGGAGGGGCAGGGTGAGTCAGCGCAGGGCTGAATAGAGAGATCTGCATGTAGATGGGAGGGAGGAGTTGCACCTGGGACCTGAATAGGACTGTGCCTTCCCTCCACAATGCTGGCTCCGCCCCCTGTGGTGCGTCTGAGCACCTAGCCCCCACCTGACAATGGAGAGAGGAGCTGAGCACAACAAAGTGCTCCAAAGCTCCCCCAAACCAGTTGCGTCTGGTATCCCCAAGCCCTGTGCTGTGACACAAAGGGATTTAGTGTATAAAAAGAGGGGCTGTGACCCCATGAGGTTGGTCAGTTTTCAGTTCTGTTCTTGTACTGTTTCTGGACTGCTGGGGGCTTTCTGCTGCTGGGGCCCAGGAGGAACCGCCATGGGGGCTTGCCTTCCTGCTGGAGGGCCCTGTGTGCTGGCCTCCCTGGGCCCAGCTATGCCCCTTGGACTTGTTCAGGACTCTAGCGCCTCATGAGCGCTCTGATTTCTATGAGGAGCTGGCGCCTGCAGCTTGTTGCTGCCGAGATCGCTGGAGGGAATCCCGGAGCAGGGATTCCCCCGAGTTCCCTTCAACAGCGGGAGCCCACCCCGCATATTTGTGCTCTCTAACGGGAGCCTACCCCGCATTTGGTGCGTCTCGAGCGGGAGCCCACCCCGCATTGCGCCCGAGTGAAGAGGGAAGCCGCCGAAAGCAATCGCCGGGCCGCTGTCAAACGCGACCCGGAAGCCAGGCACGAGCCGCCTGGTTGGGGGTGGAGCCACGCGCCCTGAGGCGGAAGCTGCAGTGTGGGACCGGCGGGGCTCCCATGCCCGAGGCAGAGCCCCGCACTTTGGCTTATTTTAAAACCGGAGCGGGAGCCCACCCCGCCGGTTCATGCCTAGCAGTCGATAGAAGCTGCAGGCAGGTGGGAGCCCACCCCGCCTGCATGGAGGCCGCCAGAAGTAGAGTGCAGGAATGGCCTGCCCGCGCCGGGCTCCCGTGAGCTATTGGGAGCTCCGGCGCCCGAAGCAGAGGAAGAAGCCGGCAAGTCTTCACGGGGCTCTCGTGAGCTGAGAGAGCCCCGCCCGCCGCCCAGACGAGTCCTGCCCGGCGAGAGGCGCCACGAAGAGGGAGCTTCACCCACCAAGAAACGGAGCAGACCACGAGAGTGAGCCCGGTGAGTGGGGCTCCGTGTTTAACTTTTGGGTTGGGGGGGTGCGACGGGGCACATTGTTGGTGCCCGCCCCCCATGCGGTTGCCCTGAGGACACCAGGGGTGTCCACGCAATATTCCCGGCTGCCCCGTTTGGCAGTGGGCAGCTGCGACGTGGCCGTATTTGTTCAAGAGCCCAGTGGGGGTCCCGAGGGCCAGAGGTGCCCATACCTAAATTCTTCTTTGTTCTTTTTACAGCTGCCCCGCCTGGCAGAGGGCAGCTGCACCGAGGGGGCAATTCGTGCTAAGGGGCCCTAGAGTAGGGCCCCAGAGGGCACAGTGAGTGCCCAGGCCCCCGTTTTGTTCCACAGCTGCCCAGCAAGTAGTGGGCAGCTGCAACGTTTAGGCTGTTAGTTCTTGGGGGCATTTTGTTAGGGAGACAGGAGTGAGATGCACTCCTTGGCCCCAGTACTTTTACAGCTGCCCAGCAAGTAGTGGGCAGCTGCAACGTTTAGGTTTGCGCAGAGTGCGCACCCTTGACTTTCCACTGCCTTGGCAGCGCGCCCTGACATTGGGACATTGGGCATTTGAACCCCTGTGGAAGGCCAGTTGGCCTGCGGGCAGGTTGGGGACATGGGTAGAGCGCCAGGCTCTACAGGATGGCGTAATGTATTTATGCCTACTCTGAATGTTGCCAAGAATGATTTAGGCCCATTGCGTAAGGTGTTTATGCTAATGAGGTTTGGGCCTAATGTGGGGTTATGCCTAATGTCATGTTATGATGTCTTGAGGTAGTGCCTATTTGCGTAATGTGTTTATGCTTTTGAGGTTATTGCATAATGTGTTTATGCAGGTGAGGCCCTTTGCATAATGTGTTTATGCAGGTGAGGCCCTTTGCGTAATGTGTTTATGCTTATGAGGTTATTGCATAATGTGTTTATGCAGGTGAGGCCCATTGCGTAATGTGTTTATGCTAATGAGGTTTGGGCCTAATGTGAGTTTATGTCTAATGCTAATAGGATAATGCTTAGGTCATTATGGTACCAGTAGTTACTGGTTGTGTTTTATATTTGCATTTACTTACCTGTCCTGATGGTTCTGACCGTGGCCCGATTGGCCTGGTCCTGTATATAATTCCCCTGTGAATATTGCCCGTGCCAGTTGGCACAGTGTAAATATGTGATTACGTCTCTAATGTGTTTTATGATAATACAAAGGCTATTTTTTATATAACCTTGTGTGAAGTTCCTTTTGTAGTGTGCCTAGTGTGTTGCTGCGGTATGTGTGTGCTGCACAAACGCTTTACACATTGCCTCCGGGATAGGCCTGACTGCTCGTGCCAAGCTACCAAGGGGGTGAGCAGGGGTTATCTTGGGTGTGTAACTCCCTTGCCCTGACTAGAGTGGTGGTTTCTGCCTGGCTTTGGCGCAAGCCTTAGCCAACCAGAAATCCCATTTCTAACAGTGGGAAATACATTAGCTTTTGGTCTGGCTGACATTGTGTCTGTTAATTTATTTATTTGGCCATTCTGAGATCCACAAGGCTCTTCTTCAGCTGAATTGCATTGTTTTGGTGATATAGCTGCATACCAGTGTTATCTGTTTTCCCCCTCAGTATGGTTCTAAGCAGAGTTTTTGTTCAATACGTGATGAACAGATGCTTCAGTGTATTTAAATCACATCCCTTATAGAGGAAGCCATTATGTATTTACAACAGAAGTATGAATACATGCACTCATATTTTCTCTAAGTTCCTGACCTTCATTACTATACAATTTAGAGGTATTTTCAGTAGACATATTGAGATAATACAGGTAATTAAATCCTAGATGAGATATAATGAAAAATAACATAAATAATACCCTACAAGAGCTTTAAACCCTGAGGAAGAAGGATGCATACCTTTGGTAAACATTCAAATCCAACCATTTTCTGGAATGTTTTGAAATGCTTCATTTAAAAGGGCTTACAGAGCCAAACATTTCCTCAAGCTGTCACCTTTATGAATGGGAAATTCTGTCAGGGTCCGGAGGCCACAACTCCTTATGGTGACTGTAGGAAACTGGGTTATTCATAGGGGGGATTCACTACCGATCTTTAGTAATAAATGCAATCCTTGTCAGGTGAATCCCTTATGTCACTGAATTAACCTGAGCTCAACCCTATAGTACTAATGGCACAGAACCGACAGGCTTTACTTAGAGGCAATGTGTAAAGCATTTTTACAGTACTAAAACAGTAATAAAGTCAAAGCACAACACAATGAAAATCCCAAAGCAAATTTGAAAAATAGAGTATATAATTTAAAAATCAAACTAACACCAAAATGACAAAAGTTCATTAGCTGGAACTGGAGATATGAATTTTTAAAGTTTTCAATGAAAATGGCAGCAAGAAGGGTTAACCGCCAACTGGCCGCAGTAGACTAGGAGCTTGGCGCAATTCGAGGCTGACTGTGATGGAGCACAGGTGGGGTAAAGGGACCAGATTTGACCCGGTTGAAGGATTTACTTTGGGACTAAGTCTTCAAAATAGAAGTCGAATGTCTTTAGCGGGGAAAGGCAGCAGTATGTAGCCGAAGAGGGCTCCATGAGGTCCGGGTGGAGTTGTTGGTTTCTGGAGAGAAAGCTCCAAGAGGGAGAAATGTCATGAACAGGAAAGGTCTTTCACTAGCTGGATACTTTTTGCACCTTTGCCAGATAAAGATTACTTGGTTCCCACTTTGTCACTTTTTTTCAACTCGGATTCCTTCAATGGGGCAAGGCTGTAGGCTGTAGTCAAAGAGCTGCAATATACTGTCTCAGCGAAGGTCAAGCTGCAGAGAATTTGTCACCATAAAAAACTTCAAGCGGGAGAAACCTGAATCTTCAGCCCAGCAGCTCTGCACCTTGGTAGGTTTGACTTGCGAGTTGGTCCTGGTGATCCAAATGTCTTTCGATCAAAAATGTTTCTAAGTCACATGTTTTCAGGGGTGGTACGAGAAATCCAGCACAACACAATCAAGGTTTACAGGACCTCAGGAGTAGCACTTGGGTGTCAGGACTCACTCTAGCAGAGTCCACCAGCAGGGTCCCAGTCAGATCCAGTTGGAACCGGTCAGCTAAGAATCTTCAGGAAAGTCTTTTGTAGCTTGTTGTGTCCCTGTAGCTTGAACAGGAATTCAGCCTCATGACTCTTAGAGTCCACTTCCTTGCCCTCAGCACATGAAGGAGCATGTCCAGTCATTCAGGGCTCCTCTCAGGTCTCAGACAGCAGATTCAGTCCTTTTCTGATCTTCCACTGGTCCTGTAGTGTTCTGAGGAGGGGTACTGTGGATACCAAGTTAATGCCTGGTACCAACTTCTGAGGTGGGGGCGGGTAGGGTTCCTGCCTCTTCCGTAAACAATGGGGTAAATGTTCCCGGAGGTTACTCTGCATAGTTTAGCAGTACTTTGTTTGTGCCCTGCTGTAAACAACCCCACAATGTTCTTCTCTGCCTAAAGATGGTGAAAACTCATCTCCCCTCGTACAGACCTGTGTGCCAACTCCCGAAGTGTGGACAGAGAAATTAGCAAACCTTCTGTGGTCACTTCAAATCATTTCTGGGGGCAGCTCCCCCCCAACTGGAATTGGTGCCTGGCTGACTAGGAGAACAAAAGAAGGGGCCTGTCCAGTTTCATTTGACATCTGCCTCTGACAGGGGAGGCCCCTTTGAAGTCCATTAAGTTCCTGGGCAGTGCCCAAATGTTCATCCTTCCAGAGGAACTGAAATACCTCCCCAAGCCCATGCCTTTGTCTCTGCTCTGGGAGCAGTTTTCACACCTCATTCAGGGCTTGAGCTTTTAGAGAGCTGCAGCAAAAGGCTAATAAATATTAGCCCTACAAGGCTTTAGGCAAGGAAAAGGTACATTTTTGTTAATATTTATAAAAAAAACAACTTTCCTAGTGAATTGGGACTTTAATAAATATTGCAGAGAGTCCAAGAATGTTATTTAAAATAGGTTCCTAACCAAAGATAGCATTAATAAATTTAAAAGTGCATCCCAGTGTTTGTCCTTGAGGCAGCCAGTCTACACTGAAAATAGCTTTTGGGTGCTGACCGCAAAAGGACATGTTTAACATTACATATCTACATGTCCTACTTTTAAATACCATACACCCTGCCTTGCGGGCTATAAGGCCTATTTAGAGGCGACTTATCAAATTATAAAAGGAAAGTTTAGACTTAGCAAAAGGGTTTATTTTGACAGGTTGAACTGCAGTTTTTAAACTGTTCCAGTCAGGCTACAATGGTAGGATTAAAGCCAGGTTTGCACTGGCACTTTATTGGATAGCTCAATAGGTGCTGCCATTTACTAATGGCTACAGACCCGGGGTACACTATGTGCCATGTACTAGGGACTTATAGATACGTTAAATATGCCAATTAGGGTTATGTCATTTCAATCATGTTAAAAGATTGAGCACAGGCACTTTAATCTTGGTTAGCAGGGGTGAAGTTTCACAGAGATCAACAGCCAGCAAAAACAGATGGGAAAAAATCCATTGGTACACCATGTAAAAGATGATAATTTCATACAGGGACACACTTGAGGACAGAAGCTTGCTTTAAACTGATGGAGTTTCCAGACATCCTTACTGCTCTGAGCATAATGGAAAACTCAATTCTAGTACGCTAAACCAATGAAGAAAAACTGCTGGTGAGTGGAGGCAAAGGCAGGGAGCATCCACAGCGCACAACAGAGAAAGTGAAATGATGTAGACAAAGAGATTGGTAAATGTGGGGTGCTTACGGCATCGCAAGGAGAGGAGCTAAAGTGGAGCACAACCACGCTTAATGAAAAAATCATTGAATGCATAACAAGCTCCAAAAACATAATATAAAAATTGTAGGAAATTGGGTTGTTGGCCGCATGGTTAGGAAAGGACTTTATAAACGGAAACGGCCCATGCACCAGTTAGTATGGGGTCCCCAGTGAGAAAAGTAGGTTACTGTACCAGAGGCGTCTTTGACGAAGTAAGTGGTGGGGGGCTTTCTTTTTTCCTACAGATGGAGTACACTACCCACCTGTTAAGCAGAAACAAGAGTACATGATATATAGACTTGTTTTTTCCCCTTCCCCTTTTGAGTGTGTGACTACAAGCCCCTCTACCCCTGGCTTTGACCATGATGAATAATTTAGCATCTATAGAAGTACGTCACATGAATTATCTTATCTATGTTTTATGTTGTACTGTCATGTGGTGTCTTGTTTCACAAGTGATATTTTACGAGTGGTGTCACACATTACCGTGTGTGGCATGTTCATGACACACTATATGAGCGCATAGGATAGACCATATGAGCACCCACAATATACGGTGCGATATTTTGATAAGTTGCATGCACAATAATGCTAATGCGACCTGCAATCATGGCTGACAGGTCTCTGTTGTTAATATGTCTCTTTGCTTTCTAATTACAGACACGGATTAATCAGTAGAACCGTATGTATACACTGCGCATTAGGTGTGCATGGTTTGTGTCCTTATTACAGAATTCACTAGGAGTGGTACACACTGGGCTGGACCCCATGGAGTCCTGATGAAGAGCTATTAGGGGAACAGCTCGAAACATGTTGACAAAAACACATTACTGAGACAACCAGACTCATTAAGGTCAGGTTTCTTCTCAGTAAACGACCCCTGATTTTTAACCATACCAACTAGGGGCGGGAATAAAAGAGTGGCCAACTAGTTAGGTATTTTTAGATTTTCTTTCCCTTTCCACTCCACATCACTGCACTACACATAGTCTACAATAAAAATTGCTCCTACATAATTCGCAAGTCGCAGCACGCCTCAATCCGTAGAGGATTGAGAGGAACCCCAATGATGAAGCATGCCACCTAGGGGCAACCCTGGTGGGTGAGGGGTCTCTAGAAAAAAAGTCTTTTTCTAGACAAGGTATTACAACAAATTCTTGCTGTATCCTATCTAATTCCCTAAAGGCAGGTTTTCTTCGATATACTCGATTTTTGTCTAACTACGTAACTGTCAGGAGGATAAACCTAGCCTCTACCTCTGCCTCCCTCTCTACTTTGGGACCTGAGTAGAACAGGTGAAAGAGAAGACATCAGGAGAAGATGACCTTGTCTTCTGAAAAGAGCTGGAGGAAGCCGATATAAGCCATGAAAGAAGTAAACTGTAGTAGGGTTACTGGCCAGGTTGAAGGACTGAATCTGTGGTATATTCAAGAGAGGCAACTAACTAATAAGGTTCCAAATGTGAGGGGCTCTGGAAGGGGTGAAAAACATAGAAAAGTTGCAGAGAATGAGAGCTAGCTTTCAACACCAATGTCAGTGGTAGAGCCTCAAAACAGACAGCGTTGCTAGGCACGAGTGAGCATATCATTGGTTCAGATGAATGCATGCTTATTGGTGCCTCTAACGTCCTGCCTCCGAGATGCTGGAGCACCTTCTGTAAGCCTGGCACCTCAGACACCATTGACTGCTCCTCCACATACAGTTGGCCTGAAGGAAGACATGGCATGCCGAGGAGCCACCCGTTATCCTGACACTATCCCCTGAAGTTTCCACTACCTAAAATGTGAGGGTTTGTTAAGAAATAGTCTATGAAATAAAGCAATCAAATGGGGCTCATGAACAAAAGACACTAGTTCCCAAGTTCTCTTTCAGAAGGCCCATAATCCTTCATTTCTTCCAAATACAGCAATTGACACCTGACTCGTGTTTAATAGATTAGGGCTTGAATCTCAAACTCATCCACTAAAACAGGAGATGGGTGAATGGCTGAAGGAGCCTGAGAAGGAGGTTTGACACAGAAGGAGGTTTGACACAGGAAGTATGAAAGACAGGTAGAAGCCACCACTGACCTAGCAAAGCTAAGGATTATGCCCGAGCAGCAATCAAGCATATAATCTGGAACAAATCTACAAAGTGGGGGGCAAATTTAGCATGAAACCATGAGAGACAAAAAGCAAGTAGAGAGTCACATCAATTCACCTATCTTATAATGAGGAGCTGAACAATGGTGTCCATCTGCAAAACATTTATACGCTCACTATGTCTGCTGTAAATGCACTCTCATGACGCCACTCCAAAACTTTTTTTCTTGAAAACAGTTATAAATAAAATTCTTTCCTTTATGAAACAGGATTCCACCTCATTCAAGTGGTTGATCTGATCCTCTTTAATCTATTTTGACACACGACCCTTCTTCACTTCCCTCTTCAACTAAATTAAAAAGTACTTTCATTCAATAGTCTTTTCAGTAGAACAGTTTGAGTACTCGGTGTGTCTTGTACTAATTCCCATTTAACTTCAAATCTAGCTCATCAGCCCTACCATGACGTTTCCCTGGTGTATAAGTGAGACTATAATGGAAATGGAAAAAAACAACATCCACTTTCATGCATAGCATAAAACATGTCATTGACCTTATAAATATCAGATTATTACTGCCTGTCAAGACTCTTATAGGAAATTTGTCTCCTAGTTAATGCTGCCATTGCTCAAATATCTCCTTAATCGTCAAAAGCTCACTGTCATAAAGAATATAGTTTTTTTCATTACTTGAAAGAGTGTGGGAGAAGACGTTAATTGGGTGTAGAGCGTGTAAGACTGTGTCTCTTCGTGGTAAAAACCCCTACAGCAAGCATAAAGGCATCTGTCTCTACTATGAAAGGCAAGCCAAGGTTAGAATGACAGAGTATCAGAGCCAATGGAAAAGCATTATTTAACTTACCAAAACTTCTTGCTTTATCAACAGAACTTGATCTTGGGCTTAGTAAGATGTGCAATCAGTGACACAATTATGGAAAAAATATCAATGAACTGATGATAAAAATTTGCAGAACCAGGAAATTGTTGTAAATCCTTCACATATTTAGTTTGTGGTCAATTCCATGCTGCTGAAAGTTTCTGAGGATCCATATAAGGACTTCTATCTGGCATTACAAACCCTAAAAAGTGAATTGAGTTTGTTCCAAAAATGCTAGTAAAGAGTGTTTTGGCAAGGTGGTACAATAGACCTCCTTTACTAATAATCTGTGTTTCTCAAACTCCTTAGAAAAATTTAGTATGCCATCCACTGTCAAAATCTTTATTCGATCTATGTACAAACAGATAATAAAAGCACAATTTCATCAAGTAGGCTACAATAAAGGCAAATTAAATAAAACCAGAGAATGTTTAAAAACTTATTAAACCTTCAGAATGCCTTATTAAAACCAAGATTGTCTGTACATTTAGATCCTTAGGTACTAAAAATTCATATCAGCAAGGCCTTCGCCCTTCTATTCCTCCAGCATGCCCACAAAAAAGATGCAACCATAAAAACAAATGTGGGGATTAGGTAGAGCTTTTAAAAAGTGCAGTGCCACTCTGCATTGCGTGAAGTTTTGTCGCCTTAAAAGTGGGAGGAGGAACCTTTCTCTTTCGGTAAGGTAAAACTTGCAAAACAGTACCAGATGTAAATCGCACTGAGGTGAACAATTGTCACAAGGACAGGGGCCCAGTTCAGCATGCTTAAACCTTTTCTCTGGGAACCCAAACATCAGAGGGATTAGATTCAGGCGAAAGCACAACAGAATAAATCTGTGTTGATCTACAGTGACAGAGGAAAGGTAAAAATAACCTTCCCCCGGTCTTGGCAGGATTTGGTCGTAAGCTGCAAGCGCCTGTAAGTGCCTGTTCTTTTCCCTGCGGTCACGGTTAGCCTTCTGTAAATAAAAGTTGATTATTTTCCTTTTAGAGACCTTACTACAAAATGTAGAGTCCCTAAAAAGTTCTCCCTGCCCTATTGCTTTTAATTCTGCCTCCACATATCTAAGCCAGCCAATCCTGCTATGGCCCTCGAGCCCCAAGCAATCACCAATTATGCATTGAGTTAGATTAACAGTGACCCTTCGCCAGATCGAGAGCCACAACAGGATGGGTGTCATTCTGATGGAGTCAATCAGGTATGGGAGGTCCAATTCCAGATGTAGGATAAAGTTAGAAGTTGAGGGTGGTAACGAGACCCTCGACTTAAAAAAGGTATCTTCCACTTTCTGCAATTGGTCGATATGGGCCATTCCCCAAACTCCGGTCCCGTAAGTTGCAGCCGCCTTTGTTTTAGCTTGTGTAGATGGTTTTAATTGTGTCCAAGTGGCTAGCACCTAGTTTTTTAGCAAACCCCTTTATGGCTTGAAAACCTCTTTCCATGCCCAGGGCTCTTGCTGCCACCAGTTTGTTCCAGGATAGCTTGTTATCAAACAAGATCCCCAGGTATGGAAAAGAGTCATCGACCTCGATTTTCTTAGAGGCTTGATGGAAGTGTGGTGCTTTCGCGCCTCTGGGAGCTCCAGCTATGTTGATGAATGATTTGGATTCGTTCACTCTGAGATCTAATGAAGCCATAAATGAAGCATACGAAGATATAAGGCTTTGAAGAGCTACCCCTGTCCTTGCGATTAAGACCGCATCGTCAGCGTACACCAATATTGGGAGTGAGATGTTATCAAATTTTGGCACGTCTAAAGAGAGACCAGACAGGGCTGCCTCCACCCCATTAGTATAGATGGAAAACAGAAACGGGGCGAGGACAGTATGCCATCCAATTAAATCAACATTTATATATCTAGAACGTAATGAAAGATATAATTCACTAGATGCCATAAGTCTCCTGGTGCAATGCATGTACAAGAGGGCATAACCAAATTCTGTTAATGATGATATCTGGTGTTAAAAGCAGTTTTTAACTCTATTACTTGGGAAAGGCATTTACACTGCGGACAGACCCACAGGTTTTGTTACCAGGGAAGCTTAACCACGCTTGCCTTTATCACGCATATTCCTTCACCATGCATATGCATGGTAAAGGCAGTCAGCGCTCTAGATTGAGAGGGATAGGCGGGGAGAAAGGAAATGCATGCATGGTAAATGAACAGGAAGGATCGGGACGCTGTTTGGTAAGTAGGGCTGGGGGTCGTGTTTTAGGGCTCAGGGTGGGGGGCCGGGGTCGTTTTTTAGGCTGGGGGCCGGTTTTAGGGCAGGAGGCTGGGGTGTTGGTCATTTTTAGGGCTGGGACCAGGTTTTAGGGCTCAGGGGTGGGGCAGGTTTTAGGGAAGGGCGCCGGTTTTAGAGCTCAAGGCGAATGGCTGAGGGGGGGTAGTTTTTGGGGCTGGAGGTTGGGTTGTAGGGCTCAGAGTGGGAGGCCGGGTAGGTTTTAGGGCTGGGGTGAGGTGGTTTGCAGGGCTGGGGGCTGGGGTTTAGAGCTCAGGGCAGGGGGGCTGGGGTGTGATATTTACCAGGCATATGTCTTTGCCAATCATGCCTTTACAATGACATTTTTGTAAAGGCATGCGGTGTAAAGGCATGCATGGTAAAGACATGGTCGTAGTAAAGACCGCATTGTTAAGGAATGCAATATAATTGCATGCGTTGTTCTGTCATACAACCCCATCACCCACTCTCATTCTTGCATATTGTCCTTGGTCCAATATTGAAAGGAAGAGTAGTAGATAGCAATTTCATATCTTGTTGACATTCAACTCCCTGTAATCAGAGCAAGAGCACTTGAGCCTTGGGTAAAACAAATGTAGGAACCAATACAAGAATTCTTTCAGCAAGAATTGTATCTAGATATTTTTTCAGAACTTTATCTTCTTTCATAGCCAAATGGTAAATCCCTCAATGTGGTATCTTTGCATCATGTAAAAGGCCTATGGCACAGTCATGTTCATGATGTGGTGGTAGTTGATGCTTACTCCTTTCACTGATAACACCCATAAGATTTCAGCTAAACTACTTATTCTGGACTTGAACCAATGGATGAAAAATAAAAAAATACAAATTATGGAGTTTGGACTTATAAGAAAACAGTGGGACCTGCAATAATTAGGGGAAATTAATTCATACATTGTGTTGACTCAACAAAGGGTACCCAATTAGGAGTGTTGCCTCAACCAGGGGGGTACCCAAATAGGAGTATCAGTAGAGTCAAACTTAATGGATTCACAATGACCCAATTCCATTGCATAATTAATGACTCAATTGCAAACATAACTTTCCTGATGTTAAAGACATGCAGGTGCAATCTATTCCCTTAATTAGTTCAGTTTGTGATTTCTTTGTGATATCCCTGTTGGAATGTGATCGTTCCTAACAATGGCCTGGTTAATGAATCACCTTAAAGATCCGAAGTCCTGCTGAGATTTTAATTTTAGGGATCCATTAACAGTGGCATTGTGAATATTCAGTAAGGAGACTTCTAAAAGTGGGCAGCTGGTGACGAAATTGCCTGATTTCCATTGAAACAGCCTTATACCTTTCGTTCTATGCCTTTCTCTCAGCCAGTGATGTTTATTAATAACTCCTATTTGCATTGGTTCCTTTTCGGAAGCTGATGTCGTGGGAACTGATGAGTTCAGCGGATGAAGGGGAGAACTTTCTTTCTGACCTCCTTTGCTTCTGTTGATGCCCAAGATATACAAGAGCATTTGTTATTGGACGATTAGCCAATATAGCTAAGACTTCCTTTAAATCATGACTCATTCCATGGTAAAATGAAGGAGCCAGTGCTTCCTCTATCCACTCCACCTCCGATTTAAGTAGGGAAAATTGACTACTGTAGGCAGTGAGGTCTTACAATCTTACTTTAATGTCAACAGTCCAGCATGTTCAGCAAAGTTTGTTTGCTGTCTACCAAACACTGCCTTAAATTGCTCAATGAAAGTGGGATATTTTTGTAACCAGTTACTCTGATTAAAAATTAGAGTTGCAGCCCAGGTTAAGGCATGCTTTTATACATAAAATAGAATAAATGGCCCCTTTGGTGATTCACTCTGACATTATACAGGCCGAAACAAAAATATAGTGAATGATGAGCTAAAAAAGTTTGAAAGCTATGCTGATATCCCAAGAACGTTGAAAGTTATGACAGGACCCACGTACTATTTCAGTAAGAGGACATACTTTGTACTATTTCAGTAAGAGGACCTATGTAACTATTGGTTGCAGGGGTATTAGCAGTTGAAGGACTAGAAGGTGCACCACATCACACAGGATTTTGATCGAGGCGATCAAACATGTTTATGTGCTACTTCCAAATATTCTGTAAATTCTCCTGGATTTCTGCCATTGACTCTGCCATAGCATGGAGAGGATTCTGGTCTGAACTCAAATTGGAGAGGCCTAGCATACTTTTATGTCCAATAATGTAGCACCTGAGTCAGACATCCTCTGTGAAGAGTTGCTGGAAGCTGGTGTCATGAGCAAAAAGCAAGGATTGAACCGTAGTGGGTCCTCTAACATAGTCAATGACAGAATCTGAGGTTATAAAGGAAGAAGAATCAAAATAACAAACCTCCTAATGTGAGGGGCAAAGGGGAAGAACACAAAATGTGAGGAAAGAGAGTCAATGTGCAGAACTATTAGAAGAGGTACAGCCTCACAACACACAATATTGCTAGGCATGAGAGAGCATACCACTGCTTAAGAACAATGTGTGCTTCATTGGTGCCCCGAAAGCCCACCTCCTGGAAACAGAAGCACATTAAGGAAGCTGGACATCGAAGCTGCCACATACTGGGCATCCACAGTCAGAAGGAAGACAAAGCCTGCAGAAGAGCCATCCCTAATCCTGACAAAAGGTGCGACAAACAAAGCATGATGCAGAAAAATTGTGAGATAGAGTAAGTTTGCACCCATGAAGATATGGAACTCTGAGGGTATAGATTTTTTTTGTGTATAGAGCCAAAGTGCCTACTCAGCCTAAATAATCAGGTAAAGGGTCATTTTTTGAGATTTAAGTTGGTCATTTCAAACGCATAGAGAGAGGCATTGATTTTTAATCCATTCTTATAAAAAGTCCCTGTTAAATGTTGATAATTCTGACAATTTAACAATGCGTTGAGGAAACATGTCTGCTCAAATTAAGTGTTGACTTAATCTTCTCTTTTCGGCATTGGATTGAAAACCTTGCAGAAATATATTTGCAGTTTGCACTATGGAGCAAATATATTTGCAATTTGTACTTTACAAGTTCACTCACTCCCACACACCATAGTTTAAGAGACCAATGAAGAAATGGACGAATTGAGCCCGCGCCTTTCAGCTAAGCAGACATGAAGGTGCGGAAGTTGAAACAGAAGAGAAATGGCAATTTCGGATATACAAATGGCTGTAAAATATGCATGCACTTCTATTTTGCAAAATGTCAAATATAATTGTATCACACTGTGAAGGTCCTGGGAATATTTATTTACCTATAATAATTTAAAGTTGAAAAATAAAGTTAAATGGAATGTTGATTTGGTGCGTTCTACAAAAAAAGCATTTCAACATTTATTTGTTTTAGGAGTTCAAAATGTATTTTTTTCATTTATCATTTTAACTGACAATATGGCAATATGTACTCACTTCTATCTGAACGTTTTTTTGCAAAAACACACCTCATTTTTCACGTCACTCAGAATTTACTGGGAAATTTGAGGATAAACATATTTCTCTTTTCTAAAATTCTTTACTTGGATATAATTCACATTTTAACTCAAAACATTTTTTCCTCGTTCCTAAATGTATGTCAGGTTTGTTTTTGGGATGATTAAGGAAACGCATTTGGAGCTTGAATGCCCTTTCCTCCTCACTGAACACATCCCAATTTCATTTAAAATTCGCTTGAATTGTCATGCATATGAGGCATATTTTGTTTAATTTTATTTTACATCCCTTCACTTGAAGTCTTTTGAGAACATTACTGAATGTCAATATTTTTTTCATCTCTTTAATGATCTACTTGTGCTACTGCTAATAGACATGACTGACAATGTTTTTAAATTTTCATTTTGGTTCAGAAAATGACCACATGCAATATGCACATAGATCCGGTAAAAATGCATAAACATAATAATACCACCCGCTTTCTATTCTTAGGACGCACCATTATATTAGTGACTTGGTGTAATGCAGTATTGCTAGGAGGCTGGAAACAGATATCAGGGAAATGGTATTGTGTTTTCATTTTGTTTTAATGTTTGGTTCGGTATGTGAAGATTGCAGGTATACTTTGAACTAATCATCACCTGAATTTATGTAGTGGTACATTTTGCATGAATTGTGCGTGATATACATTTTTGTTCTATTTTTCAGGTGACCTCAAATGGGAGAGCAACCTATTATGTGTCTTACAAAAGAGAACCATTCGCACAGATCAAATTGCCAAAATATTCACTGCCTAAGGTAATGTATCTGAATGTGATTCAAATCCTGCATTTCAGTTGAGTTCAACGGTATCGTTGCTGAAAGGATATTGTATTTTGACCATTAGTGAAAGGAAAAGATTTCTGGGTTAACAATACACCCATTCCTGAAGGGAAGCGAGATAGCAACAGCCATCACAATTACACTCAGTTGCATCGATGAATTTTCGTTTAATTTCATTTCATGATACCACTAAAATATAGCCTGTGCTCAATGCATTATCTTGAATTTTCCCTTTTAAGGACATTGTCACGAAAAATGTGTAGAATTCACCACAGACAATAAGATAAGCTCTGATCTGGTCTTAAATAATGTTAGAGCTGAACCCTTTGAGGTATAAATTTTATATGGTGAGTACAATTCACATTTTAATTCTCTGGCTATTGACAGTAGTTGCCACTAGGGAACAGACTTATTCACACTGATTACAACATCTAATTCTGATGGTAATGCTATATAGACGTATACAAGAGCAATAATTTGGAAGGCCAATGTATCCAAAATTACCATCAATCTGAGTGATAAACCTGCCCTGGTGATAATTTTCACTGGCATGTGTTTTCCAGAGTAAGGCCCCTAATCCAGAGACCTCTCCCTTTCTGCTAGATAATATGCCACGTAAGTTTCTACTTTCACAAGATATTGATATATCTCTAACAAATAATTATGCAAAATTTACGAGAAATGTTAGATACATCTCAAACATTTAAAAAGTTCAGAAGAGGACAAGGCTGTATTTTAATTATTATGCAGTGCTTTAGCCAACATATCATCAATGTTTAGAATATTTTATCAATGTCAATTTCTGTGTGTAATCGAGTAAGCAATTTATGTGGGTTGTGTCATGAGTGTGCAAAGTTAAAAATGAATCTGCAAACTGAGAGAAATTGACAACTTTAACACTTCACATGGTTTTCAAATGTTGCAAAGTAGCCAGCTTCTCTAAAGCTGGCTGAGTTAGAGAGTTCTTGTGGGAAAAAAACGTTTTGCTGAGTTTTCTAATGGAAAACTAATATTTGCAAATTTTTCAGGTTTCTTTTAAAGCTCTGCATCAATGACAAACCCTTAAACATTACAAAAAGCAACAAAAAAATAAATTGTATGGGAACATTCTTTACCTATTTACACACCCTTATTTGTGATGTGGATATTCCTTTACTGAAGCAACATTTCACATATTAGACTAGTCAGAACAGTGTGCCTCCATGCAGAAGCAGAGTGAAAGTGGAGTGTGATCCCTTTGTCCTATCTGACATTTGATGATTAAATTGTATAGTTCTCTTCCTCTGGAAGGAGGTCTATCCGGGCTGTGCTGTGGAACTTGATTTATTTCAAGAAGACCTACACCTACATAGACAAATGATAGCTGACACCTGGGCAGGGCCCTCTTTTGTCCACCCAGTTAGGCAGACACCAATCACAGTGCAAGAGGAGTTGCCCCCTCAACTGGTTTGCTAATTTCCATGGCCACACCTCTGGGGTGGGCACAGCGGCTTCACACAGAGGAAGAAAGGCCATCTTGTTCTTAGATAGAGGGATACTGTGGGAGTTTTTGCTGTAGAGCACACAAGATGTGTTGCAAAAATGGACAAGGGTACCCTTGGGAACTTTCCCCATAGGTCACAGAGGGGCCAGGAGAGATCTCCACTCACAGGCTAGTGCCAGGCATAATTTTGGCTCCCCTGGGCACTCTCTTCAGAACACTAATGGACCTATGAAAGACAGAAGAATGACCTTACCTGCTGTTGAGATCTGTGAGGAGCCCTGAAAGAGTGGACATGCTCCCACTTCTACCCAGGACAAAGTAGGGGCCTCCTGTTAAGCAATAGGTACACGACAAGCTGCAATTTTCGTGAAGATCCCAGCTGTCCAATATCAACTGGACTTGTCCTGATCTCTGATGTGGGCTTCTGCTGGAGTGTGTCTTGACCCTCAAGCACTGTTCCTGAAGTCTTGGGACCCTTTCTGTGTCATAGTGTACTCTTCCTGACATCCAGAATAACCCAATGTAGAAATCTTCACCCGGCAAAGGCACCAAAAGGATCCATCTAGCGAGGGACCTTCCCTGGATGTGAATTTGTAATTTCCCCCACTCTAAGCTTTCCTGCCAAAAGTCAACGGCTTCTCGTGGACCTCATTTGATGGCTATTTGGCCTTGTGGAGCGCTTCTCGTCCACAGCCTACTGCCTTGCCCCGCTGAGGATATTTTTCTTCAATTTCAGAGACTGAGGGCCTGATTGCGAGTTTGGCGATATGGGAGTAGGCCGCCACACCATCGGCCTGCTCCCACAGTGCCAAACTCATCCACCCACCAGATTAGGAGTTTTCTCCTGGTCTGGCAGATAGTGCTTTGGCTGACCCAGGTGGTGAGCCTTAGAAAGGCAGTGCAATGGGAACGCCAAAGCAAGGTCCTGCATGGCATGGACTGTTAAGTCCATGCCGTCAGGAACTGGGAGCGCGTGCATACAGGAGGGCACCCCATGTGCCCTCCTGCATGCATCCCAGTGGCCCTGAGGCCCCCTTAGTTTCCTCACCACAACACTTTTCATGGCAGGCTCACCACCATAAAAAGTGTGGAGGTCAATTATATGCTTGGTAGTGCTGCAGTGGCACTGCCAGCATATTGTGGCCTCAGACTGCCGTGTCCCCACTGAGAGATCACAGATCCCTGGTGGTGGCGGTGGTCCAATGGCGGTCCAACCGCCAAAGTCATAATACACTGCCACAGTGGGTTTAGCGGTCCATCGGACCGCCAAACTCATAATCAGCCCGTAAGTCTGAAGGTAAAACTGCCAACCGAGACAAACATGGTTTTTGTATCCAACCTGGGTCCATCTCAGGTGCCCTTAAATTGCTAGGTCTCAGTCAAGCGCATCCAGATGACTGGGGTTGGTGCTTGACACTTGTTGGTGCTATTTTCCTGTAAAACTTTAAGAATTCATATCTCTACTTCCCATTATTGGATGTGTGCCATTTTGGTGTCATTTTGTTCATTAAATTATTCTCTGTTTTTATAAATTGGAGTGGGATTTTTATTGTGTTGTGTTTTTTTAACTTTTTAACTGTTTTGGTACTTCTAAGTGTTACTCAACAAACAAAAAAGCATATTAAAAAAACCTCTGTACACTGTGCAAATCAATATGCCAGAAATCACCCAAATACCTTACACATAAATTTGTACAGACCAAGACTGAAAGAAACTTCCACTCCAATAAAAAGTTTAAAGTCTCTACCTCCAAATTCCATCACATTGGGCACTGAATTATGGAAGGAGACCCCAACACTAAAAACATTTAAAAGTGTTATTAAAAGACTTCATATGGGCAGACTATCCTGATTCCTAGTGTATTCCTAAACAGCTAAACTGATATGTAAACAGTCTCTTCCCTTATTGGTATTGTGTCTTTAACATCATTCTCTACCCCTTGCCCTCATTTCTCTGTGCCTTGAAAATAGATTTCTAGGTATTTGTAGCACATTATAAATAAATACAAATAGAATAAACTATGACACATTTTATCTTATTTAAGTTTACCAACACATTCTTCATAAGGAAAAGGTTGTTTTTCTTTGCATTTTGATGGTAGTATTTCATTTATTTACTAGAATCATATTCATAAACTAGGCTTTGGTTAAATGCTATTATTTTCTATAAAATAATGTGCATGAGATCAAGATGTGATTCAAGAGCACCACATTCTAACTCACACATCTTTTGAAAAAAATGATGTTGAAATCCCATTAAAGGATTGAAGAACTTTCTTTGTATTTTGCCTCCATATAATGAAAGGAAATGCAATGACTTTAAAACAGTTATAATAGTTTATGGATCAATTGTCTGCTTTATGTGTAATATAATACTCCAATTACTTGGCCTTACATGGAAATAAAGTGCAATGGTTGCAAGAAATATACATTATGAAGTCGAAGCACTTCCTGAAAGAGAAGCAAAACCATCCCACAGATGCAAACAGTAAAATCTGCCACATATTTTAGAAAAGAGAGCATGTATGCTTTTTTTTACAACATGGCACACACAATACTGTAATCTGGTTGACTGGGGCACAGAGCCATAACAATAGTTATATTAGAAAACATACATTTTCCATTGGAATACTCTGGTATATCAGAGGTTTTTGCAGTGGCTAGGTCAACAAATTCAGGGGAGTCTCCCATTAGACAAGCACATATTTTAAAGTTCAAAAACGTCCTACAGTGAAGAGAAAACAATGTAGAATTTGAGCTGGTGGTTTCTGGAGCTAGACACCGGCACTTAATTGCCAACACTGCCACTAACGACAACTGCAACATGGTGGTGCTGTTTGTGTAATTTAAAGATGAACAGAACAACAGTTGTTTATTGTTGGAAAGTGGATTATTGGTAGGGGCAAATGTAGGTCTGCCACTGGCAATAAGGCCACTAACACATGATAGGACTCAGCACAGGTGTTAGAAAATTATTCCTATGCTCAACCCTTGGTAACGTGGCTGCGAGCAGACAGGCTTAACTTCAAAGACAGGTATGTAAAGCATTTAAAAACACCATTTCAGTAAATAATTAAGATCCCACACAAAATAAAAATCCAACACCAATTTATAAAAATAGGAAATATTTTTATCTTTAAAATGACACCAGAAACGACAAGAATCCAATGTAGGGAACCGGAGATATTAATTTTCAAAGATTTAATAAAATATAGCACTTAGAAGTTTATAGCACCATATTGGGATACCTGCTCGCGATAGACCGGGGCTAAGTCAAAGTTTCCGGCCGACCGCGATGGAGCCCTGGGCGGCTACAGCTTGCGGCAGGTCCCGGTCTCAGTTTCTACCTTCACACTTAGAAACTTTTCTGGAGCTTTTTCTCGCGAGGTCCCTCGAAGCTCCCAGTCGGTCCGGATCCGGTGAGGGTTCGCCGGCTTGCCTTTCGACGAACTCCCGGTCAACTTCCCTGGAGCTGACTTAGAAACTTTTTCGTTAGCGCTTCAGCGGGGCAACCCAGGAGCCCAGGCCGACATGCAATGGAAGACAGGCGGCTTGGCTCTCGCGGTTGCTCCCGGTTGACTTTTCTACGAGCGGACTTAGAAACTTTTCTGGAGCTTTTTTTCGCGGGGTCTCTCGATGCTCCTCATGTAGCCGGATCCGGTGAGGGTTCGCCGGCTTCAGATTTCTTCTACTTCCGGTCAAACTCTGGAAGTCGGACCGACGGAGCTTTTAGCGGGACGAACCTGGATGGCTTGGCCGACTCGCGGTTGAAGGCAGGCGGCTTGGCTGCCCAGGTTGAGTCGGTCCCTTTATGGAGCTTTTTTTCAAAGTTCCTCCAAAGTTCTCCAAACTTCTTGAACTTCTTCCTGAAGTTCCTCAAAGAGTCCCAAAGTGTCTCAAACTCACTCCAAGGGTCTGGAAGCTCCAAGATGGTCCTTGAAAGTTGAGGACTTCAGTTCCCACAATCCACCTGGACGTCACCCTTACAAATCCACTGGTAGTTCCCCAAGGTGCAGATTTAGTTGGTGATGTTCCAGATGAGCTCTTTTAACCTGGAGCTTTCAGGGAGTCCACTCTTTAGTTCCTTTTCAGCAAAATAATGCACAGGGCTGTAGTTTCAGATGGTGCAGTTTTCAGAGGTCAGGCCTTAGAAATCTTTGCACAGCAAAATCTTCTCAGCTTGGCAATGTCTTCGCTTCAGTAAGTTTCAAGCAGCAGATCTGGAGGGCTCTGTCCCTCTCAGATACTTATTCAAAATTCTCTGGGTCAAGTAGCAGGTCACCCCTGACCAATGGGAGCAGGGTAACTCCTCAAAGATATGACCACTTCCTGTAGAGTGTGGCATTATTTTGTCCCAGAGTGCATCAAATCTTCCAAATCCATAATGGCAGAATTTCCAGCAAGGAGGCAAGATCTGGCTAAACACACCCCTAGGATGGCTAATTTGCTTAGACTCTCCCCCTGCATCTGCTCATACCTTCCTTAATCCCCCATCTGCCTGAGGGATAAAGTTCAGAGTTGTAAACTGACACTGGGTTCTGCTTTTCCCTTTGAAGCCCATGGTTTACGACCCCTCCCCCTGGCCTGGCATTCCTGTGGACCAGCACACTGCCCTCCCAGCCCAGCTGCATAACCCCAGGGGCTCTTTATCACCTCTCCAGGCAGGCTGGCTAATCCACTTAACTCTGACCAATCAGGGCAGACCACTGGAAGGCTGAATCTGGACTTACAAACAAGAAAGTCTTATAACTTCTTGTATGTACACTTTAGGAGAAATTCAACAATATGATATTGTTGGATTTAGCATTACTATTCTGAGAAGTCTTTGAACGGTAGCTCTATACACTTCCTATCAGGAGTTATTATTTAATAACTTCCTGCAATGTTAACCTATGTAACTGGGGATTTGCAATGGGAAAAATGACTTGGGCCATTTTTCCAGCACCAGGACTTACAAAAACACATTTTATAAGTACTTGCTTTATATCTACAGGAACCCCACCCCATGTGCAACTAGGGGAGAATTTAGGGGTTCTGAATCTGCAAAAATATTGCAGATCCTCACTTCACACTGCTCCTGGCATCAAAGTCGAATTTGGGCGGCACTTTACCACAATGTGGGAGTGAAATGTGAAATTTCACTTTACCCAGGCATATAAAAACTCATTTCACAAGGGTGTACCTTATAAATATTTGACCCCCCACCCCTGGGATACCTAGGGGAGACCCTGGGGGTCCCTAATATGCCAAAACATTGTAGGTTATCCATTTTTAAGTGCCCCTACCACCAAAGTCGAGTTTGGGCACAATTTATTTTTTAAGAGCAGTCCTGGCACCCAGGGCTGCTTTTAAACTGACCTCAGGCTTCAGCAGTGCACACCTGCAAGTGCAAAAAAGAGCTGCTGGCCTCTAAACTGCCATGCCCCAGGGTACTGGGGACTTCTAGGTAGTTTCAATCCCCTGCCCTATTTTATACTAGGGGCTTATGGGGTAGTTCATGCCAATTACAGGGGTACCCCACCATACCATAGCGTACCCTAGTGTATGTTAGGTGTTTTAACTGTATTCTAATGTGTTCCTTTCAGCTTGGCACTGGCCCTGGGCCTGGATAGGCAGAGCCCAGGGTCAGTCAGAGTCAGTTACCACCAGTACCAGTCAGCAAAAAGTTGGGGGGTGCCCAGGGCACAGGATGACTTTGCAACATTTATTAATTCAATATACATTGAAAAATAACTATTACCTGCTGCACAAGCCATTCTTATAGCTTTGGGGGCCTCAGACAGTCTGAATTGTCACACTTTTAGCAGTGCGATAGTAGTTGCGTTGGTAATGTCATTGGACACTTACAGGATTTGACACCAGTTTGTGGTTTTATTCACACTAGCTACCTTTTCATTACTAAACGGGCTAGACTTTCATCACAATCTATAAGATTACTGTTGTAGTTAGAATGGGGGCCTGTTAGACCTGGCATCCTTGGGGTGGTTTGCCCAGTCTTTTTGCCTCTACCTCCTGTATTTTTGATGTTATGATGGACTTTGTTTTAGTGGTTTATGTACTCTAGGCACTTTACCATTGCAGATCAGTGCTAAAGTGCAAGTGCTCCCTGTGTAAATTATGATCCCGAATGGTTATCCATGATTGGCATATTTGATTTACTGGTAAGTCCCTAATAAAATACACAATGTGTGCCCAGGTCCTGTAAATCAAGTGCTACTAGTGGGCCTGAAGCACTGGTTGTGCCACCCACATGAGTAGCCCTGTAAACTTGCCTCGGCCTGCCATTGCAATGTCTGTGAGTGCAGTTAATCTGCCATGTCGACCAGGCTAGTGCACCCACTTGCTAGGCCCTAATCTTCCCTTTTGCTACATGTAGGACACCCCTAAGGTAGGCCCAACGTACCCCCATGGTCAGGGTGCAGTGTATGTGAAAGATATGACATGTGTGATGTGTTTTACATGTCCTGGTAGTGGAATACTGCCAATTTTGTTTTTCACTTTTGCATGAACTAGGTCTCCCATAGGCTGTCATTGGAGCTGCCTTGTAACCTTTTACAAGCGTAACTTTCAATTGGTAACAGCAAGAAATTTGGAGTTTAGTCTCTCTGAGCTCAGAATTTAAAAACACATCATTTAGTAAAGATGGTTTTTAAATTGTGTGTTTGAAAGTGCCACTTTTAGAAAGTGACAGCCATATCTCCGGGCACAAACCTACGCACCCGACTGTCGCACTGCTAAACGGGAAATCATCCCTCACAGTTAATCATTCTCTGTAACATTATCCTCTTTTCATCATTAGTTATCAGTAATTATACTTGTCCTTATTCCATTTTCATCCATATTATATTGAAATACTGCGGAAACAGCATGGTTCCAACATACTCCTTTATTGCATTTTTTCATATATCTCCTGAGTGCCAGAGGCATTTCACAGCGACACGTTACGTTAAAGGTGATGATGAAACATATATCAAAGTAGACACATGACTTCTGCCCAATGCATTTCGAGCCTAAATGGCTCTTCATCAGGGGTCTCTGCAACATATAAAAAAAACAACTCAGCTATCCATTCGCTGCTGACTTTCACTGTACAAAACAATGTTTAGCAAACCCAAAAACGCCTCCCTCATTGCACCATAACTCTTGTGCGTGACTCAATGAAAACCCAAATACTCAAAACCGAACCAATCCCCATCTCTCCCATAACTCCACCCTCCTCACCCATTCATCTAATGAACTCCGTGACTAACCGTTACATTCAAACTGAAAAAACCTATGTGCTACGCTCGAACTAATAATTTAAAATGAACGGACAGCCCCTCTTTCTGCTACCAGTCTCCCGAGTTTAACTATAAATTCACCCTCTCATAAATAGTTTCCTTATTGTCAAAAACGTAGTAAATACCTCAGACAAGTCAGCAAACTGACCTCCTCATACTCGTCTCTCCTTTCTACTAAAGTTAGTCATTCTCACTACAGGTCAGCCCGTTGATTTAAAACAAACCTCCCCCTCGAGTGACCAATCAAACAACAGTGTTTCACAACTCAAACCCCGTGATTTGTTCCCCCTCAAACTGTGCTAATTAATTCAAAAACCCATAACGTGACTACAAAGCCCATCATGCACTCCCCATGACATTACTAACAAAACAAATAAATGTCAAAAAAGAAATCCATCCTAATGTTGTATCTCCCCCCTCCTACTGACCACTCAAATATAAAACAAAAATCATTCTGTGAATGAACAAAAACAAATAGCATTGCTTATAAAACCAAATATGTGTAAGATCCATTACTATTAACAAAAGAAATGCTGAAAAAGAAACCCGTAGAAAATCCCCAAGTTCAACAGTCCAATAAATCAGATGCGTTGCTCATTTAATATGTGGTCTTCACTCTATGTAATCTGCTCCAATCTTATGCTGTTTCCGTAGAGGTGAAATTACTTTGTCTTGAATTCCATATTAATCCAGCTTCATCAATGGGGTGCAAACTAATTTGGGGCGGTATTATTGCTAAGCAAAACACAAATGTGGTAAGAATGCACACCTTCCCTTAATTTGCACTTTTTTTGTGCGAAAAAGTTGTCTGTAAATGCGTGCGAACAGTTCCTGTGATCAGCCCCTGGTCACAGTATTGCAAAAGCCATATCTCCGGGCATTTCACAGCGACACGTTACGTTAAAGGTGATGATGAAACATATATCAAAGTAGACACATGACTTCTGCCCAATGCATTTCGAGCCTAAATGGCTCTTCATCAGGGGTCTCTGCAACATATAAAAAAAACAACTCAGCTATCCATTCGCTGCTCCTTTAACGTAACGTGTCGCTGTGAAATGCCTCTGGCACTCAGGAGATATATGACAAAATGCAATAAAGGAGTATGTTGGAACCATGCTGTTTCCGCAGTATTTCAATATAATATGGATGAAAATGGAATAAGGACAAGTATAATTACTGATAACTAATGATGAAAAGAGGATAATGTTACAGAGAATGATTAACTGTGAGGGATGATTTCCCGTTTAGCAGTGCGACAGTCGGGTGCGTAGGTTTGTGCCCGGAGATATGGCTTTTGCAATACTGTGACCAGGGGCTGTTCACAGGAACTGTTCGCACGCATTTACAGACAACTTTTTCGCACCAAAAAAGTGCAAATTAAGGGAAGGTGTGCATTCTTACCACATTTGTGTTTTACTTTTAGAAAGTGGACATTTTCTTGTCTCACCATCTTGTGCCCCTGCCTGCCTGTGGAATCAACGTCTGGTTTAGGCTGACAGGGGCTTGTTTGTGCCTTCATTCTAGACAGGCACACAAAGAGAAATGAGGTGTGCCCTGCATAGCCTGGTGGCCCATCACCAGGCTAATGGGCCTTCCTGAGCTATAGTTTTAGAGGAGTTGTCACTGACACCTGAACAGGGCTGTGCCTGGCCTCTCACAATGCTGTCTCCACCCCCGCGGAGTGTGTCTGGGGGCAAGAGCAGGCAGGACAAGAACTTGTGCACTACAAAGACAATCCTTTGAAAAATGCATACTTCAAAGGCCAAAAGGAGTATAAGTATTGAACCTAAAACTCCAGACTTTTAGAACAATGCCACAAGCTAATTGGAAAAGTCAATTGAACATATTTTGTCATTGAATATTTAAACCTGGCATTTGCCGGAGATGTTCATGACACCCACTGTAGTCTCCTATCTCCCTCCCTATGAGTGTAGTCTGAGAAAAACCTTTAGAAATCACTGTTAACCAGATCAGCTTGTCAGAAAAAATTATAATTTTAGATCAGTTGAAATAAAACCCATACAGTCAATGGTATTCTTAAATTGAGAAGTATCAGCAATTAATTTGAAGACCTCCCTGACCGAGTACATCAATCTTTGTGCCAGACTAAGAGGAAACAGTGTAGCAAGGGAACGCCAGAAATTTAGGAAGAGAATGTATACATCCCAGAAGAGGACCTACCACTGAGGGAATAGCATCAGTATTATGATGGAGGTATGATCTTAAACACTAGAGAAATAAATAATCTTAGAAATGCAGCAGAAATATGTCCCTCCAAGCCCCTTCTCTAAATAAATGAAAAAACAGCTGGCTATTAAATTAAAAGGGCAGAAACTTGGAGAGAAATAGAGACACACACACTCCCTCCACCCACCAATAATCTGTACCATGTTGTTAAGCTGGTGAATATGGCCAGCTCTTGAGATTTTATTAAAAGGAAAAAACAGACGTTCATTTTAATGGTTTGGAAAACCTACATGAATCAATGAAGGTACACTCTTTGGGGAGTTTCCTCCACTACCTGACAGAAACTACCCCAGGTATCTAGTGCTTCTTGGAACTAGAGCAACCTATTTCTCAAGTCTTAGATAGCCAGCAATGGCAGCAAATAGGTATGTAAATATGAGGGGTGCAGTTAAACCCAGAGAAACCTGGGGTGGGAGATAACAAAATGGGTTCTCTGGGAGGAACTGCAAAAACCTCCAGCATGCCATATTGTTGTATTCCAACAGCAAGGTGCGTTAAAAAACCCAAAAGAGGATGTCCATACGAAATCTTGGACCACTCATTTCTTTGTAGCAAAAAGTCATAAAGATCTGTACGCTAAGATTGTAAGTTTTAGCCTTACAGTAGTGAAAAACGAAATTGGCAGTATTTCACTATCAGGACATGCCACACACATCAGGGCATGTCCTACCTTTCACATACACTGCACCCTGCCCACAGGGGTACCTTGGGCCTACCTTAAGGGTGACTCACATGTAAGAAAAGGGAAGGTTAGGGCCTGGCAAGTGGGTGCACTTACCAGGTCGACATGGCAGTACTAGACTGCACACAGGCACTGCAATGGCAGGCCTGAGACCTTGTTGAAAGGCTACTTGTGTTGGTGGCACAATCAGTGCTGCAAGCCTACTAGGAGCATTTGGTTTACAGGCCCTGGGCACACACAGTGCACTGTACTAGGGACTTAACAGTAAACCAAATAAACCAATCATGGAAATGTCAATCCATAACAACAATTGACAAAGGGTCTGAACAGCAGTGGCAAAGTGCCCAAAGCAGCTAGACCAGCAAAATTAAGTCCAACACACAGCCAAACACAGGAGGCAAAGGCAAAAATACAGGGGAAACCCACACCAATGATGACAGGTCTAACAGTAAGCAGGTAAGACATAGCCAAGAACATCTAAAAGAAAATCCAAAACATAAAGTTTGCTTCATCCGTACTCCATTTGCGTTCACATTTGAAAGTGTCACCTAGGACAGTTGTACCCTATTTTTCAATAGAAGCTTTCATGTGGACTCTGATAGGAACGCCAAAGTCCCCACAAAAACACAAAAAACTTAAAGAAAGAAAATTAGGATTAACGTAAATCCCCAAAGTGAGACTGGTGTTTGAATAAATACCAGATAATTAGGTAGCAAAGTGAAGTAGATCCATTGGAAAGAGTTTGCCATTGAGGATTGGTTCACGTGACATGAGATAAAGCACTACTTAGATGGCATGTCCTTAGCATGGAGGAGGTTAACAGCACTGATGAGGGGGTAGTTTGTCCTAACATTTATGTTATCTGCATTAAAGGCTACCGCCATTTTAAAGCTAAAATTAATGCTGATATAATTTCACAGTATACCTGTCAGCGGTGCTCTGAGACAACAGTGACATTCAATTGCAAAGGTCCAGGGGCCATATTACGATTTGCTATGGAGGCTCAGCGCAGAGTCGAGTAATCTGCTATTTTTGTATCTGAGGCACTAATTATTCCTACACAGTCTTAATTTCTCAGAGAAAATGCATGAACTAGTCCGAAACAAAGATAAGCAATCTCTGCTCATCGTTTCCGACTTCTGTCTAAAATCCATGCATTAACCTGGAAAGGTTCTAAATTATATGTATGAACTTTAGACAACTCATTCGCAAAAAAATACCTGGTATTTTTTTTTTTTTTCCTTGCAATACTTTCTTGCTTTGGCAATCACTGTCTCTAAACTTCTCAGAGAATGTCCACTACGTGGAGCATTGAAACCTTCTTAAGGATAGAATGGTGTTCGCGGCAAAATCTGATGTGCGCCTAATGATACAATTCTTCTATTTAAATGTCAGCCTTGCTGCATGCTCTTGTCTTTAATATATTTTAGATACAGTCCCGAACAGGTACAATCAGAAGGTTATATATTTCATATCAAAGTAATTTCACCGCACAAGCTGCGAGCATGATTCGAAACACATCCCTGCCTTCAAATAAATCAAGTCCTATTCATCCTTCATCTGTGCTGAATCCCCGCACAGAGATCCTGACCTTACCATGTCTAGAATCATGTTTTTTTAATCCATAACGCGGATTCTGTGATGTATTGGCTCAGTGAAACAGAAAATTATGCAATGTACTCAAGAGTTCCTTCCCCTCCCTCCCCAGCGGCGCCATAAGTAACAGTCATTGCTCTAAGTCCCATCCGAGAGGTGCTGCACCGATCAGCAGTCATTGGTCTCCTTTCTTTCCTAACAGGACATGCACATCATCAACACGGATGAGAACCAGGTGTTTGCAGCTGTCCAGGAGTGGAATCAGAACGAGACGTACAACCTGTACATCTCAGACCCCCGCGGGGTCTTCTTCACGCTGGCTTTGGAGAACGTGAAAAGCAGCAG
Organism: Calotriton arnoldi; assembly: GCA_963921515.1. Classification (NCBI taxonomy): domain Eukaryota; kingdom Metazoa; phylum Chordata; class Amphibia; order Caudata; family Salamandridae; genus Calotriton; species Calotriton arnoldi. The sequence goes on along the minus strand of CAWUFW010007728.1, from coordinate 832,286 downwards.
AGGACTGGAGGGCAACATCATCATTGACCTTTATGAGGTATGCAGGCAAGGTCATTCTGCAGCTGGGGAACCGGAAACGAGGGAAGCACCTGTCACTCCAGATGAGCCTCTGTCCTTCTTGAAATATCAGAATCATCGGTGTAGTTAATTCCCGCAAGACCCAAATAAACTATATTTCTGAGGAAGAAAGCCCTGGCCTGCCATATGCAAATTCTCAGGAGTTTTCTACTTTATTAAGACCCTAATATTTTGGTTTACCATGTTTCCAAGCACTCCTAATTGTGCTAGGTGATGTAACTGACGCAGAGGGTTAGAAAGAGGTTGCCACACGTGCAGTATGTGGTGTAGCAGGCATTCAAAGCTATTTTATTTCACCGCTCATGATATGTTTTTACATAATGGGCCTGGAAGCCACTTCTATAGTGCTAAGTCCTATTGTATCATTGTATATCCAAGCAGTTCTCTGTTGAATCGAAACAGATACCCATGCAAATAAGCATCCATTCCAGTGATCTGGCAGGTTTGTAGTTCTGTAGAATGTACTGCATACTACACTGAAAACTATCAGGAATTCACGTGACACTTATCTTATGTGAAAATGAATAAAACATTTAAGCTTGAAGTTGGGCACCCACAGCTGGGTTAGGGTAAACAAGCACAGTTAAGGAAGATGTCCTTCTCATAGAGCCTGTCAGTTTCCCCCTCCAACTGTGCTTATGGCAGACCGAACTGCTGGCAATGCACATTCTTAGAGATGTGTCTGTGGCCACAGAATAAAAAATAGTATCTTGCCACAGCCCACTTTGTACTGCCACGAGTCCAATTGTGCGCAGCCACATTTCACATAAAACCATTAAACACTGCATTAGCCAATGCCATACAAGACCTGCCATTATCCCTTTTACTTGTAAACCTCATAACATGGATGTCCTTCCACTAATGAAAACAGCAAACGGGGACCATGGTGGCCTTGTCATATACTACATCATCATACAGCAACACTTTCTCCGTAAGATGTAGGAAAAAGCAGCTGCTTCCCAAATGCATGCAAAGAAGAATATCATCTCCTTTGAACTATACCAGGGTACTCCAAAGTCGGTCCTGGAGGGCCGGATCCATGCTATCTTTTTAAGATAACTATATATATCGAAATGGAGATATGCTAAAAATCTGGCATGGATCCGGCCCTCCAGGACCGAATTTGGAGAGCCCTGATCTAGACAACTAATCAGACATCAGAGCCCTCTTCATCACATAGAGAGCAGAACCAAATAAAAGATGACATGCTACTCCTGCTGGACAAGGCCTTCTCTATTCTTAGTTATATATATAAGGGATACTTTAGCAACCCTGAGTTTATCTTCTTAGTTTACTGAACCCAGCAGTATTTCCTAAATTGATAAGACAGAGGTGAGAGCATCATTCCTGGAGCAATGTGTAGACAAGAATGAAAAGTGAGTTAGCAGAACCCTCAGTCTTGAACTATTACAGATCTGTAGCCACATGTGAACCCCCTATGTATTTATCTTTAGATCTTAACCAATGGGAGTGATCACTTATCTTTCGCTTCAGGGTGGGGTCAATTTACTGGTCCCTGTTTTTTAAAAGCTCCTTAGACCTAGAGGGAAACACAGGGGCAGATTTACAAGCCCCTTGCGCCACTTTTGCGTCTTTTTTCACATGGGAAAAGTGACGCAAAAGTGGCGCAAGGGACTTGTAAATCTGCCCCACAGTATCTACTTGCACCTGTGACAATAAATCTGAACAATAACTTTTGAACTTTATCTTCTTTTGCAATTTGCACAGTCATCACACAAGCACTTTCTGAAACCTTTGTTACGCAAGATAGGATTACGGTGTATAGTAGCATTGCTCCACTTACAGTTTTTAAGTTTGCCTGAAATTTGCTCCCATGTCTGTGCCTTTTTGAAAGCAGCCACTCAGGCTAGGAAAACTATGATAGGATAATTGCGCTCTGGTCTTTGCATGTTTTTATACTTTTTATTGTATTTCCCTAATTTTATGTATGTTGTGGGTTTTTAGGAAGACCTGTTCTCACAGAAGAGAGTGATTTTCTATGGTAGCTCCTTTCTCCCCTTGTTTATAAGCTCACGTTTAGGTAGTCATGACTCTTACTGAGCTTGCCTTTTACAGATGGAGGTACACTGGGGCACCTCTTCTAACTCTTGCGCTAGTAGGAGTACATAGGGGACTGTATTTGAGGTTTTTGTTCTCCTTCTTTTCTCTTTTCTTTTCTAGCTTTGGCTTATTGTTCTATGAGTGTATCGACACCTCAAATTTTGCATTTTTGAACCCTTATAAATTTGGTTATTTTATTTGTTGAAATGTAGAGTCTCAAGCAGGTCAATGCTTATATACCTTTAACCATTTTTAACCTCATGTATAATTGTTTTAAAATTCTTTGCGAGAACATGGATTTGTATTTTATTTAATGCACTTTTATTGTCTATTTCCAATTAGATTAAATAAAGATTTTGAATTGAATTGATACATTCTACTCATTCATAACAAAGGCAAACCTACCCCTTGATCCTCCTCAGTGTGTCAGCAGCCTTTGTCACTCACGACCAGGAAGCACTATTAAGCACCTTGTCAGAAAGCATGGGTTTCTGCAAAGCTGCACTTTATTGAATCGCTTCCAACCTCCCAGCAGGTGTCAACTTGTCCATCTGAACCTCTCCAGAGATTAAGAGACATGTGTACCCAACTGAGTACTGCGAAAATGCATCTTCTCTACTCTTAGCTTCAACCTGCAGATTAAGAGTCTCGGAGCAATCATGACATAACATTTATCAGTAAGCAGAAAACCTTAATCTGTACATTAACATCTCAGCAAGCAACTGCATCAAAGAATGCTTAGCATGATCCAAGCCTAGAGGTCAAATCCTGTTCCTGACATGACCAAAAATTGACCCTCCCCACACTATATGGCAGTTTTTGCTTCCCCCCTTGGTTTGAGTTAAACAGATTCCCATACTTCCAAAAATAATAGCTGGTCCGGGAGCAATGCTTTTTCCAAAGTCATTAACCTTGGCATTAAATCACATCTCCACTTCTATGGTTAGTTCAATATTAATTATCATCTTTTGTAATGATTTCTCTCCCTAGGAAAGTTGTGGCTTCCGATAGAAGGAATCATTGATTGAAATAGTTAGCAAAGATGAGGAAAGTAATTCTAACTGGGTTATACAATATGAAAGGAGGTCATTTGGACGTCTATTGACAACTATTGAGAATTGGCTTAGGTAAACGTTTATCTGCAAAATATTGCAAAATGTTGTACACGTACCCACAAATCATAGATTCTGATACATGAAATAACGATTCACAGAATTTTGTGGTGCAGACAGCAATTACTAGTGTACTGCTTTTATTTATCTGATGCTTTATATACATCGCAGACCAGGCCAAAATGGTGCTTAACAGTGCTGTACAACAGTATATGTTTAGCAAATACTAAGATAATAATAAACTAAAACAATTACAATGTGAAGCAGTGCAGTAACGCACATAAACAAAACATTGTTTTGGCCCAATACTATGACGTTCATATTTTAGAGCCGTTCATAACAAAATAATTCTTGCAAGAGCAGAATATTTTTAAGGGATCCTGGAATTGGAACTTTATGAAAAGGGTCATGAAAACAAAGTCTAGAAGCTATACATAATGTGCATAGGTAGGCTGAGTGAGGAGTACATATTATATATAATCGCATTCAGCTCGTTCTTGAAAAACAAAAAGGTAGGGGCATGGTTTAGGGGAAAGAGAATTTCACATAATGGGGATACTGTGCAAGAAGAGTGAAGATTGAACTATGTTCTACAAATGCTAATAACTGGACCGCCTGAGGTTCTGATTGCGGGGTTCCATGTGGGAGATGGGCGCAACTGCAGACGTTAAAATTACCAATGTGGTGAACAGCCAAAGAGTTGTAACTTTGTGAATATTGGCAAACATTGGCACTGGTTTCTCCCATGTACATTGCATTACTAATCTGATGCCTTTGATGGCTGATTAATGAAAGTGGAGTCAGAGATGGGATATTGGGGAATAAATGTCTTCACATGATAAAATGTTTTCACTGTGACAATTAACGAAAAACAGAATTTAAGATGTACACTTGTGCTAAACTTGTCGATTTTCCAAACTGCAAAATACCTGCAGCTAAAGGGATGTGGCTACCAAATGTGCATCAGCGAAATGCTCAAGAGACTTTAGCAAATTCTGATGGATTTGCAGAACTGCATTCAAATTTCATGTGGATTGAGGCAATGTAAGAAAAGGAGAGCCGGGCGGGAAAAGGGATGCATATTATTGGCTATTTATTGCATATAACAAATGAGAAGGGACTAAAGGATTGGTATGCAGAATTGCTATGCCAGTAGTAGAGAGAAAGAGATATACAAGTGTCACGACTCAGGAATCGAGTTTAGGGCTAAATGTATGAAGCATTTTTGCAGTAGCAAATGGCCCAATTCACAGAATCAGGCCGTTTCAAGAGTAAAAATGCATTTTGGTATGTATTAATCCCAAATTGTGATTCAGTAACATGTTAAGCAGTGAGCATGAATGTATTTGAACAACCTCAACTTTAGCATTTTGAGGCCAATGTAACATACACGCCATCATGTATACCTCTGACCAGTGCCATCATTACCTGGGAGTATCACAAGGATGTGTAAGATTCCCCCAGTGAGATAATGAGGTAATTTCACACGTATTTAACCAACCAAAAGCATGAGTGACTTAGATTAGGAATGAAGTATTCATAAAGTGATGGGTGGAATGTATGAATTAATCTCATCCACTGTAATTACTCTGGTTGCATCTCAGTCCATCATTATTTTGCACACCACACCACCTCAGTTTGGACCCAGCCACATGCAAATCAATCTTGACCCAGCTCCAACAGGAACACCCAACCTGAACTGTCAAGCCAGGTCCTCCCTGAACCAGAACACAAGCACCCCAAGACCAGTATTGCCCTGATTGGAGCTCATCAGTCAGGTGTAGCTTGGTTCCAGTGTCACAAGGAGCACAGAATCTACGTCTGGGCATACCCATTGCACTTAGAGCATCACAGTGAAGTATACAAAAAAGTGTTTGATAGAATGCTTAAATTTATCTCAGCCACTGTAATTTCTCTGGCCGCATCCCAGTCCATCTTTATTTTGCACAAGAATCCACCTCAGTTTGGGCCCACCATGTGCATAGCAGTCTTGATACTGCTCCAGTAGGAGCAGTCCAGCCCAAACTGCCAAGTCAGGTCCTCCCTGGACCAGAACACAAGCAACCTAAGGCTGGTTTTGCCCTGATTGGGGCTCGTCAGTCAGGTGTAGCTTTGTTCCAGTGCCACAATTAGCACAGGACCTATGTCTGGGCATACCCATTGCACTTGTGGTGTGTTAGAAATTGGGTTACTGGTTGACTGGGGTGTGAGCCCTGGTCAAGCAGCAACAACAATTGTAGTCACGGTAAGGTGCAAGCAAACCCCAAAATAACCTTTACTCAACCCCTGGTAGCTTGGCACAGAGCAGTGAGGCTTAACTTAATAATACTTCAAACAGTAAAACAGTGAAAACACCACACAAAAGATTTCCATACCAGGAAAATAGAGCTTAATTTAGTCAATAAAACAAGATCAAAACAGCAAAAATCCACTTATTAGAACTGGAGATATTGATTTTGAAAGTTTTAGGTAACAATGGCGGTAAACAGCGTTTAGTTCGCAAGCGGAACAACCCATGCCATAACAACGCGTTCGTTACAACGACTGCGTTGTTATTTTGCATACCGTTACAATGCAAGTCGGGAAAACGACTTGCGTTAAGGGGGAAGAAGGTGTTGGATTTAAAATCCAACACCTTCCCTAGTGTCCGCACAGACTGGAGTTGGAATAGTAAATTATACTATTCCAACATCTAGCGCCCCCTACAGCAAGTCGTTGCTCCGACTTGCGTTGTAACGGTATGTGAAATAACAACACGGTTGTTGTAACGACCGCGTTGTTATGGTATGCGTTGTAAACGCAAGCGAAAAAAAGGTATATATTCAACAATGGCATCTAAAAGCACAAATCGCCAACTGAGGATATCTGGTAACGCCGAACCGGGACTGTGAGAAAGTCATCCTTTTTGCACTGATCGCCCCCACTGTTTGACTGATACTGGTGGTTACTGACCCTGAAAGTGCCCTGGGCTTCGCTAACCAGACCTAGGGCCAGTGCTCTGTTCTTAAAATGTTTATGATAATTGGTGTAATTACAATTGGTTCAGACAACCTACCTGTAAGACTCCAGTAGACTTATTGCACTTAAGTGTGCACTGCTGTGGTGTCTGGTGTCATTTTAAAGCCTAGCCTTGCCTTGCAGGCTGGTTCTAAAATAAACTGTGTCCAAATTCGACTTTGGAATTGAAAAGTACTTCCAAAGTCTAAAACTGCCTTTATATTGCACATAAGGCAGCCCTAAGGTCTGCACTATGTGCCCCAGAGTAGGGTGCCTTGTAATAAAAAGCAGGGACATTATAAAATATGTTTTATATGCCCTGGTGGGGGAAAAACAGCCAAAGTTATTTTAACTCATTGTAGTGCTGCTAGCTCCATAGGCTAACATGGAAAGGCTTTATTAAAATGTAATAAAGTCTAACTTTTGATAAGAGTGAGCTAGCACCATAGTTCAAAGTATCAAAATAATAATACAATAAATCCAACTACTTGCCAAGGCCAGATTTATTATAATTATTACAGGAAAGTAATTTTAGAACTTACTTTCTTATGTTACCTAAAGCAGTCTTGTAGCAGCCTCTACTGACTGGTCAGCCTTTAACAACCTGAGCCAAGCTGCTCCCTGATTAGGTGTGAAGAGGCCTGGGGATGAAACAATAGAGGCATCTGGTGGGGTGAGATTTGCTGCCTGCAGATGCCAGGACAGGAAGGGGGATGAGAGCCAAACTGGTCTTCAAAGAGAGAAGCACTAATGGCACAGGAACCAGGCCCACCCCCACTTCCTGCACCCTCAGCCAGATGGGAGCCCCTCTAGTTAGATTAGGACAGGGGCTGGAAGAGGAGTGTCGGGAAAGGTTAGCCACACCTGTGGGCTGTGTTAGCCAGATCTGAACCCCAAGGAGAGAATTTCTCTATTTTGATTTTTGTCAAGATGTGCATTCTGGGACACAGATATGCCACACTTCCCAGGAAGTGGTCATAACAGTGGTTGGCAAGTTGCACCCCATTAGTTGGGGTACCCCCCCTTGACAGCCCATAATATGGAATAAATATGGGAGAGTTGAAATGCACCTGGAAAAGAATGACTACCCTGCTGGACTCTCAGACTGCACAAGAGAGTACTGCACTCATAAGGACTGCACCTGCTGCACTCTGACTGCTTCACAACACAGGGAATTTACCTGTCTTAAAAGATAAAGGAGTGACTCCCTGATCAGCAACAGGAAGAAAAGTGGAGGAAGAAGTCACCTGCATCATGTACCAGAAGGAGAAGCCCAGCTTCACCTGGACTTTACTTGAATCGACCAGGTGCATTGTGGGAGTTGGAGTCCCAGGCCCTAAGAGGCAAATCAGAGCTTTTGGACCATTAGCTGGTGCTGTGGGCCCTTTCTGACCCTCAAAGAACCTTTCAGAGGTAGATCTGAATTTTTGCAAACTTTTTGACAAATTTTGGCAAAAAGCTCTATAAGAAGACCAGCAGCGATGACAAGAGTCAAGCCAGCGATGTGGAACGGGACTCAGCCCGACCGCACAGGTTTGCCCCACTAAAAGCTCTGGAGCTCTTTGACGTTGACAATGAATACATATACCTCCAGGATTCACCAAGGCATCACGCTGCAGCAGGCCACCATTGTCGCACCAAAATCCGGATTGAAGAACCCAATCGCTTGACATCAAGATAAATAGTCCAAAAAAGTGACTAAGTGCGAAGGTAAAAACTTGACCGCCCTCAAACACTGTACATATCTGACCCATGCTCTATCACGATTGGCTGGAAACTTTGACTTGGTCCTGGTTCAGCGCAACCAGATAGTTGAGGTTGACGCTTTTCGCTTTTAGGTGCAAGAAATAATAAAAAAAATTGCATTTAATCTTTAATAAATCATATCTCTAGTTCCCTACATTGGATTTTTGTCATTTTGGTGTGACTTTAAAGATAAAACATGTTTTCTATTTTTATAAATTGGTGTTTGATTTTTATTGTGTTTTGTGTTTTACTTATTTACTGTTTTGATGATATTAAATTCTTTACACACCTGTCTCCTAAGTTAAGACTGACTGCTCATTAGCCAAGCTACCACGGGTTGAGCAAGGATTAATTTATTGAGACTTGACTGGACCTTATTTGTGATTGTGGTGTTACTACTAGTTGTACGTACCTACCATCACCTACTAATAAACCACCTTCCAACATGGACAATGTCACAAATTCAGGCTGACCACGATGGGGTGTGGGCCAGCTACAGGGAGCCACTTGGGTCCACTGAACATAGTACCTTAAATCCTGGTTTGCGGAGCATTGTGTAGATCCATGTCAAAGATGTTTTGCCCAGTCGAGGCAATACATCGGATCTGAGATGTGATGAGGCTGAGGCACTAAATACTGTTTTGTAACCATTGAGGATCCTGTCGATGGGGCTTATAATGTGAAGTCCGGAGTCGGGGATGCATCTGTTTTTCTAGGGTCAAGGTAGAGGAGAGGCTGACACCCTCCAATGACCCATCCTGCTCCTTGGAAGAAAGGAGACCTAAGTTCCCATTGTGTGTGGCTGTCTAGGAGGAATACACAAAGCTCATCTGCCAAAAGCACCCAGTCATGTGACCACAGAAAGGCTGCATGCACCAAATGGCTAAGGCAAGAAAATGCCAACTTTCTAAAAAGTGTCATTTTCAGAATTGTAATTTAAAATCCAACTTCACCATAAGTTAGGATTTTAAATTAGGAATCCAGAGACACCAAACATGAGCCAGTTATCTCTTGTCATTTGGAAATTGCAATTATAAAATGTAATAAGGCAACTCCAGTGCTATCCTATAGAAGAGATAGCCCTTGCAATAGTGAAACACGAATGTAAGAGTTTTTTCACTACCAGTACGTGTAAAACTTAAAATTGCATGTCCTACTTTTTAAATACATTGCACCCTGCCCTCTGGGCTGTCCAGGGCATTCTCTAGTGGTGATTTATATGTAATAAAAAGGAAGGTTTGGGCCTGGCAAGAGGTTTAATTTGCTAGGTTAACATGGCAGTTTAAAACTGCACACACAAGCTCTGTAATGGCAGGCGTGAGACATGTTCCAAAGTGCTACTTAAGTAGGTGGCACAATCAGTGCTGCAAGTACACTAGCAGAATTTAATTTACTGGCTTTGGGCACAGGTAGTGCCTTTTACTTGGGACTTATAAGTAAATTAAACATGGGATTTGTTATAAGCCAATGTTACCATGTTTTAAGCAGAGAACACAAGCACTTTAGCAGTGGTAAAGTATGCTGAGCCCAAAGGTCAGCAAACCGAAGTCAGCAAAACACGAGGTCTGAAAGCAAAAAGGTTGGGGAAACTACACCAAGGATGCCAGGTCTAACAGGGTGTCACAGTGAATAGTACAAAAAAAGTGATGGATGGATGTTTGAAGTAATATTACCCACTGGCACTTATTCTGGGTCGCATCCCAGTCCATTGTTAGTTTCCGCACCATGCCACCTTAGTTTGGAGCGAGCCATACGCAAATCAGTCTTGCCCCTGCTCCAATAGAACAGTCCAGCCTAAACTGCCAAACCATCTCCAACTTGAACTTGAACACAAGCAACCCAAGTCTGGTTTCACCCGGATTGGGGCTGAATGATGGGTAAAAAAAGATGGGTTAGAATGCTACTCTTATCCATTGACAGTGGTTAGACTTATTGCAAGCATTCCGTCCAGGACATTTTGTGTGTTTTACATAAGGAATGGTCTATCAAATCTTAATACGATGAGAGGGAGCCTTAAGACATGCATCACTCTCACACAGTTTATCAGGAGGGTTGACCTGTCATTTGATCCCTATAGGGTGCGGAATATGCCTCCCTATCCTTTCATTATCATTATTCCCCCTCCCCCGTCTGACCGTCCCCTCGAACAGCCCCCGCACATAACCTCCTCCAAATAACACCGATCAACCACAATACACAGTCTAAGACTCCCAACTACCTTCCTATACCCACTTGCAAAAGAATGCAGTTGCCACAACATGACCCCCCTCACCCCTCACCCACTACCCATCTCAAAGCCCTCACGGACAACACAATAACTACTAGACGGCAACACAACATCATCAGGCCATCTCCCCCTCGGGAAGACCCCGCCCAGAACCCACCCACCCCCACCCCGGAAGAGACGGGGCAGCGTCTCTCCCTGCTTGAAAGCCAGTTAGCTACTATAATACAGGGCTTTAACGAAATCCTAACCAACCTCGCTACGCTCCGTAAGCCCTCCAAAAATCCCCATTGTACTCCCACCGCCTCCAACCCCACACTCCAAAGGCTCCCCAAGGTTACCCAACCCAGTTGGATCTCATCCCCCCTCTCGAGTCAGACACTGAGACCCAAAAGAACTATGGAGGCTATGTCCTCGAATGAAACGGCAGAGCTGGCCTCCTCGTACGACACCCCCTCTACTGCCATCCCTCAATCCACGATTCAGGTGATCACCAGATTCAGAAGAGAACACTCCACTCCGAAACCCCCTAGACCCCCAGCCTCCCTCACCAACATCCCCATGGCCCCCCTAAGAAAGAAACCAAAAAAAGAGGCACCCCCTTCCAACTGCATGCTCATAAACTGCAGATCAGCCACCAAACATGCCACAGAGCTAGCAGAATCCATCCTCACCCATGGCATAGACATAGCCTTCATCACCGAGACTTGGCTGAACGACTGCTCGTCTCCAATCATGGATACTCTCATACCCCCAGGCTTTGCAATCATCAACAAAGACCGAAAAGGCCAAAGAGGCGGGGGTATAGTAATCATTCACAACAACAACATGTCTGTGACCGAAATTGACACCTTCAACTATAACACCTTTGAATGCCTAACCGCCAACATTAACACAAGCGACAAGACACTACAATGCCATCTCCTATGCCATCCCCCAGGCAACACCAAAACATTCACTGAACACCTGTCCGACCTAGTTGCTCACTTCTCACTCCGAGACACCAACAACCTAATTCTGGGCGACCTCAACCTACACTGGAACGAAAAAAACAACTCACTAATCCAAAACCTGAATGAGCTATTACACAGCAACAACCTTACCCAGCACTGCTCAGATGAAACCCTCAACAAAGGAGCAATCCTGGATGCCATCATCGCCCAACGCGACACAATCACAATAGACCACATCCTACCGGTTGACTGGTCTGACCACCACTTAATCCTATTCCACATCACGCAATCAATCACATACCAACCTCCCATCCAAGACCCCCCCAAATGGATGAGAAATCTAATACAGATCAACATGGTCAACCTAGAAGAAAAGATAAGCACGCTCCTGCCCCCCCCCTAGATGGTCTCTCCACAACGGAACTCACTTCTCACTACAACACAACTATGACGTCCATCCTAAACCAATTAGCCCCCCTGAAACTAAAAAAAACCAGGAACATATCTTCCAGATCCTGGTTCAACACAGACATTAACGCTGAAAGGAGACAACTTAGAGCTACAGAACGTCTATGGAGGAACAACCCCTCTACAAGCCTTCGCGAGCAACTCAAATCAGCCCGAAGGAAAAAACACATCAACAACGAAAAAAACACTTTTTTCCGCACCGCTCTGGACAACGCGAAAAACAGGCCCAAAGAACTCTTTAACATCATCAGGCAACCAACTTCCAAGACCTCTACAACCCCAGTCCAGGCCTCCAAAGACCTGTGTGACAACTTCGCCAACTTCTTCAACGACTAAATCACCAAGATTGAGCTATCACTAGACATCAACCTCAATCCCTCCTGCAAAACCCCAACCCCAATAATCGAAACCAGCACATGCAAGCTCCCCACGAAAGCCTGGAAATCCTTCAACCCCATACCTGAAGCTGAGATTCTTAAACTGATCTCCTCCTCCAAGCCCGCATCTCATGTCCTCAATCCTGTACCCACCCAATTGACCAAAAAGCTGAAACTCTCCCTTGCCCCATTCTGGTGCGAAATCATAAATAGCTCCTTGAAAACTGGCATCATACCAGACTGCCTCAAAGTCGGCCAAGTCACGCCACTATTGAAAAAGCCAGGCCTAGACACCAACGATCTGAACAACTTCAGACCTGTTTCCAATCTCCCCTTCCTATCCAAAATCCTTGAAAAGTGCGTTCTCCTACAACTGACTCAGCACATGGACAACATCAACCTGCTAGATCCCCACCAATCGGGCTTCAGAAAAGGCTGTAGCACTGAAACCGCGATCCTTAACATCATGGATGACATTCACAAGTCTCTAGATACTGACCAATGCTGCCTACTCATCCTCCTGGACCTATCGGCAGCCTTTGACACGGTTGATCACAATCTTCTCATCAAGGCTCTCCAAGATAGAGTAGGTGCGGATGAGGTGGTCCTACAATGGTTCTCCTCCTTCTTACACAACCGCTCCCAAAGGATAAAAATCAAAACCTTTACATCTGACCTACACCCAGTCAGCAGAGGTGTCCCCCAAGGCTCAGTGCTCTCCCCTCAACTGTTCAACATATACATGGAACCCCTCACCACCCTACTCAAAAAAGCCAACATCCCCTTCCATCTATATGCAGATGACACCCAGATCTACCTGGAAACCTCCTCCATTGATGACATTCAAAGACTCAACAACACTCTTAGAGAAGTCCAACACTGGCTATCAACAAACCACCTTAAACTCAATCAAGACAAAACTGAAATCCTCCTCATCTCCAACAAAGAAGAAAACCCTCAAATCGTAGAATGGCTAAAAGCAATCGATGCCCTCAACGGTAATCTCACCCTGGCTAACTCTGTAAAATCACTAGGAATCACCCTAGACCCAAAACTGAACCTGGCCAAACACATTAAGATCTCCGCGAAGAGTGCCTTCCTCAATCTGAAGCTTCTCAACAAAATTAAACCCTGCATCCCGCCCAAGGACCTCAAACAAGCCACCCAATCACTGGTGCTATCTAGACTCGACTATGGGAATGCAGTCCTCACCGGTACAGCACAATCCCACCTAGCTCCCATCAAAACAACTCTCAATGCAGCTGCCAGAATGGTCACCGGAGTTAAGAAATATGACCACTTATCACCCGCACTCAGAGATCTAAAATGGCTCCCAGTCGAAATGCGTGCCAGCTTTAGAACTACCTGCCTCACGCACAAAGCCTTGCACACAGGGAAACCGGAATACCTGGCCTCCAAACTCAAGAAAGCCGGCCAGACAAGAAACCTCAGGAGCTCCAACACCCTGCTACTCATCCCTATGAAAACACGCAAACAAAAAACCGCTGCACGATCCTTCGCTGGAAACGCGCCCAAAATCTGGAACTCCATCCCAGCTGATATCAGGACTATCCCTTCCTTTGTAAAATTCAAAAGACTCCTAAAAGACCTCTACCTCAACCGTGCCTTCCCAAACCGAGAACCGCTGCTGAAACGCACAAGCCTGCACTCTGCAGCCCCCTGACAATGTTCCACCACAACCTACCTCTTCTCCGCTCCCCGACCCCTTCCTTGTTCCCTCCTCCCTGAATGAGGTTTAGCCCAAGACATTGTGCACTCATCGAGGCTATCTCAGGACTTCCCTACCTCAATGTTGCACAGCGCTGGGTCTTCCGAACAAATATGTATACCTCTGCCTATTTGTGGGATTCCTGCTTTAAATCTGTTGTAAAGCGCTCCGATACCCTCGGGTCTGGCCAGCGCTATATAAAACTTCTTAATAATAATAAAATAATAAGTGTGGATGTATCAGAACTCATCAAACCCTTGAGTGCTATGATAACCTCCTCAGAATGTAGTATACTGTATTGGGTTCAATGATTAGATGAAAAAGGAAATAACCATCTGTATTCATTTTCCAGTCTTAGCCAAGTGTAAACGGTGACAAGTAGCTTTTGGTTAGTATTATTTATAGAAGATTCTATAGATATCTCCTCGAGAGTTTTCAGTACACCACAGTGTGTTTATAGATCATGTGTTGATCCCCAGACTAATAAAGAACACCCTCGCTCATCCCAAGTCTCTGAAGGTCAAAAGCCTAAAGTCTACATTTCTGCCTCAGTAGCAATGTCCATATGGACCTAGCTAAACAGTCATCATCTAAACTTGTTATCGAGAACTACTATAGTGCTTGCATGTTTCTGTCAATACGCAAATATGTCTTGTGTCAGATTCAAAATGTCTCTGTCACTGGAGCATCATCGATGGGATAAAGAGGATTCTTTTGTTTCACAATTCTTCATTGAAGACTTAAAACAAAGCAAGGGGAAGGAAAACATGAGAACATGATACATGAAGCAATCAGACATTGCAAAATCGGTGCAGTACTTGGTACATAGCATGCAGCAGCCCATCAAATCCAGTACACACGGGGCTCAGTGGGGACAACTCCAGGACAATTCCACAGTTCTGCAATGCCGCCCATGATGATCAGCACGGAGAGGCTTAGCCGGGGAGAGAACAGGGCATGAGAAGGGGGGAGGGAGGAGGGTGGGGAACCCACAAGCATGGGGGTTGATAGGTGGGACAACAAGAAAAGAGAAGTGGGAGGCAGAGGGGAGGTTAGGGGGAAAAAGAAAAGGGAAAGGGAGTAGGGAGGCAATCAGGGGATAAAGAGGATTTTACACCTAGTGAGGCAGTGTAGCAGCCAGGAATGCCATGTTGTCTGGTTTAATCACTGATGAATGTTCAACTGCCATAATTGAAGCAGATAATCTGGTGTGCACTCTAATATTACAGAGCCTGGTCATTGTAAGGTAGAAAAAATATGGGAACCTGACGACCAAATTCTGTAACTTCTTCCATAATAAAGTAACTCCTTGTTACTTGTAAAAGCAAACAAAAAATTGTGAAGAACCTAGGTGCATGCTGCAAGAGTTCATTCAAAAGGCATCCTTAAGACCTTTGGTTAGGCCTCTATTTTTTCATACAGGATATTGCATTACAATGTTGTGTGCACAATCAGTAGCAATTTGAAGCACACGACTTCATGTCACATATTAGCACAAACATTTCATTTGGCATGCCTAATTATTTAATATTGATTGGATTATTATTGATCTTTGAAAGTGGCAGCTCTTCCAATATCATCACAAACTTCAAACATTAATACATATACTTCAGCTGTGGGTATGCCAGGGAGGCTGAGAGTGAGCAATGAATCTGACAGATGACAGTGCACTAGTTTACTTATGCACCTAATCTTCTGGCCGACACTGCGCACAATGGATATTTCCTTGCTAACACCACTCCTCCTGTGGCAGATATGATGTTGCTTATGGTGGCATTGCACATGTCAAAACACATACATTCCCCAGAAGAAGAACCAGGCAGATTGGAGCAAGCAATGAGCAACATGATCTCTCAGGCCTCTGGGGTCTGAAGTTGAGGAGGGTCTCACACTGGAATAATCTCCCAAGTGAAGAGACACTCAGACTGAGGGAACTGGTGTTCACTGCATTATTGAGGTGGATTCAGTTTCACAGAGGTAGTAGTTGTACGGGGTCAACCTGAAACAACTCAGTTTATGCTGAGGAGATGCAAAAAGGAGCAGCCGTTTTACAGCTCTCTAGGTCACAATGTGCAGCATTATATATTTTATGCTATATAACTTTGAAACTTACTTAATACACAGTGTGGTTCATAGAGCTTTAAGAAACTTACTTAATACACAGTGTGGTTCATAGAGCTTTAAGAAACTTACTTAATACACAGTGTGGTTCATAGAGCTTTAAAGGGACATCCAATTTAAAAAAGAATGTAATTGACATTAAGAAGCCAGCTTAGTGGTAATTACTTCTATTTCAAGTTAATAACTGAATTAATGAAACACAAGTACATCACAGTGACCTTCAGCACATAGTGGTCTCAACTAGTGCATCACTTACCCCATGTTCAGATGGTCGGTCACTGACAAAACGTGACTGTACCAAGAGACACTTTCTGACTTTAGGAGCACAGAAGACAGCAGTACAATGGCAAGATGTAACACCAGTTGAAAAATGACACTAAAGTACTCACAAAACTTACTGATAGGAAAGACGAAGAGGAAAGTTAAACCAAAAAAGGCGAGGGAACTTTACAACACAGCAAGTCGGGAGGCACAGACTAATTCAAGCTTCCGCTACTTAAGGTCACCTGGAAGTACCCAGCCTGACCTTTGACCTAGAAGGGTGACTATGTATGATTTTTGGTTTCATTCTCTCCTTCTCAGCCCTAGCCTCCGCAGGCATATCTTCCACCTCTTCCATTCTCGCTCCATTATGTATCAGCTGTGTTACTGTATTTTTATGAGGGATTCTCCCCTTCCTCTTGCTAATATAAGACACCCTAACCTGCCATTTGACAAATGTGGCTAGTATTCCAGTAGTAATTGTGATTGTGAATCTGACCGAAGTTCGCTGTAAGTGTTCAAAATGCTCAGAAAAATCACACTTCGGGTCTGATTTGTAAAGAAAATTTTCAGACTTATGACTGACTTACACTTGGAAATCGAAGTGACCTATGTTTGTGTAATTTACACCCTATTTAGTTGAGTTACAAAACTAGTGTAATTCAGTGATTAAGAGTATGTACCTTACTTACGTCTATAGGCCCTGACTGTGAGTTGCTGATAATATTTTGACCCATTCGTTGACCCGCTGTTTATCCCTGGGTTGAAACTACAAATTTGAAGGTATTTAACGCATCTGATATCTATTGGATTCATTAAAAAACTCAACCTTTGTTTATTAATGGCAGGTCAACCCTGCTGAAATTTAACAGGAGAAAACCTACAATATTTCCCGTACCATGCAGATTTCGATGTGTTAAAAAACAGAATTCAAATGTTATTTCCCATAAATCCGTAATAGGTGTTATTGATCTCACCAGATAAATAACGTACCCTGTGGTATCGTTATTTATCAGGGGTGATATATAACACCTAAACTTGTAATCAGGCCCTACGCAGCTTATGCACTAGTGTCACATAAGAGCATCAAAAGATGTATGTCCTGGGTATGGTTAGGGAAACACCTGTAGAAATGCTATATCACTAAAATAGTGAGCTCTAAATCATCATAGCAAGAATAATGGCAACAAAAATACTGTGAAGTTAAGTATACATTGGAAAGTATAGATCTACTTTACAGACCTCCATTGATATTTACCTTGATGATATATTTATGTTCAAGGTACACAGTTGCAACAGTATTGGTGTAGGACAGTATTTCTGAGGATATGACTCTGACATACAAGAAACTTCCACTCAGGTGTCACATTGCTGAATGAGAAAGTCTTGAAATAACTGCTGCTCTAAGTAGGGAAATGATTCCAGGTTTCCCAGGGTGGTGGTGGTCCCATGGGGGGGGGGGGGAGGGGAGGGGGGAATAGGAGCTTCTAAGGAATACAGGACAAGTTTGGAAAATTAAAAGATTAAGAAAAAGGATTTTCAAACGTTACTTTAATGTGCACGATTCCTAAACTGCTGTGTTAATGCTTATTCACAAATCAGTTGTATGTGTCATTTTTGTGTGAATTCCATACACTTAAGATTGTTCCTTAAGGCAGTCATCACTTATGGTTGTTTAGGATACACAGCTTAGCAAATACCCCTAACAGTAGTAATTTAATAACAGGCATAGGAGTAATGCATGATAGTCATAAATTATGCCTGTTTTCGTAAATCTGGACCTTAGTGTTTAACCACATGTTCCACAGAAATGGGAATGAAGCTTTTTGCCAAAGTGAACAATTGAGCTGCTGTATTTTATTAGTCATATTCTGTTGTAGGGAACGTTTTCCGTGGTTGCATTTAATTGTTTATTATTTGCATAAAGGCATCCATTGTGTTAAAGTGGTTAATGGTGCAGTTTTTCTTCTGTGTCTCCATATACTGAGTATGGAACTAAACTCTAGAGGACACATATTCAGCTAGGCGGAACTTTTTCAAAATTCTACTGAAACAAAAATAAGAATGTTGATATCTCACTGCTGAGTGAAAGGTAGGTAGGCCCGCTCTACCCTGCGAAAGTATCTGTACTGTTCGAGGATGCATTAAATCAGGAATTACAGGTAACTGCTTAAGAATATAATATTTCCTCTCAGGCAATGCCTATTTGCTTGCCTTCAATTTTCAAGCAGTATTGAACGAAAAAAGTACGTCCCTTTGATTGACATGCTCTATCTTTCTAATTTTGATCATAACATAAAGTTAATTTACCAATTCTAATTTGAGCAAAATATAAATTTGGTATACATTCATTTAAATATACATATAAAGCTATGAATAACAGTCGCATTATACAAATCCACTGATTAATTGATTGCAAAAACACCATTTAAAGAGGCATAAACTGAGTTGTTGCCCAAATCCAAATATGAGCATTGCGCAAATATTACAATGATGTAGTGGTTGGTACACAAATCTCACCAATTTGTTCGTGGAAAACATAATATTGCAAGTTTTTCAGCTCAGGACATGAGCAAACATTCAATATTACTACCCAAGCTCCCATTCTCTCCAGCAGCATCTCTGTAACGTCAGTTCGGAATTAGCAAGTCAGTCGTATTGGCCCTAATTGTCGCAGAAAAGTGATCTGCATGTGTCAGATCTTTCTACTATAAGAAACCCAAAGACACATAACAGTGATTGATAATGGGCCCTAAATGAAATAAGAGCAATCTTGATCAATGGAAAACATGTACATTTAACAGCACAACTCCACTATCAACCTTTATTTGTGATGAATTAGAAATATTAAAGAGCTATTTCTTCCAAGATGGCATTCTAGTAGCAAACACTCATGGCTAGTCTTTCAATAGTAACTTCTTAGAGTGGTAGATATTCTTGGCACAGTACCATGTGTCTTTAGA
This sequence comes from Calotriton arnoldi, assembly GCA_963921515.1. Taxonomy (NCBI): domain Eukaryota; kingdom Metazoa; phylum Chordata; class Amphibia; order Caudata; family Salamandridae; genus Calotriton; species Calotriton arnoldi. The sequence continues at coordinate 813,196 of CAWUFW010007728.1, read as the reverse complement.
AGCTCAATTAATCATTGCACACCTTGGTAGATCTTATGTTAATACAAGGAAAAGGAAAGAGACGTTTTAAAATGTTTATAAACAAAAATAATACTCTTATATTGACAGTTACTGGGAAACTTAGATATTTGGATTACTGTTTGAGGCAGGGGAAAACCCCACTTAAGCAGCAACCAAACTTTCTGTAAGGGTGAAACATAAGCAAACCTCAAATTAACCTGTGCTTAACCCGCTGGTAGCTTGTCACAAAAAAAGGTCAGGCTTAACTTAGAGGCAGTGTGTAAAGTATTTATGCACCACTTCAAACAGTAATAAAGTCTAAATCCAATACAAGAAAAAACCCACAACAATCTAGAAAAACTAAGCAAAAATGTCTTCATTATTTGACACCAAAACAAAAAAATTCAATCACTAGAACCGGAAATATGCAATTTTAAAGACTTCAGTTAAGTAAAGCACCTAAAAGCACAAAGAGCCACTAGCAGTTATCTGGTCGCTTACGGCTGGGTGAAAGTCACAAGTTCAGGCCTACCGTGATGGAGGGCAGGCCAGATAGAGGGACCAGGTTAGTCCTGCTGAAAAGGTTAGGCAACGTTATGTTTATTTGTAAAGTGCCCTATCACCCGCAAGGGTATCCTGGCGCTGAAAGTTACCTTCAAAGTCCCGCACAAAGAGTTCCATTCACAGTGGAAGCGGCTGCGAGGACCAGGTAGAGCATTGTGGATTGTCATTCATATATCGCAAAGAGCAGGCCGGACGTCGTGGTGGCGCGAAGATCCTATTGTGCGTTGCCAATGGTCGTGCTGGAACTCCACCTTGGCGGTCACTACGTACTGTCGATGTTGTTATGCAAAGTGCATATTTCCCACTGCCGGGCATCATTGGCAGTCACTGTGGTGTGAAGGGCCGGTTTCACTGGGACTTTCTGCTGGCGGGCAGAGCAGGCAGCAGGAACTTGGCGCAAACTGTCCCATTTATGAAGAGCCCAAAACTTCAGGAGAGCTCATCTGAGGCCACTCCAAGGGTCCAGGACCTGAGGGGCACCACTTAAGGGTCAGGAACACACTCCAGCAGAGGCCAGCAGGGCTAAGTCAGGCCCATTTTCAGGTTCAGCCAGCATGTCAGCTGGACTATTGCAGGGAGCCTCTGGAGCTTGAACGCTTCTGTAGCTCAAAACAGGAGGTCAGCTGGCCCACCCTTGAAGTGACTTCAGCCTGAGATGAAAGGTGCAGGTCCAGTCTTACTTCTGAGCAAGCAGAGCAGCAGAGTAGAAGGGCAGCAGAGTGGCATTCTTTCTGGCAGCAGAGCAGCACAGCAGACCTTCTTCTGTAATATCTACAGGTCCAGGAGTGTACTGAAGAGTTGGGTCTGACAGTCCATTATATATATATATATATATATATATATATATATATCTTTCAAGGGCTTCAAAGAGAATTCTCCAGAAAAGTCTCCTACTTCAAAGAAGACAATATATATATATATATATATATATATATATATATATATATATATATATATATTATCTACTGGCGGTCGCCAGTAGATAGTTATAGTTAGGACCTATTTTCCATAGGAAATCCGCGACATTCTATTTGAAATAACTCTTGCGTCGGTTGACGAATCTTCGCGAAATTTTCAAACTTTATGGCCCGCTCCGGTCCGCTCCTACCCTGAAAGTCTCAGGGTGATTCGTGAAGCGGGGGCCGAGAAAAAAGGGGGTCCCAAAACGTGTTTTCCCCATTCATTTTCCCATAGGAAACTTTAGACACAGCTACAGCTCGAACTGCTGAACGGAATTACACCAAATTTGGCAAAGAGGTAGTTCTTGGTTCAGAAAGAACCCTTTTTGTTAAATGGTGTAAATCCGTTCAGTAGTTGCGGAGAAATTAAAAAAATAAGAGTCAAAAATCAATTTCCCATAGGAAACTTTAGACACGGCTACAGCCCGAACTGCTGAACGGAATTACACCAAATTTGGCAAAGAGGTAGTTCTTGGTTCAGAAAGAACCCTTTTGTTAAATGGTGTAAATCCGTTCAGTAGTTGCGGAGAAATTAAAAAATAAGAGTCAAAAAATCAATTTCCCATAGGAAACTTTAGACACGGCTACAGCCTGAACTGCTGAACGGAATTACACCAAATTTGGCAAAGAGGTAGTTCTTGGTTCAGAAAGAACCCTTTTTGTTAAATGGTGTAAATCCGTTCAGTAGTTGCTGAGAAAATCAAAAGTAAAAGTACATTTATATCTATGGGCACGGAGGATTCGCGCACCCTGAGCGCACCCTGCGCGCACCGTCCCGATCACGAGCTGCATGCTAATTGGTTGTCAGCTGGCTGTCAACATTCCGATTCAGGAAATGTTGGCAGCCATTTTGTCCCTCGGTAGAACCGAGGGACAGAAACAAGTGCGCAAAGCGCACAAAGGGGGCAGGGTAGAAACACCCTGACCCCCTAGGTCTGCTCAGGGGGTCCCACAAGGACCCCCTGGGCAGAAAAAAGCATTAAAAAAAAAAAAAAAAACGGCAGAATGCGCTCAGGGTGCGCGGATCCTGCCGATAAAAAAAAAAATCGAAGGGCGGTCTCCCGCGCTTCGATTGTATTTTGCCCCCGGGTGGCCCAAGTCCCGGGGGCATGGTGGGGGGGTTAAATTTATGTATGGGGGGCCTTTAAGGGCCCCCAAGCCCCGGGGACTGCCACCCCCTGGGGCTTTCTTTTTAAAATGGTGCGGGAGGGCTCTGAGCCCTCCCGCAGCCCCGGGGACCACCACCTCCCCGGGGCTTCTTTTTTTTACTTTTTCCTGTGTGGGGGGGGGCTCGAGCCCCCCCACACGCCCTGGGGACCGCCCCCTCCCCGGGGCACTAACAAATTAAAATGGGGGTCCGTTTTGAAAGCCCCGGGGACCACCACCTCCCCGGGGCTTTGCTGATGTGGGGAGGGGGGCCGCGCGGCCCCCCTCCTGGAGCCTGTGGTGGCCCTGGGGAACGCCACCCCCCAGGGCCGGCTCCTGCAGTGTCCCAGGGTGCCTACCCCCGGGACACTGCTGTTTGCAATGACAGGACGGGAGCCTCGCGGCTCCCGTCCTGTCATTGCAAACTGCTTTGGATATTGGAAGAGAGAGCAGGGAAACCTGCTCTCGCTTCCAATATCCAAAGACAATTGCTTTCCAAACGGGGAGCAGCATGTTAGCTGCTCCCCGTGTGGAAAAGCAATGCCGGCTCCCTTAGGACACGGGGAGCCGGCGGGACTGTGGGGGTTTGGGGACCCCCACAGTCCCCAACCAGAGGCCAGGCCCCGGGGGATGGGGTCCCCGGGGCCATAAGTAGCCCGGGAGGGGGCCACGCGGCCCCCCTCCCCAGAAATTATAAAAAAAAAAAAAAAAGGCCTGCCCCGGGGATGGGGTCCCCGGGGCAAAAGGAGGCCTGAGGAGGGGGGCCACGCAGCCCCCCTCCTTAAAAAGGAATGTTAAAGTGTGGCCATGCCCAGGGGGATGGGGTCCCTGGGGCAGTTTTCGGCCAGGGGAGGGGGGCCACGCGGCCCCCTTCCAGTTTAATTTTAATAAAAAAAAAAAAGGGGGTAAGGCCCTGGGGGATGGGGTCCCCAGGGCCCAAAAATAAGAAAAAGGAAGGGGGCCACACAGCCCCCTTCAGGGAAAAAAACAAACGATCGGGCCGCAGGCCCCGCCCCTTCCTTCACCACTCTGCAAACGCGCCCCTGGCGCGTTTGCAGATGGGAAGTAATTCCCCTTGAATACTGGGGGTCCTGGGGGCCAACTAGCCCACCAGGAACCTCCAGTATGCGTCAGGGGCTGCGTTGCAGAGAGGTGTACAGAGGCCACGCCCCTTTATACACCTCTCTGCAACGCAGCTCTGTGGCGCTTTTGGAGGTACATGGTGGGCTAGTTGGCCCCCAGGAACCCTCAGGATTCAAGGGGACTTAATCCCCCAACTTAAAACGCGCCACGGGGCGCGTTTGCACAGTGGTGAAGGGAGGGCGGGGCTTCAGGTGACATGTGTGCAAACAGGCCCCGTGGCGCGTTTTAAGATGGGGAATTAAATCCCCTTCAATCCTGAGGGTCCCTGGGGGCCAACTAGCCCAACAGGTACATCCAGAAAGCGCCACAGAGCTGCGTTGCAGAGAGGTGTAAAAGGGGTGTGGCCTCTCTACACGTCTCTGCAACGCAGCCCCCTGGCGCATACTGGAGGTTCCTGGTGGGCTAGTTGGCCCCTAGGGACCCTCATGATTCAAGGGGACTTAATCCCCCAACTTAAAACGCGCCACGGGGCGCGTTTGCACAGATGTCACCTCAGGCCCCGCCCTCCCTTCACCATTGTGCAAATATTCCTCTAAAATCTGCCGAACTACGAATTCGGATTTACTCACCTGTTATCAGGAGAGACCTCAGTGCTGCATCTTTCAGCCCAGTACTGGTCCTGAAAAGTAATTTTAACCGTACTTACCAGTAACTTGAATTTCCTTCCATAGGATATCATTGCCTGCTTTTTGCTGAAAAAGTTTCTAAGTGTTGATTTTTGAAACATACAAATATTCCTCTAAAATCAGCCGAAAAACGAATTCCGATTTACTCACCTGTTATCAGGAGAGACCTCAGTGCTGTATCTTTCAGCCCAGTACTGGTCCTGAAAAGTAATTTTAACCGTACTTACCAGTAACTTGAATTTCCTTCCATAGGCTAACATTGACTGGTTTCACTTGGAAATTCTTCTAAGTGTGGAGTTTTGGAACTTTAAAATATTCCTCTAAAATCAGCCGAAATACGAATTCCGATTTACTCACCTGTTATCAGGAGAGACCTCAGTGCTGCATCTTTTAGCCCAGCACTGACCCTGAAAAGTAATTTTAACCGTACTTACCAGTAACTTATATTTTCTTCCATAGGAATCCATTGTCTGGTTTTCAGCTGAAAAGTTTCAAAGTGTCGATTTTCACAAACTACAAATATTCCTTAAAAATCGCCTGTATGACTTAAACGCATTCTTTCAACTGTTTACAGGAGATGCACCAGTGCTGGATCCAGGATCCAACACTGAGTAAGAAAAAGTAACGATAACAGTTTTTACCTGCTAAGTGAATTTCCTTCCGTAGGATAACATTGGTGATTCTATGAGAAAAAGTTTCTAAGTGTCAACTTTTAAAATACAATAATATTCCTTAAAAATCACTACTGTAACCAAAACGCTTTTACTCAACTGTTTACAGGAGATGTCCCAGGACTGAATCTAGGATCCAGTCCTGTGGTTAGAAAAGTAATCCATAAAGTAACTAATTGCATTTAACTAGAAATTCACATTGAGCTGAATGTTGCATTGTGTTTGAAAATGTGTTGCCCGTTGCAACAACTGTAACTACTGTACTTAAAAGTCTATTGCCTATGTGCAAAGTATTTAAACTAAAGTAATTCATTCTGAGAAAGTATTTTTTGTAATTTATAATGTCATTACAATGTAATTTAAAAAATTAAATATGTAAAAAAAAATGTTTCTAAAAATGTAGTAAATCAGTATGAAAAAATAAATATAACAATTAATACATTTAAAAATTGTCATTTACAAAACCTTTGAAATTCACTGAAAAAACCGTAGGTTTCAGACATGTTATAGTTAGGAATTAGCATTTAAAAAACCTTTGAAATTCACTGAAAAAACCATAGGTTTCAGACACGTTATAGTTAGAAATTAGCATTTAAAAAACCTTTGAAATTCACTGAAAAAACCATAGGTTTCAGGCACGTTATAGTTAGAAATTTGCATTTAAAAAACCTTAGAAATTCACTGAAAAAACCATAAGGTTTTAGGGACAGTTATAGTTAGTTGGACATTGCACTCGTACAAAACCCATGAAATTCCCCGTTATAGTTAGTTCAGGTAACTATAACTCGCGCCCACGCAATGCACTGCTGATGACGTCACATATTACATCACTCATGACATGGTCAGTGACATCACTGATGACATCACTGATGACATCTCAAATGACATCACTGATGACATCACTGATGACATCATCCATGTGAGAATTTAATGCATCTTCTCACACCCTAATATAAGTTTTGAAACACCCACTCTAAATTACAGACTGCCATTCTCAAAACCATACACACTCCAATACCAATAAGTACATACCCACTCACTGATTCTTAGGTCTACACACACACATCTACTCACTCACCCGTACAGTCACTCATACTTACAGTCACTCAGTACAGGACTATCATATGCACTCATACACCTATATAAACACTCACACAACGCAACTCATCCATAGAGGTATTCACACACCTAGTCAGTCATGCAAATAATTAATCACACTCCAATTTACTCACCTTTACAGTTATACACACCAGCTCACTTACTCATAAAAATACTAGCACATTCTTACGCTCCTATGCAATCACTGATGCAAGCACACACTCATCCATTTAGCCACTCTCACAATCACACACTCTCACTTATAGCCATTTATATACTCCAACACACATATATACTGCCTTTCACATATGTAGTTACTCACACATGTACCACTGAGATATACATTCAATCACTAACACACCCATACACACACTCACCCACCCATACAGTCCATCACAGACGCACTCTTGAAACCATGCACCCAGTGAATCACCCACTCACACATCTATGCACAGAGTCACACACACCCCACCCACACAAACACTGAGGCACCCATACAGATACTCAGAGAACCAATCCATAACCCATATAGACACTCATTTAGCTAGTCAGAAACCCATGCAGTTGCTTACACAACAACAGACAGACGGATACAGACATTCACACAGTTTAGTCACTCACCCATGCATCCAGTAAGATACGTTTAATCACTCACTTATAGACTCAGTCACGCACCTACTAAATCATCCATTCAGGCGCTTCTACACCCACTCATTCTTCAATACACCTTTTCCTAAATATATTAAACATATTTAAACTTTACAGAAACACACAGTCACTGGATGATGTCATCAGTGATGTCATCAGTGATGTCACTGACCATGTCATGAGTGATGTAATATGTGACGTCATCAGCAGTGCATTGCGGGGGCGCGAGTTATAGTTACCTGAACTAACTATAACGGGGGAATTTCACGGGTTTTGTACGAGTGCAATGTCCAACTAACTATAACTGTCCCTAAAACCTTATGGTTTTTTCAGTGAATATATATATATATATATATCCAAAACCGCAGCTCAGTGCAAAGGCACTGAAATCGCCTTTCCCCTTCCTCTCACAACGGCGGTCCGCGGCGAGGGGGCGAGCCTCATAGCACCATACACACGCTGTTGCCTCGTAACATCACAGCAGCGGCGGACACCAGAAGACTTTAAAGCAGTTGTTTATTCGCCAGTAGATAGTTATAGTTAGAACCTAGTTTCCATAGGAAAAGCATTTTTTGGTGTGTTTATAACTTTGGCGTCGTTTGCCGAATCTTTACGAAAGTTTCCAAAAAGTTCCTCTTTTCAGGTGAGCTCCTATCCTGAAAGTTTGGGGGTGATTCATGAAGGGGGGGCTGAGAAAAAAGGGGGGTCCCAAAACGTGTTTTCTCCATGCAATTTCCATAGGAAACTTTAGACAAGGCTACAGGTTAAACTGCTGAACGGAATTACGCCAAATTTGGCAGGGAGAAAGGTCTTGGTCCAGAAAGCACGCTTTTGTTTAAATGGGGTAAGTCCGTTCAGTAGTTTTAGAGGAATATCAAAATTTACAGATATCGATATGTGAGAATTCTGACATCTGATTGGCTGAGGCGTTACGAGCACGAACGTGCGGCTCATTGGTTGCGAACTGTTGAAACTAGGAAGTGTTGGCAGCCATTTTGTGACTGAGTTGAAAGGCGTAGGGCGAAACAAAAGAGAAAAATTGTATAAGAGTGTATAGTAGGAACACTGTGGTCTTAGTTTAAGCAGTCTGTACGGTGCAGAGGCAGGGAGTTTGAATGTTGCGTAGGCCGTGGAAATCACATCCGCAGAACAACGGTGAGCGGTATTGCGGCAAGGTTGCGTAGGCTCTGGAAATCCCGTCGGAAAAACAATGCGCCGTATTGCGGCAAGCAGTGTGTAGGGTGCACACACAGGTAGTGTGAATGTGCGGTATTGCAGCAATGTTCAGTAGGCTGTGTAAATCATATCGGGAAAATAACAATGCGCCGTATTGCAGCCTTCCTTTAATATAATGCGCAGTAATGTTTACTTATAATGCGGTGTTCACTTTTATCACGGACAGTGTCACTTTCTTAGACGAAATTTAATATTATGTGGGAGGGCGTGTTCTGTTTGTGTGTCTGGCACAAAATTAACGTTTAATTGGCTGAGGTGTTCCAACAACGAGCTCAATGTTCATTGGCTGAGAACCATTGAAAGTAGAAGTGTTGCCAGCCATTTCCTCCCCGTCCGCGGAGTAGCAGGGACATCTGATTGGCTGACGTGTTCCAAGCAGGACCTTCCCAAGCTTAATGTTCATTGGCTGCGAACCATTGAAAGTAGAAGTGTTGCCAGCCATTTCCTCCCCGTCCGCGGAGTAGCAGGGACATCTGATTGGCTGACGTGTTCCAAGCAGGACCTTCCCAAGCTTAATGTTCATTGGCTGCGAACCATTGCAAGTAGAAGTGTTGCCAGCCATTCCCTCACCCTCCGCGGAGCATCAGGGACATCTGATTGGGTAACGTGTTTCAAGCAGGACCTTCCCAAGTTTAATGTTCATTGGCTGTAAACCATTGAAAGTAGGAGTGTTGGCAGCGATTCCCTCCCCCTCTGCGGAACACCATGGACATTTTATTGGCTAAAGTGTTCCTTGTGCAAGTTTGCTCATTATTGGCTGGGAACGGTTCACTGTTGTGAACCATTTTGTGACGCACTTCAATGGAGTACGGGAAAAGAAAGTAGTAGCGGGGAGGGTAGGAACACTATTAACTCTGTACAGTGGTCACAAGGTGGTGGAGAGGGATTGTGAAGGTAAAAATAGTTTTTTATATATTTTAAGGGCCATTTATATAATTGGCGTGGGGTGTACAAATCACGGCGGTAAAATAACAAAGTGTGTTGCGGTCTTCTTTTTATTAAGTTTGCGAGTGGGATACTTCCCAGGAGCACTGTTTAGTTATAATGTGGTGTTTACTTTTCTGACGGGGAGCTGTGGTTGCGCAGCAAAAATTTCAGTCTAGGTTTGAAATAGTTTTTATTAAGCAATTACAAATATACTTTCTTCGGAAACTGAAGCTGTATATATCAAAGGGGTGACAAATAAAAACACAATTCATAAAATATCCCTTAAGCGTGGGCACACCCTCCCTTTTTTTCTGCTATAGTTTGTAAAAGTTTTGCCCCATATTCTTGATAATATAAGAGGGCATGAGTTACTTTTAGATAAAGTAGAAAAGAAGTGCTACAAGAAACACTCCCGCACTACATCATCTCAGGTCACAATAACAAGTAAAAAACAGTTAAACACAAATCACTTTATATTACATAGAAATGTACGCTTTATCATTTTTTATAATTTCTATTCTGTAGAATTCGGGAAAGTTCGGTCGTAGTGCTTAGAGGTCGCTCACTGCTCCGCTAACAAATCACATACTCCTTTAAGAATTTATAGGATAGTAGTATAACAATATACACTACTGGTCATATATATTCTATAGGGAGAAGGTGAATAGGAACTGCAACAGACAAAAATACAAATAGTAAAAAAACATTCAGAAATGTAGGGTTTATCAAAGGTATTCACTAAGAAAGTATCTATGGAAACTATTTTTTTTAAACTGCAATTTCCAAAATATTGTCACTGTAAAAATATCTGATTAAGTAAGTTATAAAGGTCAGTAAACTGTATTTCAGATGGTTTACTCCTGGCGGCGACAAATCTCCAATTCCTGTTGTGTGGAAATATCACACTCTTACAATATACACAGTGTCACTGATGGCACACAAAAGGAAAATGAAAATGAAGTCATCAATACAAAACAAGATCAATAACGAAATACTTTCCAGCGATGAGTATGTTGAGAGCTTCTTTTCTCCGGGACTTCAAATCTTTCATCTTCGCGCCAACGGGTCATAAAGTGCTCTGAGATCACAATGACTGTTAATATTATAATATACATATTCACAGTATATGATCCCAAGGAAGAAACAGAGTAAGAACGAGAAGGTGCTGACGTTAAATATAAATCTTTAGTCTTCGCGTCGATGGGTCATAAACTCCACTGAAGTCAGTATAAATGTTAATATTACAATATACATACTCACACTATATGATCTCAAGGGAGAAATAGACTAAAAACCAGAAGCTGCTGACGTTACATATAAATCTTTAGTTTTCACGCCAACGGGTCACAAACTCCTCTGAGATCATAATGTGTAGTTATTATAATATACATACTCACACTATATGATCTCAAGGGGGAAATAGACTACAAACTGGAAGCTGCTGACGTTACATATAAATCTTTAGTCTTCGCGCCGACGGGTCACCAACACTTCTGAGGTCAAGTACAGTGTCAATATTATAATATACAAAGTCACACTGTTTGCTGTATTCTGTCTGTTTCTGAAAACAAGCTGCTGACGTTACATATAAATGGCAAAAACAACCAATAACACTTTTTTCTAAATACAAGTGTTTAAATATTAACAAATAGCTACGTATTATAAATATCTACTATGCCATAATCAAACAACTTACAACTCAGGATTATGTTTTGTGGCCGCAAAAGAAGAATCCGACTGTAGAAAAGAGCACCTGCATCACTGAATGGAGACACGTAAATAACTCGCAAAACGAAACTAATCAATCAACGGGTGTGGTTTATATACTTTTTGGTTATTGAGTAGTCTATGGAAGGAAGATGCGGCTCCGCCCATTTAGATGTCACGTTTTACAGTTGACACGTGCTCACGTTTTAACTGTTTAACTTGTGCACGTGTTGGGAAAAGTTACAAAATGTGAAGCGGAAAAGTTTCGATTTCGAACCTAACACGTATAAGGTCCTTAATATGTACATACGTTGGAGAGTTTAAAAACTGTTACCCGGAAAGCCGTGTCATTTCCATTCTCATGAGTAAATACATTTATTAATTGCCGTAATTCTAAATAGAAGACATAAAAAAAAAGATCTATCAGAATAGAAGAAAAAAAAACATAATAATATTTCTCATCACTATGGTTTTAAATTAAAAAAATGCGAGCATTTGTAAAGCGTACAGCTACCCCTGGAAAGGTGTGCCGGCGCTCGGGGGCGTCGGAAAGATTAAGCAAGGTGTTGCCCACAGTGACATAGTGGTGGGCTAACGTGCCGCTGGAGCCGGGAATCGAACTGTGAACGCTGTTGTTCGAAGTCGGGTATCATAGCTGCTCCGTCACACTTTTTCCACACTTATATGTTAATTAGTGCTAATTAAGTTTTATACATTGTTAAATTATAACTTATAACAGACTACTGTTACAGTTCGTTTTTCACTACAAAAAGTATGCACGTCTTTTTTTAAATTTAGTTAAAAACAATATAGGTTTCAGGGACATTGTAGTTAGAAATTAGCATTTATAAAACCTTTCAAATTCACTGAAAAAACCATAGGTTTTACAGACGTTATAGTTAGAAATGAGCATTTAAAAAACCTTTGAAATTCACTTAAAAAACCATAGGTTTCAGGGGCGTTCTAGTTAGCTGGACATTTCACTCGTACAAAACCATAGAAATTCCACTGTTATAGTTAGTTCAGCTAACTATAACTCGCGCCCCCGCAATGCACTGCTCATGACGTCACATATTACATCATTCATGGCATGGTCATGGCATGGTCAGTGACATCACTGATGACATCACTGATGACATCTCAAATGACATCACTGATCAGAATTATAACTTACAATCTGACTTTTCCATTAGAGATGATTTTGAACTACAATTTCTCAGACCTCCACACATGAAATACTTACCTCTTCCCAATCAAATGTTAGCACTTATTAAATGTAATAAGGCAACCCAGTGTTATCCTATAAGAGAGGTTGGCCTCACAGTAGTGAAAAAGGAATATAGGAGGTTTTTCACTACCAGGAAATGTAAAAGTAAAAAGAACATGTCCAAATTTCAAAATACAATGCACCTTGCCCTGTGAGCTTTTTAGGGTCTACCCTAAGGTGCCTTACATGGATTAAAAAGGAAGGTTTAGGCCTGGCAAAAGGTTTATTTTGGCAGGTCGAAATGGCAGATTAAAACTGCACACGCAGGCTGCATTGGCAGGCCTGAAACTTGTTTAAAGGGCTACCTAAGTGGTGGCACCATCAGTGCTGCAGGCCCATCCCGCTAGTAGCATTCAATTTACAGGCCCTGGGTACATGTAGTACAACTTTACTAAGGATGTACAGGTAAATTAAATGTGTTATTTGGGTGTAAGCCAATTTTACCATGTTTTAGGGAGAGAGTACAAGTACATTAGCACTGGTTAGCAGTGGTGAAGTGAGCAGGGTCCTAAAAGCCAACAAAAATGAGTTCAGAAAACAGTAGTGTGAAGGCGAAAAAGTATTGGAACGACCCTCAGAAAGGGCTGAGTCCAACAGAAACCATCTAGAAGTTTCCTTGAGGCCTGAAACCACCATTTTCTTTTTTCACTAGAGTTAATTCTAGTTGCCATTTACCTATGCAATGACAAAAATATCCCTGGCTTACATAGTCACTGCTTATCTATTTAGAAATAAAACTCGTGTACATGAAATATAATTATACACTGTTAACATGCAGAGCTTCTGAATCTAAGAGGATTAATAGAGTTATAATATTTCACACAAAAATTGACACATTACATTAAGAAAACTACAAGCCAATTTCTTTGTCAGATGAATCTAGAGAAACCTTTGTAAAATTAGCTCATGCATGATCACAAGACTGCATTACCCATACATCACCAGTTGTGAGGTACAACAGGACCCGTGCTAAGTCTCCATTTCAGTTACACATGTTAACTTGACATCTTTTTCTAATGGTGACTTTTTTACACGCTTTGCACTTACACAATAATGTGCTAAGAAGGTATTTTACATGCACACATTTCTTAGTAAGCATTATTATCATGTTGCTTGTACACTCTGTCCACGGCTAGGAACACTGAATGTGTTGCCCTTGCATTTGTCCAGTTGGAGACAGCTCTAAGGCTCAAGACAAACAATCACATCAGCTCTGCACCTTTGACACATTGCGATTGGAACAGTGCTTTTAATATATAAACTGCCTCTGTGCTACATTTCGACAGAGGAGCACTTCTGCTGGGATCATCCTGGAACTCTGAGCACTGTGATTGAGATGCAGCCCTACTGACTCTAACCTTCACTCTGCAAAGGACAATATCCTGCTCTACACCACATTTGCTTCCTAACACATCATACACAGGTATGGGGTGTTATGCTGTCCTAATGGATCTGGCAGAGGGTATTCCCACAATGCTCTTGATAGTGTAGGTAGTATTAGATAGGACTATAAATATATAATCATATTATCACATAATAATGTTGTAATGGTTGAACTGTTTATATTTTTCACCATTCTTGAAATACTGGTTACAATGCTTTGTTTCATCCCACTAATAATTTCAGCTCATGCTTTCTACACAAGAATATGATTGTTTCAATAAATGTTTGAAAAGTCTAGTTGTATCTTCCTTGTGTTTACCATGGGCATGCAAAAATATACAACGAAAGGGTAGCTCTGTTCACACAATTTCCTTAGGGAATTAGAGTGGTTATGTTTGAGGTTGCAGATATCCTCTGGTACCCTAGTAAGGTTAGGGGTTCAGATGGGGCACTGTGAGCTAGCCAGGAATTGGGCCAACATATTCTGATGATATTTGTGGACTCATACCCATATTCTGACATTTATGTTGTCCAGATACACAGTCTTACTTAATTCATAGGAACCGTATAACAAACTGATTACATCATCCAATGAGTGTATTAGTTTGTGATATAGTTTACATAGTGGCCGGTAGCTACCATGCTACTTTTCTACCTAATTTTGTATAGCCTGTGTCCAGCTAATGGGTGCCAGTGTTGACAACATGCATGTGCTTCTAATGCATCATAGGTGTGTAGAGGTATTGAGCATGTTCTAAATATTTGTAATGAAGAGTAACTATATATATATAATTTATTTAGTTTGTTTTTGCTGTTATCCAGTGGAAATGCAGCAAAACTGCTGAATTTATTTTTATTTTGGCTCCGGGGGGGTCCTTTTGCTTTGAATCCAAGTATATAATAGAACTTCAAACCAAGGCCCCCTTAGGTCTTAATAACGACGAAGAATTGTGGGTCCACCTTGACTAATAGATTAGGAACATGAAGATGTACGGGGGTATGTCCAGGGACCTGGGCTTCCACCTATCACTCTCAGTTACTACATGAATCTTTGAAATCTGACACTAGATACATCAGATATTATTAATAACTTGTCACACTAAAGATGTAGCCCTCTCAATGTATTAATCATGTGGTCGAAATATAGAACTTATTTTATTTAGGCCGTTTCATACGTTCCGTGAATCATGTATGATTGCCCATTTAGGGCGCTATTATGTAGATACATGATAGATTTATTGAGTATTATTGAATTGCAACTTTCCATATGGCATACAAGAAAATTGTTGACATCAATTATGAATTCTTATTAAGGACTGTAATTATTTTTACGCGTTATTTGGCTGATGGATTGCTACCATACGATTGCCCGATCAGGGCACAATTGTGAAGGTGCATAATAACATTATGGAATAGTTGCTAGCCATATGGGATAAGGGGAGAATGATCGGCATTTATTATGTATTTACATTAAGGATTGTAATCATCCCCTTGTGCTATTCCACAGGACAAGCAGTCTCTATATATGTTGATTTACTTATCGCATTTATTATTTGCATATTTTCTTCACACATGTTTATTATTTTTTAGAGCACGTTATAAGATGTCCGCCACTAATCTGGCAACTAACTGAGATTAGCGGACCATCTTCTTTGTTTATGATTAACACGTGATGTAGTGTTTTGATTAAAATGGCTCCGTGAAAAAGTTGAAACTGACATCGATAAAGACTGGACGCCGAAACGCGTCTGGCCGTGCAGAAGGCTTGCACATTAAAAAGCATTTTACTTTTAAAATTCCGTGAGTGCATCCATTCTTGGCTGATTCAGACTATGTTGCCATCGTGGATGCGTATATAGCGGCTCACCTCCGCTGGGGCAGCACCCGGGACGTGTGGAGTGGCGGCGGTGACCTGTGGTTTTTAGAAATATATATATATAACTTTAATAGCTATAATTAGATCACACTTTCCATGTGAAAGACATTTTGTTTTCCTAATAACGTTAGCTGAATTTAATGAATTTGCCTTAATTGGCTTTGGCCCCTTGATAGAAAGTTTTGCACTAATCCATCAAGTATCGGCCAAGAAAAAGGAGGAAAGCTCAAAAGTATGATTTCCCATTTAAATTCCTGTAGGAAAGCTTGTTCTTTGATATAGAAGAAATACAGCTGAATGAAAGTACACAAAAATTGGCACGTTAGAACTGTACTGAGAAAGTGTATATTTTCCCATTTGATGTAAATCATTTGAGTAATGTTATTAGTATTACCGCAGTACCTCTACAGTGCCAAAGTCCAAAATACTTGTTTTGATTGGCCAGTACTATTGATTCAGTAGAGGAGCAACAATATTGAAATCATTTGATTGGCTGGGTGCAACATGGAAGAAAATTTTGCAGCCACCATTACATGACTGGGTGACTTGGTCCCCAGTCCTGAAAAGAGATGAAAACCTGCAAATCCAAAATGAAATTAAAAAGTAGCAGGAGGTTGGCCACCTTTTTGGAGGGGGATGGAAAGCCCTGCAGGCATTCCTCCACTGTACATTACTGAAAGATGAGCGCCGGTGGAGTTGTCTTGCCACAAGAGAATAGGCCTAGTCCACCCATGTAGTTTGAGGACTAGGCCTGGCTAGAGGCCAAGGCCTGCATCACATTTTCTGCGGCACTCAGCCGAAGACTGTGTGCTGTGGAGTTGTTGGTTGCATATAGAAAGTTAGGCATATGTTCAACTTAGAATATGATTAAAAAAAAACACAGAAATTGAGTGAGAAAAGTGAAGGTTAAAGGGACCTTATGATTCGGTTTGGTAATAAGATCTTAATATACCTAAACAAAATAACACCAGAAACTCAATGAAAAAGGGTAAGGGTAAACTGGCATTATAGTTAGGTGTTGAAATGAGATAACTAGGCGTGGGCAGAATTCGCTGAGTTTAACTCTGCGGAATTCCACGGAGTTACATAAAAACTCAGCAAGATTCTGCGAATCAGTGGAAATTGGCACATCACACTGCTCACACTAATTGTTAGCGCCAGGAGCTTGTTCAGCGCTGCAAAATCAGCGTGAATGGCACCATGCAGCACAGCCGAGTGCACTGCTTCAATGCTGCTGCTCGAGTTGATTTTCTACTCAAGTGGCAGCTTTCTCAACGCGAAAGGTCACGAACACCCGCAATCAGAAAATCTCAGCCAGTGCCCTCCTAGCACCCAAAAATCATGCTAGGGGACACCAATTCTCTTTTGGGCTTACCGACTTAGCATTGGCGAGCCGCGCTCGAGGAAAAACACCACCATGCGGTGGTTGGCGGAATTTGGCCGGAACTCCATTTTACAAGTGGAACATGTAGTGGCCAAAGCTCTGCGAACTCTTCCGGTGGAGCAGAATTTATCGCCCGCCCCTAGTAAGAACTTACATTTATGAACAGAAAAACCACTGAATTTTGTGAGTTATAGTTTAGTGAACTAACAATACCTTGCACCCCATCATGCACTGCTTATGTCCTCACATATTAAATAACATCACTGATGACATCTCAAATGGTATCAATGATGACATAGTCCATGACACTCTTATTCACTTTTCTCCATAAACCCTTACACCACTGCAAAAAGATAATGGTTAATAAAGGGTCTACAGTCAATTAAAGGCAAAAGCTACTGTGATTACAAGTACTGGTGCATATAATAGACCTACTGCTATCCCTGGAGTCAAGTACGGCAGTGCCTGATGGACTTCACATGGTGCATGGTTTACCTACCACTAAAGTTTTGGGTGCAAGCAGTACTGCTTTTTAGCCCAGCTAAAAACTGTAAGTATCTGGTGTGGAATGCAAAGGGATATATATATATATATATATATATATATATATATATATATGTATATATATATATGTATATATGTATATATATATATATATATATATATATGTATATGTATATATATATATATATATATATATATATATATATATATATCCTACTGGCGGTTGCCAGTAGGTAGTTATAGTTAGAACCTAGTTTCCATAGGAAAAACATTTTTTGATTTGCTAATAACTTTGGCGTCGTTTGACGAATCTTCCTGAAATTGTCCCAAAAAGTCTATCCAGGTCAGCTCCTATCCTGAATGTTTGGGGGTGATTCGTCAAGTAGGGGCTGAGAAAAAGGGGGTCCCAAAACTCGTTTTCTCCATGTTAATTTCCATAGGAAATTTTGCGACGAGCTACAGCCCAAACTGCTGAACGGAATGACCCCAAATTTGGCAAAAAGGTAGAGCTTGGTTCAGAAAGCGACCTTTTTTTTAAAATGGTGTAAATCCGTTCAGTAGTTTTTGAGAAATTCAAAAAATAAGAGTCAAAAAATCAATTTCCCATAGGAAACTTTGTGCAAGGCTACAGCCGAAACTGCTGAACGGAATTACTCCAAATTTGGCAGAAAGGTAGTGCTTGGGTCAGAAAGCGACCTTTGTAAAAATGGTGTAAATCCGTTCAGTAGTTGCTGAGAAATTAGAAAAATAAAAGTTTTGATATCTGGGCGGAGCCTAAGTCGCATGCGCGAGCTTCACTGTGATTGGCTGCTAGTAGTCCAAACCAGGAAGTATTGGCAACCATCTTGTGGCTCGGTAGAAGTGAGTCACCCGAAAACGGAGAAACAAAGGTATAAAACAAGAGAAGGGGGCAGGGTAGAAAAACCCTGACCCCCTAGGCCTGCTCAGGGGGTCCCAGAAAGACCACCAGGGCCGCGGGTTCTCACGTTTCATTTTAATGAGGCCCTTGGGTAAGCTAGGTTCCGGGGGTATTTCTTAAAAAATAATAGCAGGGGCTCGCAGGGGTTGCGGGTGTGCGCTGGGGTCCGCGCAGCCCGGGGCTTCACTCATGTTCGGAGGGGGTTGCGCGGCCCCCCTTCTGGAGCCTTCTATGTGCTTGTAAGTTTGCCATCGTTTGACGAATCTTTATGAAATTATCGAAAAAGTTTCTCTTTTTTGGTTAGCTCTTATATTGAAAGTTTGGGGGTGAATGGTGTAGGAGGGGCTGAGAAAAAAGAGGGTCCTAAAACGTGTTTTCTGCATGCAATTTCCATACGAAACTTTACAGAAGACTACAGGTGAAACTGCTGAACGGAATTACCCCAAATTTGGCAGGGAGAAAGGTGATGGTCCAGAAAGCACGTTTTTGTTTAAATGGTGTAAACTCGTTCAGTAGTTTTTGAGAAATATCAAATTTTACTGATATCGATATTTGAGAATTCTGACATGTGATTGGCTGAGGGGTAACAAGCACCAGCTTGCGTCTTATTGGCTATGAATGGTTGAAACCAGGAAGTGTTGCCAGCCATTTTGTGATTTACTCCGTCAGCTCGCATCTCTCCGTGTAGAAGCCATCGGGTTCGTAGTTTTACCTCTGTGAGGCAACAGTGGCATCTGTGTCTGTGTGAGATATGCCTTGCACGCTGCCTCTCTTCATATCACCAGGTCGCGGCTATGCCTTTAGAAGCCCGTCCGTCGGCTCAGAGCTCTGTGAGTCAGTCTGTCGGTACGATCCCCTACACTACTCAAAGACTACCCAAACACCACTGCACTAAAACACTACCCCCAGCACGATCCCCTACACTACCCAAACACCACTGCACTGCCCTAAACCCCAAAACAGTACTCCCAGCATGACCCCTTACACTACCCAAACATTACTGCATTGTCGTAAACTCTAAAACACTACCTCCAGCACGATTCTTACACTACCCAAACAGCAGTGCACTACCTTAAACCCTAAAACGCTACCTCCATTACGAACACCCTACAGTACACAAACACCACTGTACTACCCTAAAGCATAAAACAGTACCAGTCCGTCGGTTCGCAGGTCTGCGTCTGCGAGCCGTCGTGTCCCTAGCTGTACATGTGCGAGCCAGTCCGTTAGGTGATTGGTGTGTCTCTGCTAGCAGGGCCGTTGGCCCGTTGGTGTCCCCTTGTGAGTTAGACCCGAGCTCTCCCTCTGCGAGCCAGCACGCTGGTGTGCATTTGCGAGCCGACGGCCCGTAGCTCTCCCTGTGTGAGACGGGCCGCAGCTCTCCCTCTGCGAGCCTGCCCGACGGCCCGCAGGTCTCCCTGTGCTAGCTGGATCGCAGCTGTTACTCTGCGAACCGATATTGGGAATATAAGGCGGCTCTAAAAAGAGCCCTTGTGTTTATTAGTTGGAGCTACATATAAGTGCGGATGCACAGCTTCAGGTTATTCAGAAAAACTCGATTTCCCTGATCTGTGAAGTGTACTCCATCACTTCTGTAGATATCAGCCATATCAAAACGTATGTTGTTGTTGTAGATCGACCCCATTCTATGGTCTCTGAGGTATGCAGACACAGCTTTGTTGACATTCTTCCTAGATTTTTCAATCTGAGGACAAAATTGGTTTAACCATTTCCACTTCTGTCTTTGGCATATATTGGAATATACAAAGACAGTTTGAGGCAAAAGCAACATCAATTGTCAAAAGGTGTCTTTCATTAGCATTTCCAAACCTACACCAGTCAATGTGCCTAGGTCGTTTCCACCACAGTGCACAATCATGAGGTCAGGGTGTTGGAGATGCAAACAGGTTTTAACCAAAGGCAACAATTGGTGCCACTTCAATCCTCTCTGTCCAAACCATTTAATGTCCACATTTTGTAAACCTAGGTCTAAGTCAATACGTCTCTGTTCTGCATACCTCTTGCACCAGAAAACATAGCTATGTCCTACGATCCACACTAGCATTTTGAAGGTATGGCTGAAAATATGGATAGATGTCTGTAACTCATGCAGTCCGTTCGTAGAATAAGAGATATGTTTAAAGGTGGGGAACTACTTTTTTTTCTCATTCAAAACGATAACTGATTGGGAGATGAAAAGCATTGTTTTTTAAAAGTAGGGTGCACATTCGTTTTGTGGAAAAGCATCTTTGTGATTGGTTAAGAAAAAGCAGTTTAAACGTGGAGTACATATGATAGGATAAAATTTGGTCAACTCAACCACACCTGCTACTTGCATTTGAAAGGCACTGTTCGAACTTAAAACAATCGTGAACTTTTAACCTGCACGTGCCGTTAAATGTTCGAGAAAATGTTGCAAAAAAATATCGTTAGGTTTAAAAAAATTGATGAACTTTTAACCTGCACGTGTTGTAGAATGTTCTAGAAAGTGTGTTGATAGAATACGTTGCACTTCTGACTTCTATGTGTCCTTGAATATTAAAAAAACTGTTTATATGGAAAATTCAAAAATAACCAATAGAGAGAAGTTTTGCAATCTAAAAGAATCAAGGAACTCTTCTAATTTGTTCTTTACATGTATTTATGTGTGGAGTAACAAAATTACAGACACAAAAGCACCAGGAAGAGGAACAAGCAGGGAGTGGGGGACGGGGGAGATGGGCACAATGGCACACATGCACAATTAAGTACAGCACAACTACAGACAAACCATGGCTAAAATGAAACACACCAACAAGGAGCACAAGTCACACAACCCGCCAACATCACACCACTGAACAAGCACAGAAGTGAAAACCACACTGCCTGAAAGGGAGAAGGGTGAACAATACCTCACATGAAGGGATATCTCACACAGAATGCAGCACACACACATAGGAAGCAGAGCACACCAACATCCAACACAATGTTGTCCAAACACAAACATTCGCACAATCGAACACAGGACACAAATGCACTCGCCTGTGGCGGATAAACGTCCAAAAGCGTCAGTACGAAACAGGCACATGAGAACGCATAAGTACAAACCCACAGTCCGGATGGGGTAGCAATTCACGTATGGCAGGCAGCCAGAGAGTCCGTGACACACACATTGGCATACAAATGAAGACACAATACATTTGGAGGCAAGTGAAAATGTGGAAACTTTATAAAAAAAAGTGCGTGTCAGTACGGCCAAGAGTAGTGCCACGATATGCAGACAAATGCAGCAGCGTGCCTGAATAAGGAACGTAGGAAAACGTCCATGTTCACCTCGGGGTAGTCCATCACCAACACACGTCAGTGTCAAGCAGCGTTGGTTGTCCGCGCCTCGGACATGAGTCGACACCAATGCAGCCATGTCCACTGTCGTCTTGGGACATGTGACCAGATGCACAATGTGCAATGATGCGGCGGGACAGGTGCAATGTGGCACATCGAGTCTTGGTTGCAGGTACCTTGTCACTCGTCCATGAACGCGAGTGCAGCTGCGTAAGCCACTATCTCTAATGAGTGATGGTTGGCCACAATATTTGACATGTCGTCGACGTAATCCATCAGCTGACCGGGACAGATGTGCTGACTCCAACCACTGTACCCAATGTGCACCAAAGCAGAATGGGGAAGTGGGTCAATTTGCTCACTGCATACTACGACACGTGCAATGTCCCAGGCCCAGTTCCCAACATGCATGCCAAACATCCATGCATGCCAAAAACGGGCATCACCATGACACTCCTGGTCGTGGCCCAACAGGGGGCGCACACACCCGTCGTAATCCATGTCAGCTACGCACACGTTGGAGAGGCACACGTCCATGCATTACTCGGATAGGCACGTGCGACATTGCAATACAGGTTGAACGCAGGTGACGTCTGCAATGCGGAAGCTCAGCCGGTAAGTGATCCGCAGCACTGCCAAAGGCAGTGCACCCAGGACATGCAGCAGACGTGCAAGGTATAGGTGGACGTGAATGGAGTCGACCATGTGTTCGGGATGCCCTGCCATTGCATCAGTGGCTCTGCTTGTAGCTGCACTGGCTTGCCGTGTGCCAGTCTTGTGGATGAAATGGCACAGCTTGGTGCAATGAGCCGGGTCTGTGTGCAATGGGTGCAGGACCGGGGTGTGGTGGGAGTACGTGTGAAGGCCATTTCACGCACGCTAACTACGACGAAGGACTTTTGAGTGTGGGATGTGTACTCGTTGTTCTCAAATCGGGCAGTGCGTGGTGTGGGAGACGGATGCAAATATTATCGTATCTGTCAGGGGGGGCTGGCCACTTGCAAGTTCCTTCTCGGAGCAGCAGATGTGTTAGCGCAAGATAGCTCAGACAAAGAACCTTTCATCCCTACAGTAACTTCTCCAGCTCCATTCATACAGGATGTGTAAAAAGGCCGGTCGTGGGTGTTGTGGGATGTCTGCGACCCTGGTCATCATGGATGAGATGCCCAGCACGTGGCACATGGGCGGGTTCACTGTGTGTTACGTTGCCAAACAGCTGCTCCTCCCTCCCACGAGCCCCCACACTTTGTGCGCTGCGCTGTTGTATCCTGTGCACTCCTACGGCACACCATTGTAATGCCTATTTGCGCATGTCCTGTGGCATTCCAATCACACCATGACACTGCCGTTTGGAGGTGGTGCATGCCACTTTACAACATCGACTGCTGTGGCCCTTGTGGCGGCCACACCAGAACACAGAGGCACACTTACCGCACTTCTTGCACACGGACATGTCCGAGACACCCCATTCCCCTTGCCGGATAGGCACACCCCTGCGCTGACCTGTGTACGCCGGACCAGCACACGCCGCTTGTGCATGCAGTAGGATGCCTGCGTAGCTACATGTCCAGGCTCACTGCCAACGCTGAGGTGACATGGTAACGTCCGCTGAAGACAACACACTGTGATGTTGGAGGGCCCGTGCCCATCATGCTAACACAATGACCACACGGACACACTTGCTCAGATGCAGGTTCGGGGGGCATTGGCGGTCCTGGGGTTGTTGCGATGAGTGTTGTGGCCCTCATGGGTATCCGTGTATCATGCTCATTGACTCTATGGCACCTGTGGGTGTTCCGGTGCGGCTCTTGGCTGTGTTCCCTTTCATGCTGCAGGTAGTCGTCCTGCTTAACACCAGCAGAAAGCAGGTGTAAAATCCCTGGTGCTAACGCGGCTTATCGCCGGAATTTGTTTCGCATCGCAGTTTTTTCCTTTTGTTGTGAAAGTTGTGATGTGGTTTTTTCGTGTACAGAAAAATAAACGAACTGGGCAGTGTATCCCGCCAAGATTCAGCACCTGACCCACTATTCCCAATCAATATAAATACAATGAGATTTCTTCATTGATTTTGTGTGTACACTGTAAATGCACTCACTACCACAGTGCAATTCAATACAGGATTTTAGTATTTAGAATAAATCGCAAAGGTGCACCTCGTGTGTTTTTGCCCGGGAACGCCTACTCTGCATCTCATTATCAGCACTTTAATGCAACTAAAGTTGAGATAAATCTAACACACTATTCAGAAGCTGGTGCAAACTGCAGACATCATCAGAATTCCCGCGATAACTGCCCCAAACTTTAACACCATGGTGGACACCACTAAATAACAGTAATAAGAATGAGAAAGAGTCACACAACACTTAAGTAACAACCAAAAACTTTATTGAATTCTTTTTTTTTTTTTTTACTTTATTTTTCCGTACATATAGAGGATAAACTAAATTTAACAAACTGAACACAAAACAACAAGGCGGAAGACTCCTGTCAGGTCCATTAATGTCGATGACACAGCCTGGAAAATAAAGCACAAAACAAGGACGTGTGTAATGCGCATATCAAAGGAGTGAGACACAGAGAAAGAGAGAAGGAAAAAAAAGCCAGAGAGAAAAAGAGAGGGAAGGAAAGAAAGGGAGTGAGAAAGGGAGAAGGGAGAGAGAGTGAGAGAGCTAGAAGGAAAGGAAGGAAGAGAGTGAGAGAGAGAGTGAAGAGAGGGAAGTGAGAGAGAGACACTGCCGCCCCTGCGCATCCATGACCAAATAATTACCTGCTGCCACCGGAGTGTCTACCAGTGGGCACTCCACGTGCCCGTGAAAGCTCCAGGGCCTGGTCCCGCCACCATGGCTTGGTGGACATTATGTGGACCGGCTCCGCGGCCCAGCAGATCCCACACATGTCGCTGAGTTCTGAGTCATCAATGACGGAGACCACATCAGCTTTTGGTGCCGCTAACCCTGTGCAACGCAAGTCAGCGCCACGTGGTGGTAGGCCCCTGACGGCCACATCAGCTTCGGGTGGCACTAACCCTGTGCAATTCAAGTCCGTGCCACGTGGTGGTAGGCCCCTGACGGCCACATCAGCTTTGGGTGGCACTAACCCTGTGCAACTCAAGTCCGTGCCACGTGGTGGTAGGCCCTTGATGGCCACATCAGCTTCGGGTGGCACTAACCCTGTGCAACTCAAGTCCGCGCCACGTGGTGGTAGGCCCCTGACGGCCACATCAGCTTTGGGTGGCAGTAACCCTGTGCAACTCAAGTCCGCGCCACGTGGTAGTAGGCCCCTGACGGCCATAAAGCTCAGGGTGCGATTAACCCTCTGCGCAAGTTTTCATGGACTCTTTATGATTGAGACCCGTGGAGCGTCCGCCATCCAGTCACCACCGGCAATAAAGGATGTGACGTTGTCGATCCATTATATTTGTGTGGTCACATGGCCTGTGACGCATGTGCCGGATGGGTGTGGTGTGTGTGCAAACCTGACCTCAGGGAGTGGCCGTGACATGTTGACAACTAGACCACTGACCTGCACACCAACAGCGAGTATGCCTGCGACAGGTAGGTATGTAGGGGGTGTGAAAACATGTTTTCTCAAAGGATTTTCCATAGGAAACTTTAGACCAGGCTACAGGTCTAACTGCTGAATGGAATTACGCCAAATTTGGTAGGGAGAAAGGTCTTGGTCCAGAAAGCGTGCTTTCTCGCATCGAGTGGAAATATAAAAGAAAGGTCCCGGGGGCAATTTAATATACCGGAGCTCTGTCTGTGCGAGATAACCCTTTCACGCTCCCTCTGCCCAACATCACCACTTCGCAGCTATGCCGTTAGAAGCCAGTCCGTCGGCTCGCAGCTGTCTACCTTTGCGAGCTAGTGCGCTGCTGTGCCTGTACCTCTCCGAGCTACTACGCTGCTGTTCCTTTGGGAGCGGACGGCTCGTAGTACTGCGTCTGTGAGTCTAGCGGACGGGCCGCAGTTGTCCCTCTGCGAGCCTGGGTGCGAACTGTTCATAAGTCACACTACATTAGCATTGAAAAGCCATTTTGTGATTCAGTCCGTCAGCTGGCATCTGTCCGAGGCATTTCTGAAAACATACCGGAGTTCTTTCTGTGAGAGATACCCCTTTCACGCTGCCTCTCCCCACATCAGCAGGTAACGCACCCTCTTCCCACATTAGCAACATACCCCCAACAACCTTCTTGGGCCCGGAATTGTCCGTGTGCGGTTGGACAAACAAGAATCTTAGTCATGTATAGATTTACATATAAAACATTTTATTTAAACAAAACAACAACAAATAAAACTGAAGGGAGTCTGGTGCTGTGGTCGCTGCCACGAAGTTGGGGCCACTACAATTCAGGGCTCAGGACACAGTTCCACATGTGGGATCAGCTTGTATTGAACAGGGTTAGTGGCACCACGTGTCGCCGGCTTGTGTTGAACAGGGTTAGTGGCACCACCTGTAGCCGGCCTTGCATATGGAAATATGCCTCACTGATCGAAGGGAGTCTGGTGCTGTGGTCGCTGCCACGGACTTGGGGTCACTGCCATTCAGGACTCAGGACACAGTTCCACGTGTGGGATCGGCTTGTGTTGAACAGGGTTAGTGGCACCACGTGTCGCCGGCTTGTGTTGAACAGGGTTAGTGGCACCACACCACGTGTCGCGGCTTGTGTTGAACAGGGTTAGTGGCACCACGTGTCCAAAATTCGAATTGCGAGCTCTGCTGCCCGCAGTGTAGACTGCTAATGAGTGTTCGTTTGCACTTGAAGATGAATTTGGTGATTGTACTAAAGCTCAAGACTTAATTTTAATTGTGAGCCCTGATGACCGCAGTGTAGGCCAGAGGTAGCAGTCAGCAAGGCCCATAGCCACGTGGCGTTGAGTTGAGGTGCACAGTTAGTGGCACCAGAAGCATTGAGAATGTATGAGCCTGTGATGCTGCTTGGTGCGGACGGGACGCACTGGGAGCAATGTCTCTTGCCTACTGGGCTGCGTCATCTGCAATCGCGACTGTATCTGAATTGTGAGCCCTGCTGACCGCAGTGTAGGCCAGAGGTAGCGGTGAGCAAGGGCCCACAGCCACGTGCATAGGTTGGTGGCCCCACCGGCCTGCGTAGTTCAGGTTCAGTGGCACCACGTGTCGCCGGCCTTCCATATGCAAATACGCCTCACTAATCGAAGGGAGTCTGGTGCTGTGGTCGCTGCCACGAAGTTGGGGTCACTGCCATTCAGGAGTCAGGACACAGTTCCACATGTGGGATCGGCTTGTGTTGAACAGGGTTAGTGGCTCCTTGTGTCGCGCCTTGTGTTGTACAGGGTTAGTGGCACCACCTGCAGCCGGCCTTGCATATGGAAATATGCCTCACTGATCGAAGTGAGTCTGGTGCTGTGGTCGCTGCCACGGACTTGGGGTCACTGCCATTCAGGGCTCAGGACACAGTTCCACATGTGGGATTGGCTTGTGTTGAACAGGGTTAGTGGCACCACGTGTCCAAAATTCGAATTGCGAGCTCTGCTGCCCGCAGTGTAGACTGCTAATGAGTGTTCGTTTGCACTTGAAGATGAATTTGGTGATTGTACTGAAGCTATAACTGATATAAAAAAAGTTCTTGAAGCAAGGATACTAAAAGGATATTATGTAGGTTTTAGGCCTGTGATAGTTACTTGCCTACTGGACTCTGTAATTAATGAATCAAGACTTAATTTTAATTGGGAGCCCTGATGACCGCAGTGTAGGCCAGAGGTAGCGGTCAGCAAGGGCCCACAGCCACGTGACGTTGACTTGAGCTGCACAGATTGGGAGCATACAGTCTTCTTAACCGATTATACTCTCTTACACAATTTGCATTGGCACTAATCTTGAATTGTTAGCCCTGCTAACCGCATTGTAGGCCGGAGGCAGCGGTCATCAAGGGCCCACAGCCATGTGGCATTGACTTGAGCTGCACAGAGTTAGTGGTACTTGAAGCACTTAGCGTGTGCGCAGTCAGCGATGATGCGTGGTCCGAGCTGGCAGCACTGGTAGCAATGTCTGTTGCCTACTGGACTGCGTCATCTGCAATCGCGAGTCGCTCTGAATTGTGAGCCCTACTCACCGCAGTGGAGGCAGGAGGCAGCGGTGAGGAAGGGCCCACAGGCACGTGTTGTTGACTTGAGCAATGTCTCTTGCCTACTGGACTGCGTCATCTGCAATCTCGACTCCATCTGAATTGTGAGCCCTACTGACCGCAGTGTAGGCCGGAGGCAGCGGTCAGGAAGGGCCCACAGCCATGTGTTGTTGGCTTGAGCAATGTCTCTTGCCTACTGGACTGCGTCATCTGCAATCGCGACTCGATCTGAATTGTGAGCCTTGCTGTCCGCAGTGTATATCGAAGGCAGTAGTTTGTACAGACATAAGTCCGCGGTGCTGTGCCGCTGGGGGCCTGTGTGGCGGAAGCCAGCAATCAGCTGAGGAGGCTGGCGGTCATGTTGGCGGCCTCGTGGCAGGGTGAGGGGCGCCGACCTGGCAGACGCTTTGGCTTTCGCACAAGTGAACCATGCCCAGAGCTCCTGCCTATTTATTCACACTCCTACACTGAAGTGGCGTACATCGGACCAGCCCACTCCGGTTACGCTTATGCTTACAGGGGGGGACGACACAGCTACATGACTGAGATCTTCCCTAGTGTTTGACGTAACATGGTTGGGTCCACTGTCCACAACACTACAAGCATCAGTAGTATTTGTGCACATGGAGAGGTGTGTGTTCTGCATACTGAGATGTGTCCAGCACATCACCGCTACACTTACATTGTGTGCATTGTTAAACATGAGTGAATTGCTTCCTTCACATATAGTTTGTTCACACCTGTCCCAATATTCAGCTATTTTGTGGCTGAGGGGCCATGCCGTTTTCGGAAAGTTCGCTGTCTTGTTCTGCGCTGCCTCTGTGGTAGAGGGGGAGGCCTGGGGGTGGTGGTGGGTGTTGTGGTGTTCTTGGGTGTTGGAGCTGCTTGATCAGTAGGTCTATGACATGTGTTGGTCTTCAGATGTGGCTCTGGGCTGGGCTCCCTTTCATACTGTATGTAGTTGTTTAATATTTAAAAAACAAGAAGGCATTATATAGTTTAAATAACAAATAAAAAAAATTACAGTAGGGAGAGGGGTGGTACGGGGGGGAGGTCCTGAGGGTTGTGGCAGTGGGTGTTGTGTCCTTCTTGGGTGTGGGAAAAAACTATAGGTTAAATGAACATTATAATTAGAAGTTAGCATTAAAATAAACATTGAAATTCACTGAAAAACCATAGGTTTCAGGTACGTTATAGATAGAAATTAGTATTTAAAAAACCTTTGAAATTCACTGAAAAAACCATAGGTTTCAGGCACGTTATAGTTAGAAATTGGCATTTAAAAAAACCTTTGAAATTCACTGAAAAAAACCAAAGGTTTCAAGCACGTTATAGTTAGAAATTAGCATTTAAAAAACCTTTGAAATTCACTGAAAAAACCATAGGTTTCAGGCACGTCATAGTTAGAAATTAGCATTTAAAAAACCTTTGAAATTCACTGAAAAAACCATAGGTTTCAGTTACGTTATAGTTAGAAATTAGCATTTAAAAAACCTTAGAAATTCACTGAAAAAACCATAGGTTTCAGGGACGTTCTAGTTAGTTGGACATTTCACTCATACAAAACCATAGAAATTCCCCCGTTATAGTTAGTTCAGCTAACTATAACTCGCGCCCCCGCAATGCACTGCTGATGACGTCACATATTACATCATTCATGACTTGGTCAGTGACATCACTGATGACATCACTGATGACATCTCAAATGACATCACTGATGACATCACCCAGTTAATGTGGTTTTCTTTAAAATTTACATATATATTATATATATAGCACCTTGGTTATGGGTCACGGACTGTTTGTCAAATCAAAAACATATAGTGTAGTTACACAAAATAAAGGTAGGACTACATATCCCAATGCATAGTAAAAGGAAGGAAAAACGGCATCCATTTTGAAGACATCACTTCGTATATGGAATCTATATAAGCCTTCTGATATTTGTAAACTGAAACTTATTTAACCGGTTCAATTCTATCAAGGATTAAATAATGAATCAAAATCAAGCAATTTGCATGACAATCCATACATAAACAATTCCGCCCCAGTGGGCCATAGTAATAATGTATATGAGCGTATAAATTTCATTTAAAGCCTGATCTCACAATCCTGCCCTAGTGGGCAAATCACAAATTGTTTAAGGATAACAAAATCTGAAAAAATCTAAACTTAACATGATATTTGCCACTCTTTTGCATTCCTTCAACATGTCATGCTGATATCTTCATCTCCTACAAAAAATAAAAAACAGTGCAATCAGTACAATAAAATGTCATCTATTAAAAACAAACATTGCTAACAGCGAAGGGATTATTACATGTCATAACGGAACTGGATTAATCTCATTAGAAAACAGCTAGCCTAGATGTACAGACAGCTCTTCATCTTTATTAAGTCCCATAGGTTGGACCGTACCAAATTTTATAATCATTTTGGACTCCAGGCGTCTCAGTTCCCTTACTCTATTGCCACCTCTTTCTGATTTTGGAATTCTGTCAAGGGCACAGAAACGCAAGAGACTGATGTTCTTATTATGGAACTCTTTAAAATGCCTGGCAATAGGGTTTTGCCTATCCTCATTGGCAGTAGCCCTCATATGTTCCAAAATTCGTTTTTTAACTCAGTGAATCGTGATGCCTATATATGTCAAAGGACACGGACAACTTAATGCGTACACACAGTAGTCCGATTTACATGTAAGATGTTAAGTGATAATAAATGGTTTGTGGTCTTGGGACAACTTGATTTCTTTACTCTTTTCTTGTTGCAATGTACTGCTACACAGTATATCGTTAAGAGCAGTGCATTTTCTAAAGGTGATTTTGGGTTGCCCACCTACATGTTGTTTTAGTGTCTCATCTGTGTGTAAACATGCCAAACTTTCTTGAGGCACTTCCTAACTTCCCATGACTGGTTACTGTATGTAGTTATAAATCGTATAGGTTCTTCTGGGCTGATTTCCATAGTTTTCGTTTTTAATGTGTCTGCTCTATTAATTGACATTACTTTAGCACATGCCTGTTTGATGACTTTACATGAATATCCTCTTTCCAAAAATCTACTTTTCATGTTCAGCATTTCCTCTTGGAAGGCTTGTTCTGAGCTGCAGTTTCTTCTAGCTCTCAAAAGCTCACCGTATGGTATACTATTAATCAGGTTCTTCGGATGACAACTTCTAGCATGCAGCAAACTGTTTCCTGCAGTTACTTTACGAAAAAGTTCGCTTTCTAATTTGTCACCCTGTACCTTGACTTCCACATCCAGGAATTCAATGACTTCCCTGTGTACTGTACTGGTGAATTTTAAATTACATTGATGGTCGTTCAAAGTGTCTACAAACTGTGCAGCTTCATCTTCCGTCCCTCTCCAAATACAGAAAACATCATCTATATACCTTGCCCAGAGGACGACATTCTGGGTAAAGGCTGTGATGTTACAGGCCACCTGCTCCTCCCACCAGCCTAGGTACAGACCCGCGTAGTTGGGGGCGAAGCAGGTTCCCATCGATAGATGACATGATCAAACAAGAAGTAGTTATTAGATAAGCATGTCAACATCATGCTTAACAGCATTTCAGTGTGCATAAAGTAAACTAAGTCACGCTGTTTCAAAAAGTGACGATTAGCCTCCATCCCTAAGTTGTGCGGTATACATGTGTATAAGCTATTGACGTCTAGTGTCATTAATAGCATGCCTTTCTCCCAACTCACATTTTGTATCAGTCTCAGAAAATCTCTAGTATCTTGTAAATAAGATGGAAGAGCTTGTACAAATGGATGCAGGAAGTGATCAATATATTTGGATGTGTTCTCATAAGAACTTCCTATAGAAGATACTATCGGTCGCCCAGGGGGAATATGGCTGTTTTTATGTATCTTGGGCAACAAATACATTGCCGCAATTTTTGGATGTTCACAGTTAAGATAATTGTACTCTTCATCTGATAACAATTTCTCATGTTTCCATTTCTGCAAGTTAGACTTGTA
The DNA here is from genome assembly GCA_963921515.1 of Calotriton arnoldi. Lineage (NCBI taxonomy): Eukaryota > Metazoa > Chordata > Amphibia > Caudata > Salamandridae > Calotriton > Calotriton arnoldi. The sequence goes on along the minus strand of CAWUFW010007728.1, from coordinate 781,725 downwards.
CAAATCATTGCTCTTATCATAACACATTCTGTTGCTAACTGTGTAATTATCAACATCATTCAATTGTCTCTTTCCTTCATCAATATACATCTGTCTAGGCCAAACTACGACATTTCGGGGGGAGCAGGTTGTGAGTTTATAGGGGAATTTGGGTGGGAAGTAATTTATTTCTAATTAAGTAATTATTAATGTTATTGTTGGGTATTGATAATTAATTTATTGTTAATTAATCATTAATTGGTAATTACTTTTTAACAATTATTATTTTTTGGTATTGAAAATTAATTTATTGTTAATTTTTATTTGGTAATTAATTTTTATTAATTATTATTTATTGGTATTTACCATTAACTTATTGTTAATTAATTATTAATTGGTAATTACTTTTTAATAATTATGTTTTGGTATAGGAAATTAATTTATTGTTAATTAATTTTTATTTGGTGATTAATTTTTATTAATTATTATTTATTGGTATTTATCATTAATTTATTGTTAGTTAATTATTAATTGGTAATTACTTTTTTATTAATTATTTATTGGTATTGATAATTAATTTAGTGTTATTTAATAATTAAATCATTATTTTTTTATTCATTTATTTTTAATTATAAGTATGTTATTTTTAACCCCAACACTTTCCCTACTGTTGCACTCACTGGAGTGGGAATAGTACATTTACCCCTATGCTATCCAACACTTTCCCAACTGTTGCACTCTCTGGAGTGGGAATAGTAATTTTTACCCCTACGCTATCCAACACTTTCCCTACTGTTGCACTCACTGGAGTGGGAATAGTAATTTTTACCCCTACGCTATCCCACACTTTCACGAATGTTGCACTCACTGGAGTGGGAATAGTAATTATTACCCCTACGCTATCCAACACTTTCCCTACTGTTGCACTCACTGGAGTGGGAATAGTAATTTTTACCCCTACGCTATCCCACACTTTCACGAATGTTGCACTCACTGGAGTGGGAATAGTAATTTTACCCCTACGCTATCCCACACTTTCCCTACCGTTGCACTCTCTGGAGTGGGAATAGTAATTTTTACATCTACGCTATCCAACACTTTCCCTACTGTTGCACTCCCTGGAGTGGGAATAGTAATTTTTACCCCTACGCTATCCACACTTTCCCTACTGTTGCACTCTCTGGAGTGGGAATAGTAATTTCTACCTCTACGCTATCCCACACTTTCCCTACTGTTGCACTCACTGGAGTGGGAATAGTAATTTTTACCCCTAGGCTATCCAACACCTTTCCCTACTGTTGCACTCATTGGAGTGGGAATAGTAATTTTTACCCCTACGCTATCCAACACTGTCCCTATTGTTGCACTCTCTGGAGTGGGAATATTAATTTTTACTTCTACGCTATTCCACACTTTCCCTACTGTTGCTCTCACTGGAGTGGGAATAGTAATTTTTACCCCTACGCTATCCAACATTTACCCTACTGTTGCACTGTTTGGAGTTGGAATAGTAATTTTATTCCCTGCACTATCTAATATTTTTTGTATTATTTTAGCTAATGTAGTATATAATTAATTTAAAAAGATTAAAAATAATTTTAATTTTTTTAATTTGTCACAAATATTTATTTAATTTTTATTTATATTATTGTTTTATGTGTATAGATGTATTTATAATTTATAAGATTTTGTTAATAATTTTTATTAAAATAATTATTAAAACATATTAATAAGAAAGTGTTTATAATATATATTATATGTATATATTTAATGTATTTATAAATTATATATATATTATTTATAATTTTTAAACTTTTTAAAATATTTTTAACTGTTTATTTTAATTATATGTATTATTTACTTTATTTTACATTATTTTTCTTAACTAAAAAAAACCCGATATTTTTAACATGATATTTTTTACAACAATATTTTTTTTCTCGATATTTTTGTACTTACCATAATGTAGATAGGATGTCGATATTCTTGACTTCGATATTCTTGCTGCGATATTGTTGTAGGTCGATATTCTGACCTTCGATATTCTGTCAGTGATTCATAATGCAGAATAGTGCCATTAAGGGAGACAGAGTAAAACAGTGTCATTCAGCATCACAAGGAGAACAAATAAGGTCAGCAGAAAGTGGGCTAATATCAGGCAGGCTCAAATCACACAGTGCTGGGAGACCCATCACGGGTCGCATTATTGGTTTTACATTGAGTGCCCGCGCCTCATTCAGTCTAGGGCTGAGCACGACTCAGTCTTAAAGGCTCTCCATCAGGGGCATGAGTGAGCAGGTATTGACATTGGGGATGCCATATATTTTTGGGTCTAGAGGAGGGAGGGGGGCATGAAGGAGGTGTATGTGTCGCTCATGGTGTCACAGTCAACTAGATCTCTCATCCATCCCCGCACTGTGGGAACCGAGACAGCATCCCAATGTAAAGACACCTGTTGCATTACCAGCAACAATGGAATGGCAGTGTATTGCCTAATTGCAACTGGGAGCGGCTCAACGTGGCCTAACAGTGCCATGAGTGGGGAAAGGACCAGCTTCATCTGAATCATTTCGTATAGGATCTTGAATACCTCATCCCAGAAGGCAGATGTTTGTGCGCAGCCCCATGCTAAATGGAGAAAGTAAGCGTGGTCAGCGGTGCATCTAGTACAGCTATGGGGCCAGGTGGGATCAAATCTAGCCATCAATTGAGGGGTGGTGGATTCGCGATGAATATATTGGAAGTGTAGGAGTTTATGTTGGTGATTATTCGAGATCAGTTTGGTTTGATCTCAGCAGAAATGCCAGGTCTTGTCTAATATGAAGCCTCCCAGATCGGCTCCCCATGCCCCCGCAGCCCCCTCTCTGGAACGGGTTTAAGTGAGAGGGCATTTTGGAACAGTCACAAGACCAGATGGGTGCTATCTGGGGTGGAGATAACCAACGTCAATAATGGAAATTCAGGGGGCTCCGATGGGGCCATCGGGACTATGGCACGAAAAGTAGCGTGCAATCGGTGCATAATAAACATGTCCATGTGTGAATCATTGCGCCCATTTATGAGGGATGTGGGAGGGCACAATAGTGCCTCCAAAAACAGGTCCCCAAGTGAAGACAGTCAGCAATCTGTCAAGGTGCGCTTTGTACACTTCTCATTGAATGACTGCTGGCCGGTGTCAAGCCACACCATGGCCACTTCAGCCAGATAGCCAGCTATGGCCGCCGCAGTGCCAGCACTGCAGGATGAGTATAATCGAGAGTAGTAGTCAAGGAAGGTGGCAGAGATATAGTCTGTGCCAATGATCACAGAACTGTCCTCTATTTGAAGGTACGTAATTAGCTATGCCTGGTATGGGGGTGTAATATACCGGCCAAAGTGCAACCCGGTCGCTCACCTTGTCCATACATGCAGGCGCACACATATTAATTGAGATATTTGGTTTCTCGGGCTGCCAATTCTTGGAAGTCCTGCATTAGGGACGCGCGTTTGGACAATGTTGGGGCAGCATCTTGGCATTGTGCTTTCTCGTCCAAATCTGGCAATGCCTTCTCGACCCCTTCTAGCTCTCTGTGTATAGAGGAAAGTACATCCGAGTGTTTTGCTATGCACACCCCTCTGATGAAGGGTTTAAAAGCATCCTAGAGCATAGAGTAATGTTCGACTTAGCTAGTGTTTAATCGGAAGTACTCCGTGATGGCTTCTCGAACCTCGGATCTAAATAAGTCGTCTAATAACGTGTTTGATGGAAAGTGCCATGGAGCACGGGTAGTATAGACCTGGGGAGCTGAAGGGTGGGCAGTACGGGGGAATGACCCAACAGAGTTCTAGGGAGGTGCTCAATGTTAATCAGTGTTAGCGCTAGTTTGGGGTGACATACCAGTGGTCAATGCGTGACCTCGAGCCATGCGGCACAGAGAAAAAGTTGTAGCTTCTTTCTGAGCAATGTTTAAGTCGCCAAGCATCTGCAAGGAGGTTAGAATGCAGCAAGGAAGTAAGCTTTTGGTGAGAGTTTGGCTTAGTGACAATCCCAGTACCTGTGGTGTCCATTGCTGGATCTATTGTAAGGTTGAAGTCTCCCCCCATGAGAATCGTTTGGCTGTGTAGTCCGTCAAGCTGTGCTGCGAGACCTGTAAAAAAGTCGGGGGAGTCCACGTTAGGTGAATAAATATTTACTAAGGCAATGAGCAGATCGGCTAAAATCCCATGGACCAACAGATAGCAGCCCTCCAGATCAGTTGTGACCTCTCGTGTGATGAAGGGGATAGTTCTATGCATCAATATGCTTACTCCTCTGGAGTACATGCTATAATTAGCAAAGAAGCGGTTTGCCCCCCAGGAGGTTGCAAAATGACTAGGAACGCTAGGGGGAAGGTGCATTTCCTGCAAAAATGCAATCTGGACTCCATGTCTGGATAGAAATGATAGCACTTGGCACCCCGTACGCAGATTAGACAATGTGGGGCCTGATTCACAGAACTAACTTACGTCAAAATCCTAAACTTACAACAATTTTGGTATTCACAGAATGAACTTACACATTTGGGTATTCACAGATTGAACTTACACATATGGGTATTCACAGAATGAACTTACACATATGGGTATTCACAGAATGAACTTACACATATGGGTATTCACAGAATGAACTTACACAACCTAACTTTATGTCCGCACTCGGGCCGGAATTTCCGTCCCACTGGCGGAGATTCCGGCACAATGGCGGAATCTCCGCCTCCGGCCCGGATTCTCCGCCTCCGGCCCGGAATCTCCGCTCCCGGGCCGGAATATCCACATATCGGCCGTTTGAGCATTACCTCAATGCCATACACCTGTCCAACTGCCTACCATCCCCCATGATGAATCATCTGACACACTGCAGCCAATCCCAGCCCTGCTGCACATATGAAAGCAGAGCAGACACACAGAAACACTTTCAACATGTCGCTGAATGTATTTGTTGCTCTGCCCCTTGCCATGCAGCAAGAAGACTTGAGGAGGAGGAGGAGGAGGAGAGAGAGGATCTTCAGACAGAGGATCAACATATTTGGGATGTCCACTCAAGAAGTAAGGGCCAGATACCGCTTCCCTCCAGAAGTCATCTTGGAGATGGTATGTGATTGGGAGGAGGAACTTGACTCACCTACATGCTGCTCCCATGCCATCCCAGCCTATCTGAAGGTCCTTTCTGCCCTCCATTTTTTCGCTACGAGGTCATTCCAAAGGGTCACCAGTGATGTTGTGGGCATCTCCCAGGCTAGCCAGTCCCGGTGCCTGCATCAGGTACTGCGCTGCATCAATTCTAGAGCCCACCTTCACATACGAATGCCCCATACACTGGCCAGCAGACAAAGGGCAGCAAGGGAATTTTTTGGCGTCTCCGGCTTCCCACGTGTGCTGGGTGCAATTGACTGTACCCATGTGGCCCTTCAGCCACCCCGCCACATTGCACACATATACTGCAACAGACACCGATGGTATTCCATCAATGTGCAAGCTGTCTGTGATGCCAGTGGGAGATTCTCAGATGTGGATGCAGCGTTTCCAGGCAGTACCCATGACAGCTTCGTATTCCGTATGTCATCTCTTGCCGGCGGTTGGCTGCGGGAGAATATGGCAACATGTGGTTACTGGGTAAGTACCAAGTACTAAAAAAGAGTGATGTGTGCTTATGAAAGGGCTCAGTTACAATACCCTTGCGCTGCCAGTACGTCACTGTATCACATATAAAAAGTGACGCACTGGTGGCACAAGGGGCCTGTCAAGAAGCCCAGTAATGAATGAATGCCACCTTATATCAACAACCATTCTACAATAAGAATCACTAAGCCACATACACGGTCACAACAGACACTGCATGTACTAAGTAAAGATCATGTTCTGTTCAAATTTCATTTGGAAATGTAACCTATTGCCCTATCTTCCCTCCTTAGGCGATGCTGGCTATGCACTCTCCCCTCAACTCCTCACACCGTACAGACATCCAACCACTGTACCTCAGCGTAGGTACAATCGGGCACACATACGAACTCGAGCCATCATAGAGCGCACTTTTGGTCTGTTGAAGTCGCGTTTCAGATGTCTCAGCCGTACAGGGGTGTGCTGACGTACTCACCTGAAGTTGTGTGCAAGATCATTATGGCCTGTTGTGTGTTGCACAATATTGCTTTAACACATGGCTTACAGATACCTCTTGAACCTCGGCTAGCTCTGAATCCGGGCAACCGGGCCATTGCACATAACCGTGGTCAGGGTATGCAAGTCCGTGATCAGCTGGTTGCCACGTTTTTCACGTGAGCAACCTGATGTGTCATGGACAAAATGTGGTTTGCTGTCTGTTGTCAATGATGAAAAATTGATATTTACCACTCTGTCCAAAAAATCCATCCTGAGACAACTTTGCAAACCACACTAACTGTATGTCAGCCACAACTGTTGACTTGAGTCAAAAGATTGACCGTGCTTCAGGTCATGTGCCAATGTCAGCAATCAGTGTAGTGGATTTCCCAAGGAGTCTATTGACTCTGAGGATGAGATGTACATGTTCTGAGAGACCCTCCTGTACCTTTTGACAATGGGAGTCTGTATGTAAAAAGTGCATGACTATAGGATTTTTGATAGTTGGCCCCCAAATGATTAGCATACACCAATTATGTTGGTCCCACAACGTGAGTGATGATGTTGTGGCTGAATATGCCACTATGTGTCTGGGAAGTACAGCACTGCTACCCCCTAATACACTGTAACACAACAGACAACTCTTGTGTTGATCACTAAATATGGACTACATGTACCATAATGCAAAGCATTTGAGAAGTAAACTGGGGTGTGATGTTGGACCAGCCCCCCTCCCCCCCTTGTCCCAGCCCAAATCTCATTACATGGTCTGTTCTCCCTTTTGTTTCATGTGTAAGAATTAATCTTACACAGTCATTAAATTTTTATCTGCTACAGAATAATAGGATGGCAGTGGATTTTTTCTGTGGTTGTCGATGACTCAGAGTGAACACAAAATGGCTGACAACTACTTCCTGTGATGTATTTCCTGTCTCCCACTTCCTGTATGTGATTTCCTAAATGAAAATTTGGGTTCTGTGTAGTTTTCGGAGTTTACGGCCCGAAAACGCAATTTCCGCATGCGCAGCGTAGCATACGCTGCGCATGCGCAGCGTAATCTGCGATAGCGTAGCGTACTTTGCGCATGCGCAGAGTACTTTGCGATAGCGTTGCGTACTCTGCGCATGCGCAGAGTACTCTGCGCATGCGGAAAGTCCGTTTTCGGGCCGTAAACTCCTAAATTTAACCAGAAGCCTAATTTTCATATAGGAAATCACATACAGGAAGTGGGGGACAGGAAATACATCACAGGAAGTTGATGACAGACATTTAGTGTTCATTCTGAGTCATCCTCTCTCACCGATAAGATCCTGTGACATCCTGCTGCTCTCATCAACCTCATTTCCCCCAAAATGGCTGAGGGTTATGAAGAGAAAGCACCCCCTTTCAGTGAAAGGGAATTGGACATGCTATCTGAGGGGGTGATAGAGAAATATCCTCAGCTATATGGGGGGCCAGAGGAACAGCTGAGCAATGCAGCGCGGACCAGATTGTGGGCCAGAATTGGTGAGCGCTGCAGTACAGTGGGTGTGCACACCAGGAACGCGAGGGCATGCGGCAAGCGCTGGGAGGACCTGAAACGCTGGGCCCGGTTCAAGGCTGAAGAGCTACTGGGCCAGTCTTCCCAGCACCATGTGCATCGTCCTCGCCTCTCGCCACTGTACAGGAGGGTCCTGCGTGCAGCTCTTCCGACCCTCCATGCTCAGCTGGAGGAGCAAGAGCAGCAGAGACATGGTAAGTGCATTATAGGCTAAATGTGTCTGGAAGTATGATGCAAGTGCAGACAGAGCTGTACCATTCTGAGTCCCATGCCTCCAGTCTCCTAATCTGTGTGTATGCAGCACTCATCATGCAGCAAAAAGCTCAATGTAGCCCATTTTCTGGACTTGGCTGAGTGAATCCTGGGACTTGTGGTGTCATCATGACAATTGGGGATTTGAGACACACATTTGCATTACTGATGAAAGTTCCACTGCCAGCACCACTAACTGTGAAACAAGGGAATCATGACTGATGTGTGCATTGGATGATGTATGGTACAGACACTGTCCAGTGTGTGTTTGTGAGGCCAATGGGAATTGTATGCTGTGACTTACATTGCTGTTGCTGAGTTTGGGTTCTGATAGAGACAGATCATCATGTGCCATTGAGTCAAGACAGACTTTGAGAGCCTTGCCACACTCATAAGTGTTGCAAATCTAGACAAGTGTGTCCACAGACACACGTCGTACCCCCAGGAGCTTGAATGCCATTTCCCATGTACAGGTCACTGTAACAACGAGCCACTACTGTTCATCAGTGTACAGCACTACCTGCTCAACCTCCAAAGGCAATATGTGGCAGTGGATTGTCAGCTTGTGAGAGAGGATATCAAAAGCTCAGACTCACAACCTAACAAACATATTTGCCCAGACCCTAAATGGATGTGTTACCCCCAATCGGCCTTAGTGTTGTCCCATCCAATACTACACAGCAGATAACATATGTCCAGACGTGAAAGTGCAGACACTCCATATCACAGGCTTTTTCCAATTTCATCTGGACTCTCTCTCAGCTCCTTTAGTGGACAGTGTTGTAGAACCTGCACATGTCGCAGTGACAGGACACACAGGTCACAACAATGCCATAACTGAGGGTTGGCAGTACAGACGTGCTAACCACCAATGATCTTGTGAGGTGTCCATGTCAGACTCAAATCAGGAGATGACAGTGAACATGCACGTAATTTAAGTTTGTAAACACACACAACTCGATAGTGTGATCAGAGGAGAACAAAGTCTGACCTTGGCTCATCTTGATATGTGTTTGAAGTTGAAGTTGATTTTATTGTACAGTTAATTAACACCTTTACAATCATGCATTACATTATTTGGCATTTTCTATGACTTAAAACAGATCAGTATTAAAACAACATAAAATGTCAATAATATGTAGCCCACAAGTGATGTAAAACAGCTGAAAAAGAAAATTATATAGTGAAGTGCAGAGTGCAAGGCAGCAGTTGTTGCCTCTGCTTGATTCTTGTTAAAGTCAATAATGTTCTACTTGTCTAACGGCAAAAAAGGAATACTGGTCACTTGCTTGCTGAGGTTTTACTGTGTAGTAAAGCGATGTACGCGTAGGGCCATGGGGTGCTTGGGGAGCTGAGAGCTGGGCGGCTATGGCTGTGAACTTGCTATGGAGAGAGACCAGGGAGCAGTGCATGCTTTAAAAGGCAGCGTAGGTTGCCTGGCTACGTTGGTCTAGTGCCAGGCAGCGAGTTAGAGTGGAGGGGCGGAGATGGATAAGTTGCTTCGTGCAGATAGAAATTGGAAAGTGCTAGGCATCTGCAATGTGTTGTTGAGGGACGTCAGTTTTCAGCCTAACTAGCAGCAGAGTAAAGTGCTGAGTGCTGGATGAGTGCTGCGAATACTGTTTTCAAGATATCTCACAGTAGGGTAGGAAACAGTGCGTTAATTATAGATTGTTGGATAATAAATGCTATGATATATACAAGGACTTACAGTAGGATAATGGGACTTTGGGTGTTGGAGGAGGGTGATTTGAGCATCATAAAAGGGAGTTGAAGAGGGCTTTCTGCCTGGTGCAAAACCCTGAAAGTGCATGGTGTGCCAGTCTTTGACATTAATCAAGGTTCCCATTTGCTGCGCCTGCTCAGTTCTTTAAGATGCGTGAAGTACCAATCTTGACATGCTAAAATTCCCGTATAGGGCAGCAGCACAGGCAGTGACTAATAAGAATTCCTTCAAAGAACCATAGTCCGTTCAGCTGTAGTACAGTCTGCTAACTGGATGGCCTGCCTTTTTATGGTAGTTACTGCATCGGATAGGTATTTTACCAGCCGGCAGGTTAGTTGAACATCCTCACCAGAAAAGGATGCTAACACTGCTTGTCTGCAAGTTCTAATGGATGTCGTATTGAAGAGGGGTCTTAGCAAGATCCGTCATTCCCCTTTTAGGGCCTTGCAAATAGTCAGCAGGTGCACTATATCCTCCTTCCCCTCCCCGCAGAGTCTGCAGATTGCTGGCATCTGTGGGCGTAGCCAGGGCGGCATGTGGAATCTAGGCGGAATCTCAGGAATTTCTCTTTTGTTGCACTGGAAAAGCTGGTAAGAAGATAGGCTTGCGGTGCTGCCTTGCTGTAAGTCTGCAAGGTGACCCAGCCATGAGCGCGCTCTGTCAGGGCAGCTTTGTCCTGTATGAGTGATTCTTTTGTAATCACATCATTTACTATTTTTTGTTAAGCTGAGGATGGTCGCTGGTAACTACCAAAGTTCCTGCAGTCCCAGTTGATTAAGTGAGTTGTCCAAGTAGGGTTGGGCTGGACATGCCACCTTACTGTTCAGTTCTTCACACAGATGCATGTTTAGTGTGTCAGGTGGACCCCTTTTGAATTTGATCCAACTTTTGATGAACGGCCCTTTGCTGGCAAGCTCTTGCCTTTGTATCCCAAGCTCCAGACTTCATTGTGTGGGGGATGTGTATCCTGGTAGGCCAAAATTGCATTTGAATTGCTCTTGTTATTGTACGATCCAGATTTTCAGTTTCTCTCCCTCGCATAGCTTCGCTTACATAACTGATTGATGGTATAAGTTTTGCCTGATTCACTTTGCTTAAGGGGAGAAGATTTGGACCAGAGATATTAATCTTGAGGTTTCTTAGTGCCACAGCGGTCGTTACGCTTGATATGTGTCTTAACCTGATGTGTACACCAACTACATAATGATTTGTCTCACATTTCAGTGGACTCAGCTGGCCAAGAGGACCGGGTTCGGAGCAGGACATCTGTGGTGCGCCGCGGCTACGACCTCTTTCCAGTACTGAGGAAGAGGACGATGAGGCGGGACCCTCAACATCAGCAGGCATGGGGATTGTGCCCACCCGGACTGACCATGAGGATAACTCTGGTGCCACAGACCGGGTGGAGGCTGAGGACAGTGAAGGGGGGGGTGATGAACTGGACACCTCTGGCCAGGCTGGGGTGGAGAGCCACTCACCCACGGACCATGCAGAACATATTTATTCCGAGGTGTCCACAGGGCAGGCCACTATGCAACCTGGTCCTGCCTTCAGCCCCTCCCTAACCCCTGAGGCCCCCATTCGATGGGGGCCTCCAGCTGCATCCTCTGCAATCTGTCCCCCTCATCATAGCTGCCAGGTCGACACCCACATTGACTCCGAACCTGAGGCACCACAGCCCCCACGTGCGACCCAAAACCCTCCCTCTGTTGTTCCGTCTGCGGCTGTACCAGAGGACTTGATATGGGCATGTGAGGGTCAGCCAGACATGTCCTCTCGCATCTTGCTGCAACTGTGTCTAGAGGTGCGCATGATGCGAGAGGAAATTTTACGCGCTCTGGCCACCCTCACTGCCGGTTTCACTTCCCTGAGTGCAGTCATGTCTTCTGTTGTGTCCCAACTCTCCTCCCACACCACCGTCAATGTCTCCCCTGTCCGTTGCCCCACACTCTTTCCCCCCCTACTCCTCATGTATCCCAACCCCGTGTGGTGCCTGTCCATGCACCGGCCAGCCAGGAGCAGGCATGTGATTCACAGGATCTGGACATTGTGGTCCTAGAGGATGACCAGAAGGACAATTGAACAGTTTGACAGACACTCTGTTTTTGGACAATGATTTACTTTTCCCCTTGTAAATAGACTGGTTTCCCTGACGCTCCCTGACGTGTTATATTTATGTTGCCCCATCCTAATCCAAGTTCCCTTCTTCTGCAGTAAGGACATCATTTGTTTTCCTTTCTCCCTTCCAGACGGACTGTTGTTTTATTTCTATCCTTACATATTTGTTCTTTAAACACTTATTTTTATTCATACATTGTCTATCTTGTTTTGCTTCATTGTGAATGTCTTGTACAAAAATGCCAAGGTATTTGGGTACTCATCTGCTCTGCACATGAGGGCTTGCTGCAATGATGGGGTTCAACTTGCAGATGTGTCACACACACACACATACATCCTCTCATCTCTACGCCAACTCATTTGGTGAACATTAGTCTATCAGGACATGATACACAACAGAGATTTTACTTGGGATCTGATATTTTTTATTTAAACATATTCACACTGGACAACAAGTTCCTGGGATGTGGTCACTGGGGATTGTGCTTTTGACTTCGCAATTTCCGGTGTGATGATCGCTGTGAGGGATTAAGTCTGGGTTGACGCCGAGGTGCAGGTTGGTCTCCGGCATGTGCCTGTACAGGTTGAAGTCCATGTGCAGGGGCGGATTGTGTCTGTACACTTGGTGTATGTGCATGGACAGGGTGTTGTTGTGCAGGTGGTGGTAGTGCCTGTTCAGGGGTGGTGGTGGATGTGCATGTGGGGGGGGCTGGATGGGGGCGGTGGTGGATGTGTACCCATGCTGTGGTCCTGTGCAGTTTGTGGTACAGGTGTGTGGGTGTGATGTGATGTAGGCATATGTGATGGCTCCCCTCCCTGCGTTGCCCGTGAAGGTAGACTTTGGAACACTGTCATCATGCCGTCCATCATCTTCATGGCCAAGGAATGGTGTCTTAAACTCTCTTCCCTTTGGAAAGATATCATGTCTCTGATATTCTTGGACATGTCTTGCAAGGTTCTATCCAACCTATCCAAAACATGGGTCTGTCGGTCCACCACCTGAGGGAATTGGCACAGGGCCTCAGACATGTCTGACAGGGTGGCCCCTATGGCACATATGTCCTGCCTCACATCTGCCTGCTGTTGGAAGAAGTCCTGCTGCCACTGGCCACCACAGACATGTGCAGGCCCTCCATGCAGGGCCCGGCCATGGATGAGTCCACCAGGTCCAAGAGCAGGGGGGATGTTGGCATGTGGAAGCCTGTGGACAGGTGAATGGTGCCCAGGGGATGCCTGCACCACAGCAGGGTTGGTACTTCCCTCAGATGGTGAAGATAATGCCTGGGATACACTGTCTGGGGAGGAGTGTGTAGGGTAACCACCATGTCTGTCCCGGATGTGAGGGCTGTGAGGGAGTGAGGTCTGTGTTGGGGTGGGGCTGAACTGTGGCTGGTTATCTCTATGCTGGGGACAGGCAACCTTTTTCATTGCACGAGGCTGACACACTTTGCTGGGGGGAGGGTGTGAGACCTTGCTAAATGTGGGCGATCGGTGCAAATTACTGTCTATGGCATCAGATTCTCCATCCTCTGAGTGGATGCGCAGACACTCACTATCGTCCGATACTTCATCCTCCTCAGGTAGTTCCTCCTCCTCCTCTTGCACATGACTTGCAGCTGACATCACTGCCTGGAGGAGCAGTGGATTCTCACCTCTAATTGCCCGTCGCCCAACACTGGTGGAAGGTCCTTCCTCCTCATCGTCATCATCACCTGGAACACAGAGGTAGCAACAGGATAAGTAATTGACCGAGTATGAGATATCGTGAAACACAAGGGTTGGTTCTACTGTACTTTGCATCGACAGATGATGCACATGTGACCTGGTTTTGGTACCCCTACAAGTGACAGCTCACACAATGGCACTGAGGTGTGAAACGTAGATGTACACTCAAAAAGCACACTTACCAGCTCCATCCACAACTTTGTGTCCTTTTCTGCTCCCCCCCTGTTGTAGGTTTTGTTGACAAAGTGGTCCCCGATCCAGCAGCTGTAGTGGGAAGTGACACCAATGTCAATCATCTGCATTACCAATTTACAAAGAGGCACATATGACACTTATGATATGGATGGAACTTTGTTAACAACAACTGCAGGTTATCTGCAGAAGGGGATTTTCATCTTTGTCATGGTTTACATAGGGTAACACTTCACACCACATTTACCTGATGTACATGTGCGAGCGGGTTTCACTGCTGCAGCCAGGATGTCATGCATTCCCCGGGATGATGTTGTACGCTGCACTGGCGTCATTCTCTCCAAAGCTGTGTTGAGACATACATATCCATATTTCAGTACACCAGATAATAGCTATGAGCTAACATGTATATGTCATTGTCAATGACCACTGATAGGATATTCCTGGACAATGTGCAGCATGTTTACCTCATGGACTTTACATGTGTGCCCCTGCTGACATGCAGCAGTTGCCAGCTGTTACGTGCACACAGCACTGACATCAATGAGATGACACATCAACAGACAAACGTATATGAGAAGGTAACTGATATAGGAAGGGAGGGGAAAATGATCTGGACGCCAGCATATTGCAATGCTTACACCTTCACCGTTAAGACTAATATGTCTCATGAGTATGATGTTGTGTGTTGACAAGTTGAAAGGAGTGTACATCCACAGGCTGAGCAGTTTCACATTTGCACATCAGTTCAAACATTGCATAGCAGAGTTCATATGTGAGATGTGCAATAATCACGTACATTTTGTGTGTCATTTGTGCTTCCCTACCAATGGATTCACAAAGCTCATTTTGGCTTGAGAGATCACACATTTGTTATGTCCAGCATTTGAGTGTCATCTGTTCCCATTATCCATTTCCTACATCATGGTTGAACTAAGCTGACAACGGATGATGTTTTGTACAGCAGACATCCTTACCTCACATACCATACACTCAATTATATAGGTGGACACAGTAGAAGAGGAGGCAAGCAGAGTGCAACAATTGATTAGGATAACACATTGTGGTTAAGTTGTGAATCTTTCATGGTTGACGCCTACACTGGATTTGGTTTTGGCCTTTCAGCCACGAGATCTTGGACTGTGACTTCCAGATGATTCACCTTGGCAGCCCATACATCCATCACAAATGTACAGAACTGGCATAATTGCAAGCATCATCCACACCAATTTCAAAATGTTTTTGTCCTTTGGAATTCTGCTACGGAGTTATCATATCATTGATTTACAATCCAGTTGTGTCTAGTACACTTCATGTGACACTATATACTATTTTTATGTCCATTCTACACTCACTTGTCATATGTTTTGTGACATCCTTTCACTAGCCACCATGGTGTGACCTGGTATATGTTTCAATGCCATATGGAGGCATATTGTGATGCAGGAAAACAGTTATGTGATACACATACAACATACAGCAGATATTAGAGGCACATTCATGGGCATGGGCATTCAGGTTCATTGTTCCTGAGTTTCCTTACCATGGCCCCGCACCTGCCTAGTGTGTGGTCCCCGACCAGATGTCACAGGCAACCTTGTAGCAGAAGTCAATGTGTGTCTTGGACTCTGGGAGGACATCATTGGACCTACAATGCTAAGTGTGTTTGCAACTTTACATACCAGCTGCCACATGTGAAGCACTCAATTTGAGGCACAAAGGATGAGCACAAGCAGTGTGGGCACTACCGTTGCAGATGTGTCTACCACAAATTATAATGAGTGATCCCATATTCAACTTATTATGGCCCCACTGCCTAGTAGCAATGTCTATCAAATTGACACAACAACAGTTCCTGGCGTAAGGTCCACAATCATGTTTTGATAATGGACCAGAAGACATACCCTACAATTATGACATCTATGACCAGCTGGTTGGACTTGACAGATTCATGTATGGAAAAGGAACTTTGTAAGTTGGACAGAGGACGCATACTCTATTACTGGTTTATGAACCTCACTTCTTGTTCATCATTGTCATATTTGTTCTCATTGGATTTTTTAAATTTAGTCTACTGATATTTTTGCAATTTAGAGGTGGATACATTCAGAGTTGGTCTGGCACTCAATTCCACAATCGAGTTCCCAGTCCTGGAGCAGTTGGTGGAATACATGTGATGTTCATAACACACAATGACATAAAGAGCCTAGATATGTTATAATTTTTATTTTGCTATTCCCAGATCTATTTTGCTGAAGGTAAATGTCCTTTGAGGATTCCTATAGTTGTAAGGCTAGTTTTACCTCTCCAGTTGCCTTTGAGATGCAGACCACCAAAGTCACTCCTAGGAGACTCATCCCTCCTGGCTGGCCCCTGACCCACTGGTTCTTCCACTGGGGACTCTCTCCCCCTCTCACCCCTCAATCTGGACTTCTGCACCCTCCACTTAGGAGTGGCACTGCCAGACACCAGAACTGATGGAGGCCTGTTACACACACTCCACGTTCTCCTGACACTAGGAGATCCCCCTCAAATGGACTACTAGTACAGCTTAGGCTCCCTACCTGGTGCTCCCTTAAGGAACCATCCAGGCCCTGAGACTGAGGTTGGGCACTATCGGGACGCATCCCAGTCTCACTCCCTCTCCTCGAAGACAGGATGTGAGGCCCTACAACCCTCCCACTACAACGGGACCTAGCTGGGCTACTCTGAACCTCTTCCACCACTCTGGGCTGGAAGATACCTGAGCCACTCCTCTTAGGGTCACTCCCCAATGCCTCTTCAGAACCTCTAGTTACCACCCAGAGGTCTGCCTCCTGTGCAAGCTCCCTGGGATCAGAGAACTCACACTCCAACAGGTGTTGGCTCAACCCCAGAAAACAATTACTGAACATGTGCTCCCTGACAACCAGATTGAACAGCCCTTCACAATCATTTGCCGTGCTACCCATCACCCAATCCTCCAGTGCTTCACAACACACATCCACAAACTCCCCCCAAGACTGGTGAGACAGTTTTCTACTGCCCCTGAACCTCAACCTGTACCCCTCTTCCTGGGAACTAGGCACCATACTCTGGGATCTGGGAGTGGGACTTCCTGCACTGGACTCCATATTGCTGCCACCACTGGACCTCACCCTCACTGGTGAATCCAGACAACTAAAACTGTACTCAGGGGATAATCTACCCTCCAGAGCTAGTTTCTCCCTGACGAAGGCCCTCTCTGCCTCCGCCATCCTCTCCTGCGCTAAGACCCTCTCAGTTTCTAGCTTTTTCTCTTCAAGGCCCAACGCCTTGAGACTCAACTCCTGGGCCAACAAGGCCTTTTCCTCCTCTAAGGCTAACTTCCTATTCTCCAACTCCAATTTCTGAGCCTCCATGTTCTCATGGCTCTCCTTCTGGAGCTTCTCTAAAGCCAGCTGATGCTCCCCTTCTTCCCTCCTATCCACCCACTCCTCTGGGGACAGAGAAAGGGATGTGGCACTCCCCTGGCACCGGACCCAGCAAGGGACTCCCTATCTATGGGGTCCTCACTCTCTACTGGCGTCCCTGCCCTGTCATTTTCTTCCTCCTCTTCAGACTCTTCAGGCCCTATCTCAAAACCACCACTTTGGTATGCAGAGGGATAAGCACACAGGTCCCCGCCACACGCTAAGGGTTCTCCCCTAAGGAGTGCTTCATAAAGGAAAAGCTTTCTGAGGATGTTACCCACTATTGGTATCCCCCTCTCTCTGCAGAATTCCTCTAACTCCTCCCGGGTGTACTCCCAAAGGTCATCCTCATTATAGATTACTCCCATCTTGGCAGAATACACAACCACAGTGCAACACAAGAGACCTAGGCGTCTGAGCTGAAGCAGGAATACACAATTCAAAAATGACACTTTTAAGAAGAAATAAAACTCAGGAAAAACATGTGATTTCTCTAAATGCAGAGTTTGTAGTGCAACCAGTTGTCGCTGTGGTACTGCGTAAACGCAAGTCCTATCCTCACCGCTCACAACTAATGTTAGAAATGGGATTTCTGGTTGGCTAGAGCTTGCGCCTAAGCCAGGCAGAAACCACCACTCTAGTCTGGGCAAGGGAGTTACACACTGAAGATAACCCCTGCTTGACCCCCTTGGTAGCTTGGCACGAGCAGTCAGGCTTATCCCAGAGGCAATGTGTAAATCGTTTGCGCAACACACACATACAGCAGCAACACACTAGGCACACCACAAAAGAAACTCCACACAAGGTTATATGAAAATAGCCTTTGTATTATCCAAAACACATTAGAATCATAATCACACATTTACACTGTGCCAACTGGCACTAGGCAATATTTACAGGGGATTATATACAGGACAGGGCCAATCGGGCCACTGTCAGAACCTTTAGAAAGCACTAGTAGCACACATAAAACACAACCAGTGACTACTGGTAAAATATTGTACTTGGCAATATCTCTAGCAACATAAACGCATTATGTCTGCATCACATTAGGCATCAAACTCATATGCATAATCACATTACGCAACCTATGTAGGCATAAACACACTATGCAATAGGCATCATAAGCATAAACATATTATGCAATAACTCACAATTAGGAGGGCACCTTAGTGACACTCCCCAGGTGCATACATCTCCTTAGGGCCTTGCGCCCTATCACCACCATAAAGCTGATCCCAGGCCAACTGCCCTTTCTAGGGGGCCCAATGCCCTTTGTCCATAATGTCAGGGCTTGTACTGGGGCCTTCCACTGGCCCTTTTGCTGCCAATGCAGCCAAAACCACGGTGGGCAATGCACTGGGGCAGGGGGTATATATCTCACTCCCTCCTTGTCCCTCCAGAAAGGCTAGTTTTTCCTCTCCAGTTGCCTTTGAGATGCAGACGCTATGTTTCACCCTCTGTTCTCTGCTGCCTATGTATGCATTTTGACCATCTCCTGCCACGTTTGACTTACCAGTTAGTGAGGGTGGTCTGCGTTGCTCTGGATGAGGTCTCCTCCCAGAAGATGCTGGGACCTCTGCTACTGTGGCTGTCTGTACTCTGGCTGAATGTGTGAATGGGTGAGAAGAGATACACATCAACACATGGAAAATGTACATGTTGCACTTGTCAGACATTTCCTCGTATCTTCTGCATGCTAACAGTATTGTGAAGTACTGCCACGGCCGGTGCAGGTAGGAGCGGTGGGGTGTTGGTGATGTAATGGCATGGCAGGGTGGGAATTAAACAATGGATTCTGGGACTGACATTTTTAAATAAGGATTCTCTCACCTTCTGTTTTGGGATTTTGGAAGGGCCAGGGTGAGTTGTTTTTATGTTTATTTGGACTTATTTTCTCCATTCCGTTGTGTGTTGATTTGACTCTGCACTGCACCCCCACCCCTTACGTTCTTGACTGACCCAGCCGTGTCTGGATTAGTGGAAGGGGCACTTTGACAATTGCTACTTAGCACTGTTCGGTATATACGGCTTCAGGCCTGGGCCTTTGTATTTCATAGTGTGAAAGGTATTTGCCATTTCTAATACAAAGGATTCTGGGACTTGTGGTGCAACATACAGAGAGAAACACATGAGCCTCTGACTGACTATATTTGTATATGGAATTTGGACAACTTCCTTACTCACAATGGCAGTGCGACACAGACATACATTTTGTATACTTGTTCTTGTCATCCCACTTACCTGGTGCCACGTTGCGGACATCACTCACAGGCAGCCCATGGAGCATGTGGGGGTGGATTGTAGTGAGGCGATCCTCCTCTTGTGGGGTGAGACGGAGGCGGGATCGAGAGTGTGAGGCAGGGAGAACTCTGTTCAGCTGGATCCTGGAGTACTTCTCCTTTGCACTCATCTTTTCATCGTGTCACTTCCTCTTTATTTCACGGACTGTGCGCACATCCTCCCCCAATGCTGTGACAGCAGTGGCTAACTGCTGCCAGAGAGCTGCTTTCTGTGTGCCACTGGTGCAGTAAGGTGGGAGACCATATAGGCGTTTGTGGTGCCTCACAACAAACTCCACAATCATGGTGGTCTCCTCAGTTGTGAAGTTCTTCTCCTCCTCACAATGTACATTTTGCAGTGGCGATGAACAGCAAAGCAAACAGGAACTCTCTGTGGCCAAAGCTGGGCCCTGAATGTGTGCTGCTTTTATGTGGTACTGGTTTTGCAGTTGGTCTTAATTGACTTCAGCTGGAGCATGGTGGGGGATGGTAGGCACTTGAAATGCTCAAAAGGGAGAAATTGCTGGCTTTCCGGGCCGGAGGCGGAGTTTCCGGCCCGGAGGCGGAGATTCCGAGCCGGAGGCGGAGATTCCGGGCCGGAGGCGGAGATTCCGCCATTGTGCCGGAATCTCCGCCAGTGGGCCGGAAATTCCGGCCCTGAGTGCGGACAAAGTTAGGATGTGTAAGTTCATTCTGTGAATACCCATATGTGTAAGTTCATTCTGTGAATACCCATATGTGTAAGTTCAATCTGTGAATACCCAAATGTGTAAGTTCATTCTGTGAATACCAAAATTGTTGTAAGTTTAGGATTTTGACGTAAGTTAGTTCTGTGAATCAGGCCCTCCGCGCGCATTCCATGTGATGCATTTAAATGGTATCTTTTCCGCACCTACATTGGTTACTGGCATTTATCTAATCATATATTTGCAACAATAGTGCAGATGATGCACATGCCTAGGAAATGCAGCCAATGCATGAAGATTCCTTCCCGCGTGTAACAATCAAGACATTGTTAAAGAATAAACCATGTGAACGTCCCAATCCCCCCACCTACATCGGGAAGCTAGCAACACGCTCCCGGTGCATCCCATCATAATAACAAACAACAAAGAAGAAACACTTATCGATGGAATCATCCTGGGGGGGAGCAACGCTCAGAGTGCGGTGCCTATGAACGTATATTGACTTATTAAATAAAGGTGGGCCAATTCGTGACACAGTGTCAATCACCATTCATAGTAGCTCAATCGCCATATTGGACAAGTCTACTTTACTGTCGATTCACTCTCACCAATAAGCGCATTGCACACAGTAGGCATTTGGTGATAGAGCATATCTGGCTCAGGACATGGTGGGTGGCGATGGAGGATCACTAGTCCCAGTATCAGTAGTCGGGGATGGGCCTAGGCAGTTTTGCTTGCAGAAAGTGGTGGCCTCAGATGGGGTATCAAAGATGTGTGTTTTGCCATTGTGTTGAACGCGCAGTTGGGCAAGGTACAGCATGGAGTACTTCAAGTTGGCTTTTGACAGGCTGCGCTTCGCATCAGCGAATTTTCGGCATGCCTCCTGTATAATCGGTGTGAAGTCAGGGAAGAAGGATAGGGCCATGCCCTGGTGCTGCAATGTGGATCTCTCCCTGGCGAGGCGCAGGTCCATGTCATGTTCTTGGTAGTTGAGGAGCCTAGTGATGATCAGTCGGGCTGGTGCACCCAGAGCTGGGCGCGGCCCAAGGGTTCTGTGTGCCTTCTCAACTGAGAACGTGGGTGAGAACACCTCCCTGACAAATATGTCTATAAGTAGCGACTCTACATACGAGCACATACATCCCATGTTGGTGGATTCAGCAACTCCTGTGATACGGATGTTGTTCCTGCGGGACCTTGCTTCCAAATCCTCTGCTTTCGCAGCAGGGAGTTTCAGCACTTTCTCCAACCTGTCAATGCGCTTCGAAACGGCGGCACTGGTATCTTCAAGGTCTGATATGCGTTGCTCAACTGAAGTAAGGTGTGCCTCGTGTTGCTCGGCTTGCTCATGCATATTTTCTAGCTGTGTGGATAGTGCATCTAATTGAGTGTCCACAGATTTAAAGCCGGCACGCAGTTCAGCCAGGATTGTCGCTTTCCCCTCAGATGCATTAGGGTCGGGCCACCCAGAGCTCGAGGCCGCTCGCCGGGACTCATCCTCCTCGCCACGTCGAGGGGTCTTAGGCACCTCAAAAGAGAGCGGGTACTGGCGAGAATCGGAGTGCCCCATACTATAAAGTAGAATCAAACCAGGCGGATGCAGGGGTGGATGGGGCAGTCCCCAACTTTACTTTGGCTTCATGGCACTGTAGATCAGAACTGCCAGCAATGAGTGATGTAAGGGCTGTGAGCCAACTTAGTTTAAGGGCATAAGTAATGTGCAAAGGTGCATTAGCTGTAGAGTAGGGAGGCCACTCAGCCAGAGATGGGGCCAGCACCCCCACTCATACTGGAGTACACACTGACTTATATCAGAGTTCCTGGCCCAGTTTTTGGCAATATGTTCCAGCTCTCGCTGATTCTTATATAGAATCCACTAATGCCCCCGGGGTGGGGCATCAGCACTAAGAGCCTCTCCCTCGAAGCAGATCAATCCAGCCCAGCAGGGCGCAACCATGGGAGAGACTGTGCCGCACCCCGCCCCCACAGATATTAAAACTGTACTGGGCAGCAGTGGATACAGGAGGGGGGATGGGTGAGGCACGTTGCCACTCACCGCTAATGGCCGATGTAAGCTGGTGGGAGCAGGTAGGTGGAATAGATCCCTGCAGTCAAGCCACTTCTGTTACGTAACTCACAGCCAGATGGCGCACGGCCGCGCGGGTCTCGATTTTTTGCACGCAGGCAGGAGCGGCAGCGGCCCCGCCCTCAGGCTCACCCGCAACCCGTGAATCGCGGGGCCTCCGAGGGCCGCGCCAGGCCGCCGCCAGCATCCAATGTCTCTGCGTTTCTGGCTAACCCCAGCCACCCCGAGCCAGCTCCAAGGCTCAGTCTGGCGGGAGACAGCCGATGGCATGTTTATATGGGAATTGGCTCATATGATGGCGGCACAGCTCCAGAGCTTCAGGCTCGAACAGCCAGTTGGACCTCGGCCAGGCCACGTCCCCCATGCAAAGGGATATTTGAAAGAAGATTCTGCCTTAATGGTAAATCTTCTCAGCAAAAACCTGTGAGAAGAGTCAAAGAAACTGTTCACAAAATATTATTTATTTGTACATGTTTGGCTTCAAACCTCTGTGAAAAAAGTGTCATACAGATGCATAGACAAACTGTTTGTTATGGGACGATTTATAAGATGTTTAGGTTTAGATGCGGAACTTCATGACATTTTGAGTAAATTTATATTGTTCAGGAATGTACAATGGCTGTGTGACCACTTACACGTTTTAAATCACAGTGTGATTTTAATCATGTCTCTAAAGTTGTATGCCATTCTGTTTATCCCAACAAGGAGTGTTGCATAGTTTACAAAACAACAGAAGGTCATTTATTGCACCTTGTCAAAGGTGGCTTATCATTTAAGAATGCATACATGCCAATCTTTTGATTGTGACTTATTTCATGGGAGTTCCAATTAAGGTGAATTAATAACAAATACTTATTTTGTTGGTGGTCCAACTTTAAAAAGTATGTGAACTCATTAAAATCTGCTGAGGGCATTTGTTGCTTAGGCCAGTGAATACAAGTAGAGACAGTGTGACATCCACAAAATGTG
The DNA here is from genome assembly GCA_963921515.1 of Calotriton arnoldi. Classification (NCBI taxonomy): domain Eukaryota; kingdom Metazoa; phylum Chordata; class Amphibia; order Caudata; family Salamandridae; genus Calotriton; species Calotriton arnoldi. Next base: position 758,625 of record CAWUFW010007728.1, on the reverse strand, counting down.
GGTGAGTTGACATGACAAATATGCAGCCTCTACTGCACAAAAGCTAAAAATGTCCATTTTCTGTTAATTACTTTCAAAGGATCGGTCTAATTTTACACTTGTTTAATTACTCCCAGCTGGCAAAGTATCTAACACGCTGACACAATTACTGAAAGATGATGTATTCACTGATGCCATCAATGATGTTATCAATCATGTCATTTGACATATCAGGAGTGATATAATATGTGAAGTCATAAGCAGCGCATCACAGAGGGTCAAGTTACAGTTAGTTTGCTAAACTATACCTGACCAATTTGTTTTGGTTTATAACCAGATTTTCTTTTCAGTTCATTCATATTTTAATGTATGTTAAGATCTTATTACCCAACCTAAATAGTACCTAATTGTAACCTTTTTGTCAGGAGAATATATGAATATATGTGTGTGTGTGTGTGTGTATATATATATATATATATATATTTACCAGCACTAAGCTTACAATAAACAACCGCATTAGTTGCGCGCTGACAGATACAGAGACTTTGGCATTGGCTTCCACACGCTTTTACTAACATGAATGGGTTTTATACATTGTTCCCCTCCTAGTTACGATGGTACACCGGATTCCTCCCACATTTAATTGTGCGACATGGCATTCATGGTTTCTAGGATGTATTCACACAACCACGATTATGAGGAATACCGTTTAATTTTGTTTTCCATCAGACATAATTTGGGAGACTTCAAACCCAATTCTTGCATTTATTTAGCATATTTTTTTATCTTTTACAATGCAGCCAGCAACGCCATTACACGAGCTTACCTTCTAGTCTGCCACACACAACTGATGTTACAGAACATATGGCCAGCTACACCTACATATAGAGGGGTAGTCTTTTCTCTATGCCTGCTACCAAAACTGCTTGTCATTGCTGCGCCTAGTCATCACTGTATGACAAGATGTTTTACTACATGCTGCAAAAGTGTAACATTTTCTGCCTTGTCACTATGAACATAGTAAAGTCACTCATGTCACTATAAATTGTATGCCTCTCACCTTAGCGCACTATGTGATCAAGACCACAGGCTTGTGGTCGAAATGCGTCATCCTGACATGCTAAGACAATAAATTCTCTTTATTGCATCTTCAACTGGAGTCTGTGCCCTTGTTTGGCCCACCGCGGTCGTTCTTTGGGATCCTGGTTTCATATATATATATATATATATATATATATATATATATATATATATATATATATATAATCTACTGGCGGTCGCCAGTAGATAGTTATAGTTAGGACCTATTTTCCATAGGAAATTCACAACATTCTATTTCCAATACCTTTGGCGCCGGTTGACGAATCTTCGCGAAATTCTCAAAACTTATGGCCCGCTCCGGTCCGCTCCTATCCTGAAAGTTTCGGGGTGATTCGTCAAGTGGGGGCCGAGAAAAAAGGGGGGTCCCAAAACGTGTTTTCCCCATGCAATTTTCCATAGGAACCTTTAGTCGCAGCTACAGCCCGAACTGCTGAACGGAATTACACCAAATTTGGCAAAAAGGTAGCCCTTGGTTCAGAGTCATGCCTTTTGAAAATTTCATAGAGATGAAAGGGATTATGAAATTGGAACTATTTTCACCTTTGCTAAAAGATTCACACAGCTAAGAAAGCAACTAAAGGCGAAACCAGCCAAACAAAATGGATCAGACACAACCATGAGTGAATCAGAGGCAGAATTGAGTGAAGGAGAAAATGCCACTGCCACGGAAAAAACGTCTTTTTTAGACGAAATGAGACTGATGTACATAGATCAAAGGCCAGGAAACAACAGAGGGAGGGGCAGAGGACAAACACAAACGAAAAATCGAGGCAGAGGAAGAGGCAAAACAACAGAACAATCAAACACAGAAAAACAAGGAGAAGCCTCCGGAAATACAAATCAATACACATTACGCAGCAAATCAAGGAAATAAGTCAGAAACACAATTTAAAATCAGATAACAATCTGATTGTAAACCTGTCAAACACAATACTAACGCAAAATCAATGTAGTGTACTAAACAAAGGACTGACCTTCTGCCCAGAAACCCACCATGATATAGTAGAAACAAAAATTGAAACATACAAATTTATTCGGAAATTAAAATTGGCCAAATATTTTGCTAAATACCAAAACAAAACTACATTAGATGAAGCAAGTGGCACAACTGATTCATCCCCTAGTATCACAATCAATCAAATACCAGAAATGAAAACAGTTTACGATCTTACATATGATCTAGAGGATGAGGAATTACAGGAATCAGATATAATAACAAGACTAGGATTTGAAACCTCAGGAAGAGACAAAACCACATTCAAACCTAAATCAAAATTCTGTCCCATCTTAACACAAGGAAACAAAATTGATCTTTACTATGAACTCGTAACATCAGATCTAGAAAATCTAACTTACAAACAAGGAAAAAAGAAAAATGAAAATCTAAACAAAGCGGAAAGGAGAGCACTGAAAGAATTAATGGAAAATGAAAGCCTTGAAATTAAACCAGCCGATAAAGGTGGGAACATTGTGGTGATGGAGAAGACGCAATATAAAAAAGAAGCACTAAGACAATTAAACAATATTGAAAATTACAAAAAATTAAAATCAAATCCCATCAATCAATTAACATTGGAATTACAATCAAAATTGAAAACTTGGTCAGACAAAGGTCTGCTAACCAATGATGAGGTGAGCTTCCTAACCAAAGACAACCCTACAATCCCAACCATATACTTCTTACCCAAAATCCACAAAACACTGATCAATCCACCAGGAAGACCGATAATATCAAGCTGTGACAGTCTCTACGAACCCCTTTCAAAATATGTGGATTCCTTCCTGGCACCAATGGTCACCACGCTAAACTCCTACATCAAAGACACAGGTGACTTTTTGAGGATCTTGAATGAAACATACTGGCAAGAAGACTATCTGCTAGCTACAATTGATGTAGTATCACTTTACACATCAATTAATCACAACACAGGACTTGGAGCTGTAGATTACTTTCTAGGACAAAAAGATATTAAATATCTTGAACATTCCAAAATGATCAAGGAAATGGTGGAGCTATGCCTACGAAATAATATATTCATATTTGACCAACAACTCTATTGCCAAATGTGCGGAACCGCCATGGGCGTGTCCTTTTCACCTAGTTACGCGAATCTCACAATGGGATGGTGGGAAAAATCAATAGCCTGGAGTGAAGATATGGATATATACACTGAAAAAATCATATTATGGCTAAGATATATTGACGATCTGTTTATCATATGGAGTGGTACGTCGGAAGAATTCAGCAAATATATAGCAAAGTTAAACACCAATGCTGAAGGTCTGCAATTTACACACAACTCCAGCAAAACAAGAATACAATTCCTTGACATTGAAGTATATCAGGAAGAAGGCAAATTGAAAACGACAACATATCGAAAACCAACAGCCACAAACAGCATACTCCATGGCTCAAGCTTTCACCCAACATCATTAATCAAAAGTATACCATACGGTGAATTCCTACGTATGAAACGTAACTGCTCTGACAATAAAGAATTGGAATACAAAATGGATGAAACAACCAAAAACTTCCTAGAAAGAGGCTACAAACCAATTGATGTAAGGATGGGAAGAAAGAAGGCAGAACAAATCCCCAGAGAACAAACCTTACAGACCACAAGAGATGATAAAAAGGAAGAGAATCCAGACATAAGGATGATCCTGTCATACAGTAAGGAAAATTATGCCATTGCAGAAATAATGAACAAACATTGGCACATACTGTTAAAAGATCCTGACATGAGAAAAATACTAAAGGATAAACCTAGTATAACATACAAGCGAAGCTCCTTCAATCAAAGACAAAATTGTACATAGTCATTTTTACTAAACTTAAAACAAAAATGTGGCTAACAGATCTACAAGTCGGTTTTAAAAAATGTGAAAAGTGTAAAGCTTGTAAGATCGGAGAGAACAAAAAAGAAATCACTGACCCGAAAGGAAGAAGATATACAATAAAGGAAAAAATAAACTGTGAAAGTACATATGCTGTGTACATGTTGGAATGTAATTGCGGATGCAGATACATTGGAAGTACAATCTGCCAATTAAAAAAGAGGATCTTGGAACACATCCGTGCAATTCAAAATGATGATCCAACATATGCCATGACCAAACATATGAAATTACATCAAAACTACGGATGGCAACAAATGAAATACTGGGGTCTGGCAACAGTCCCTACAAACGAAAGAGGAGGAGACAGAACTAAAAAACTGAGACGCTTGGAATCAAGAATGATCATCAGATTCCAAACCAAACAGCCAATCGGATTGAATGGGGACGAAGAACTTCATGTGCACTTGTAAATACTCACACTAAGCAATAATTGTCACAACTGACAGAGGACTAGAAGAGAAACTAAATGGCACTATGCCAATAAATGAAAAACCTCAGTCTAAAATATAACAATTATATGAAAAAATGATAATTAGGGCACTAAGCCATAACATAGCTGATATAATTATTATGGATTCACACTAGCAATGTTGTAAATATAAATAATGAGCACTGTAAATATTATCACTTATGTTAAATGGAACCACATTTCCCATAATGCACCATAATAGCTAATTGGGCAGTTGTGTATATCTAGACCTAAAATGTGGATCACCGCTAACCGTGAGCAAGACCAGAGTGGTCGAAACGCGTTGGTTTGTGAGAGGACTTGATGGTGTTGGCTGTATTACACTGAAGTAAAGAAGTCTTCAAACTAATCTCCTGGAGTGCGAGTAATTCTTTCTATTTGGTGGCAATACGTAATGCAGATCTTGATCCCTTTTCTGCACTACTCGCACCGATCGCGAGCGCGCTGACACAGAGGGATCTGTTGGTGGAAATATATATATATATATATATATATATATATATATATATATAATCTACTGGCGGTCGCCAGTAGATAGTTATAGTTAGGACCTATTTTCCATAGGAAATTCACAACATTCTATTTCCAATACCTTTGGCGCCGGTTGACGAATCTTCGCGAAATTCTCAAAACTTATGGCCCGCTCCGGTCCGCTCCTATCCTGAAAGTTTCGGGGTGATTCGTCAAGTGGGGGCCGAGAAAAAAGGGGGGTCCCAAAACGTGTTTTCCCCATGCAATTTTCCATAGGAACCTTTAGTCGCAGCTACAGCCCGAACTGCTGAACGGAATTACACCAAATTTGGCAAAAAGGTAGCCCTTGGTTCAGAGTCATGCCTTTTGGTTAAATGGTGTAAATCCGTTCAGTAGTTCCTGAGAAATTTGAAAAAGAAAACACATATATATCTGGGCGGAGCCTAACCACACATGTCATCGTGAGATCTGATTGGCTGTCAGCACTTCATCCTGGAATTGCTGGCAGCCATCTTGGGACCAATATAAATGATAGTACCCCATTGAAATGCATTGTAGTGAATCGAAGATTTTGAGGGTTACCAAAAGGAGAACTATAAAGGGTGATAACAGACTTTAGTTACATTAGAATTCATTTGTTGATGGTACCATACTAATTTCAGGAATTGTGGTGTGTTCTAAGGTGATTTTACCCTGTGAAAAACCTTCTGCTGGGATATCATGAATCATGTTTGAGAGAAAACTATTTTCACATGCTTGTCCCATACAGTTTTGGAAGGTGCTCCAGAAGCTAAAATGAGAACATATTTTCTGTAAATTCACATTATCTTTCTCAGTCATGTGAGAATGAAGTCTGACATTCTCAGTAAAACATGTACATCCAATAAGGGCAGAGACTGTCAGTTGATTCCTTTGTGTTCTACTGCAGCTTCCCAGAGTGTTCTAAAGAACAACTAGAGTGCTAACAGCCTTACTTATGACAAAAGTATGGCACACCTGAAGCCATCTTGATTGGAATAAACTGGTAACACTTAAAACATTTAATTTAAAAAGGAACAAAATGATGGGGTTCATTTTGTCATAGAAATTATGGTTAGTGCTGTAGAAAGAAAAATTAGGACATGTTTCAAGTGTGATCTCAAATATCTTCCTGTTATATTTCAACAGGAGCAGCCTGTCAGTTGATGCCTTTGTGTTCTACTGCAGCTTCCCAGAGTGTTCTAAAGAACAACTAGAGTGCTAACAGCCTTACTTATGACAAACGTATGGCACACCTGAAGCCATCTTGATTGGAATAAACTGGTAACACTTAAAACATTTAATTTAAAAAGGAACAAAATGATGGGGTTCATTTTGTCATAGAAATGATGGTTAGTGCTGTAGAAAGAAAAATTAGGACATGTTTCAAGTGTGATCTCAAATATCTTCCTGTTATATTTCAACAGGAGCAGCCTGTCAGTTGATGCCTTTGTGTTCTACTGCAGCTTCCCAGAGTGTTCTAAAGAACAACTAGAGCGCTAACAGTCTTACTTATGACAAAATTATGGAACACCTGAAGCCATCTTGATTGGAATAAACTGGTAACTCTTAAAACATTTAATTTAAAAAGGAACAAAATGAGGGGGTTCATTTTGTCATAGAAATTATGGTTAGTGCTGTAGAAAGAAAAATTAGGACATGTTTTAAGTGAGATCTCAAATATCTTCCTGTTATATTTCAACAGGAGCAGCCTGTCAGTTGATGCCTTTGTGTTCTACTGCAGCTTCCCAGAGTGTTCTAAAGAACAACTAGAGCGCTAACAGTCTTACTTATGACAAAAGTATGGCACACCTGAAGCCATCTTGGTTGGAATAAACTGGTAACACTTAAAACATTTAATTTAGAAAGGAACAAAACGAGGGGGTTCATTTTGCCATAGAAATTATGGTTAGTGCTGCAGAAAGAAAATTTAGGGCATGTTTTAAGTGAGATCTCAAATCCTCTTCTATTTCATTAGAAAATTCTGACATGCAGACTGAAACAATCACTTTCAATACCAGCAGTAGACTTCCAGTTAACTCCCTGGTGAGCAGTAGCTTTACTACAGTGATCTAATGAACAACTAGAGTGCTAACATTCTGAATTTATGGCAAATGTGTGACACATCTGAATGCCTTCTTGATGGAATCAAAGTAAAAAACTGAAAGCATTTCCTACTGAGGAGACTGCAGTAAATGACGAAATTAGGAAACTTCATAACAAATAAGTCTCCCAAGATGGCCACCAGAGAAAAAAGAGCCCAAATGTAGCACAAATATCACCCAGATGTAGCCCACATATAGCCCAATGACAGAAGTGTGCAAAACACTTTTTATTTTTAGTTTTTCTGCAGTTTTATATAGTGCAAACTAGTCAGGTATTGGAGCGTTACATCTTACTTGGACCCCTTATTGCGTATTTTGCACGAAGTACATGAGATTGATCTTGCGAAACATTGAACTTTACGATTCTGTTAACCTGAAGTTGCTCTGAACCGGGCTTTGTAACACCCGTTTTTACCTACTGGTTTTAATTAATTCTCACTGTATTGTATAAGGAAAGAGGATTTACTGTTTTTATGTACACTTCTATGATCTATGTTTCTAAATCAGATCAAATAAAGTTTAATGAATTCTATGGCAGGACGGAGGTGAGGATTATGCATATCTTTCCTCACTTTATTTGCATAGCAGTTCAAAGAAAACGTAACACAACAATCATTAAACAAAAGACTACACAATCCATGAACCATTAGGGGGTAGTCTCCAAGGCAACTATAGTCCAATCATATCACAGTCCATCGTATATAATATTGTGACGTCCCTTCCGCTTCCTCTTTCTTCACTGCTCGTCAGTTAAGTGCATTCCTTACATTCTTGGCTTAATATGACGTTGTTGCTGTTTGTATAGCGGTTTCTTGTGCACGTTATTAGCATTATTGCCTTGGTATTGTTTCATATTCCCTGCGCAGCAGGCTCTTGCCCGAGCGCGTTCTCCCCCTCGCAGTTTCTCCCGCTGTGTGCTCTGCGCACGGTGAGATCCTGTCAGGCGCGTCTGGTCCGAGCGAGGCAGCTCCGTCGAGCGCTCCCGCTGGTCTTTACGCGCGTTTGGGAATCCGGTCACTCCTTTAGTGTCCGCTTGATTCCCGACCAACCCTCGCCTAATTTTGACACCGCTACGCAGTGATTTCCCCACACGGCCACGGTAGTGACCAGCGCCACCTGGTGGTGGTAATTGGTATTGCGCCTCAGTCTATTCTTATAACCGCTTCGTGGAAAGCCCAGCTGTTGGAGCACCGGCGAGGGGGCTGTCTTAAGGATTTTAAGGGCATTTGTTCTGTGCTCACACCCTCTGCTATCATGTCTTCTCCAGAAGACCATTTTTACTCCTCCTACCAGGAAGTGGAGGAGGAATGGCCCCCCAACTTCTCCCTCCAGCAGTGGACCAAGCCCTCTCTCTGGCTATTTCTAGGGCGCTGGCTCCTCTTAGGGATCAGGTTGATAAGCTGGCGAAAAGCATCCCTGGGGTGTTCAGTGACCCAGATCTGGTGGTGGCGGGTCCAAGTAGCTCCCAGATGGGGAATAAAAGGGCCGTTAAGCATAACGCGGGCACTTGGAAGGATTTGATAAACTTACGGAGACCTTCCTCAAGAGTGCGCGAACGCTAAAACATGCACCCTGCCGGGAGGAGGAGGGGCCCGGAGAAAATTGCGACACTGTCACCACTATTGTAGACCCCGACGGTGGGTTTCCCTTAGAGGGAGAGGGTGTATCGGAGGACGATTTCTCCTCCGATGAGGATAAGGACTCGGGGCGTCCCTGGCGTCCAGAGTCCCACTCCTCTCAGTCCCCGGTTGGGGACGGGGTCCACTCGGACATGTTCGAGCCTACCCAAATTTACCATCCTAGGTCGGCAGAGTGGACACCTGACACCAAAGTGGCAGAGTATGTGGTGGGGAAAATCCATCAACCCCTTGAAAGGGAGGTCAGGAATAGGATGAGGGGAGAATGCCCCAGGCCCTCACTGAAGGGGAAGGTGGCACACACGCCTGAAATTGATGAGAAACTATGTACCTTTTTCTCCAAGTATATGAGGGATCCCAAGAAAGGAATTGATAGGTCTTGGACGTGGTAGGGCCCTTGACCCAAATTATTCAATTGACGGAGCGTTCCAAAGAGTCAGGATCCCCTTTGTCCACGGATATTGTGGCTGGTTGGGCGCACTACCCTAAACCCTAAAACACTACCCCTCCACTACCCAAACACCACTGCACTACCCTAAACCCTAAAACACTACCCCCAGCACAACACCCTACACTACCCAAACATAACTGCACTACCCTAAACCCTAAAACACTACCACCAGCACGACTCCCTACACTACCCAAACACCACTGCACTACCCTAAACCCTAAAACACTGCCCCCAGCACGACTCCCTACACTATCCAAACACCACTGCACTACACTAAACCCTAAATATACCCCCAGCATGACCTCCCACACTACACAAACACCACTGCACTACCCTCAACCCTAAAACACTACCCCCAGCACGACCCCCTACACTACCCAAACACCACTGCACTACCCTAAACCCTAAAACACTAACCCCAGCATGACCCCCTACACTACCCAAACACCACTGCACTAACATAAACCCTAAAACACTACCCCCAGCACAACCCCCTACACAACACAAACACCACTGCACTACCCTAAACCCTAAAACACAACCCCCAGCACGACTCCCTACACTACCCAAACACCACTGCACTACCCTAAACCCTAAATCTACCCCCAGCACGACCCCCTACACTACCCAAACACCACTGCTCTACCCTAAACCATAAAACACTACCCCCAGCATGACCCACTACACAAACACCACTGCACTACCCTAAACCCTAAAACACTACCACAAGCATGACCCCCTACACTACTCAAACACCACTGCACTACCCTAAACCCTAAAACACTACCCCAGCACGACCCCCTACACTACCCATACACCACTGCACTACCCTAAACCCTAAAACACTACCCCCAGCACGACCCCCTACACTACTGCACTACCCTAAACCCTAAAACACTACCCCCAGCACAACCCCCTACACTACCCAAACACCACTGCACTACCCTAAACCCTAAAACACTACCCCCAGCACGACTCCCTACACCACCCAAACACCACTGCACTACCCTAAACCCTAGAAAGAAACCCCCACCCCATGCCCAATCCCCCTTACCTCTCACTCCTCATGGTTCCTCTCTCCTCGTGGTTCCTGCTTCATGTCATCTGTGAGGGGCGGTGCACGTCGTTGTGAGGAAACGGAACCGCCTCTGTTTCCTTACAACGACATGGATCGTCTACATGGTTTTTAGAACGCATGGTCATTTACCATACATACCTTTACAACAAAATTTGTTGTAAAGGCATGCGTGGTAAATGACCATGCGTTCTAAAAAAATGCATAGTAATGACTTTGTGATGTACAACGCATGCGTGGTAATGCATGCGTTGTAATGGTATCACAAACTAAAAAAGTCGTTGTAACGGCTGTTTACCGATCGAAGCTGGCTCCTGTTCTTCAGTGAGACGTTTATTTGATTAATTAGGAGGAAGGAATGTGTTTTTTACCGAAAAGTGCATTCCCGGCTGTTGTATTGTGAAAGTGTCCGCGTGGCCTGGTTTCACTTCCGGTGAGAGAGTGGAAGAGTCTGTTTGGATCTAAAGGAGTTCTGTTGTTGGACGGGGCTGGCGCGACATGTCATCAGAAAACATAGCTAATGGAAAGTGTCCTCCCTGAAGTGTGGAGCAGTGCCATGAGAGGTCAACGAGTGTGCGTCCCACCGCAGTATGACCGTACCGCGTGACCCATGTGCCGCCTCCAGAGTACGGGAGGCAGAAGCGGCATCGCAGGTCCTCTTGAAGACCGTTGTAGCACTAATTCTACATTTTGGTACTAGGGCATTTTAACTTCGTTGTTCCTGCCAGTTACAAAGAGAAGATCCTGTGTTATTCAGTGCCCTCGTTACCTTTTTTGTGGGTTGTGGTGCTTGTCACTTCGCTGCCCCGCCGGTGCACACGACTGGGCACCCCACCTCGTGTGCCATCTGCAGTGCCTCTGCCCTCGGATCACTGGTTTCGGTTTCTGGAGTGGCAACATAAACAGTTGCTCCCAAAGGACTAGCCTGAACACTTAAATATCCCCTGCACTAGCATTCCATGGAAATTCTTTCCTAGCTCTCCCACGTCAACGAGCACGGCTCCGCTCGCGACACCGTATGACATCATCGGAGCCAAAAGTGGACCTCGTCGGCATGCTGACGTCAGTTCCACCTATTTTTTCCATGCCACTGAGGCAAACAGGGGACCGAGACATTTTCACATGTATACATAGTATAATAAATATATATATATTCACTGAAAAAACCATAGGTTTCAGGCACGTTATAGTTAGAAATTAGCATTTAAAAAACCTTAGAAATTCACTGAAAAAACCATAGGTTTCAGGCACGTTATAGTTAGAAATTAGCATTTAAAAAACCTTAGAAATTCACTGAAAAAACCATAGGTTTCAGGGGCGTTATAGTTAGTTGGACATTTCACTCGTACAAAACCATAGAAATTCCCCCGTTATAGTTAGTTCAGCTAACTATAACTCGCGCGCCCGCAATGCACTGCTGATGACGTCACATATTACATCACTCATGACATGGTCATTGACATCACTCATGACATCACTGATGACATCTCAAATGACCACTGATGACATCACTGATGACATCATCCAGTGAATGTGTGTTTTTCTGAAAATTAAATATGTTTTATATATGTATATCTCAAGGTCGATGGAAGAATAAATGGGTATATAAGTGTCTAAATGGATGATTTTTTTTGTAAAATTGATTGTATAACTGACTAAGTGTATCTTAGTGAATACATGGGTTAGTGAGTAATGTTTAAATATGAAAATATCTGTATCAGTCTCTCACTTTGTGTATAAGTGGCTGCATGTGTTGGTGAGTAGCTACATGAGTGTCTATATGGGTTATTAGTTGGTTTTTGAGTATCAGTATGAGTGTCTGAGTGTCTGTATGGTTCGGTGGGGGGTATTACTTAGTGCATAGATGCATGAATGAGTGACTCACTGTTTGTATGTGTTGAAGACAGCATGTGTGCAGGACTGTATAGGTAGATGAGTATGTGTATGGGTGTGTTAGTGAGTGAATGACTGTCTCAATAGTGTCTTTATGAGTAACTACATATGTTTTAAACTGGTATATGTGAGTATTGGTGTATATAAGTGAGTATATGTGAGAGTGAGAGATTGGAAGAGTTCCTGTACAAATAAGTAGGTGTTTCTATAAGTGATTGTTTAAGAGAGTAAGTATGTGTAAGTTTCTGTAGAAGTAAGTGTGGTAGTGTGTGTATAACTGTATATGCAAGTAAATGGATGTTTGATACTTTGTTTGCATGTGTGACTATGTGTATGAGTAACTCATGGATGAGTTGCGGTGTGTAACAGGATGTATAGGTGTATGAGTACATATGATGTGAGTACATGTATGAGTGACTGAATAGGGACTGTTGGTGAATGAGTGGATGTGTGTGTAGATCTTGGAATTACTGAATAGGTGTGTTGTAACTGGTATTGGTATGTCCATTGTTTTGAAAATGTTAGTTTGTATTTTTGAGTGTGTGTATCAAAGGTTATATTAGGGTGAGAGGAGGTCTGCCACTCTATCACAAGGATTATGTCATCAGTGATGTCATCAGTGATGTCATTTGAGATGTCATCAGTGATGTCATGAGTGATGTCACTGACCATGTCATGAGTGATGTAATATGTGACGTCATCAGCAGTGCATTGCGGGCGCGCAGTTATAGTTAGCTGAACTAACTATAACGGGGAATTTCTATGGTTTTGTACAAGTGAAATGTCCAACTAACTATAACGCCCCTGAAACCTATGGTTTTTTCAGTGAATATATATATATATCATCAACAAAGTTCCAATTAACGATCACTCAGAAGGTTGTGCAATTACCAAAAGTTGGTTTATTTCCAGGTTACGCGTTTCGCCAAGCTTCGCAAGCGAAACGCGTAACCTGGAAATAAACCAACTTTTGGTAATTGCACAACCCTCTGAGTGATCGTTAATTGGAACTTTGTTGATGAAATGATGTCCGGCGCGCTCCGCCGGCTTGGAACGATCCTCTGCACAGGGCGTGGGAAAGCGGAAGGAGCAGAAACGGAAGAAATATACATATATATATATATATTCACTGAAAAAACCATAGGTTTTAGGGACAGTTATAGTTAGTTGGACATTGCACTCGTACAAAACCCGTGAAATTCCCCCGTTATAGTTAGTCCAGCTAACTATAACTCGCGCTTCCGCAATGCACTGCTGATGACGCCACATATTACATCACTCATGACATGGTCAGTGACATCACTGATGACATCTCAAATGACATCACTGATGACATCATCCACGTGATAATCTGATGCACCTCCTCACACTCTAATATAACCTTTGATACACCCACTCTAAATTACAGACTGCCATTCGCAAAACCATAGACACTCCAACACCAATAACTACATACCCACTCACTGATTCTTAGGTCTACGCACACATCCACTCACTCACCCGTACACACTCATACTTACGGTCACTCAGTACAGGACTATCATATGCACTCATACTCCTATATAGACACTCAAACACCGCCACTCATCCATAGAGGTACTCACACACCTAGTCAGTCATGCAAATAATTAAACACACTACCATTTACTCACCTATACAGTTATACACACACCAGCTCACTTACTCATACAAATAGTAGCACATTCTTACGCTCTTATACAATCACTGATACAAGCACACACTCATCCATACAGCCACTATCACAATCACTCACTCTCGCTTATAGCTATTTATATACTCCAACACACATATATACTGCCTTTCACATATGTAGTTACTCACACATGTACCACTGGGACATACATTCACTCACTAACACACTCTTACACACACTTACCCACCCATACAGTCTATCACAGTTGCACTCTTGAAACCATCCACCCAGTGAATCACCCACTCACACATCTATGCACAGAGTTGCACACACCCCTCCCACACAAACACTCAGGCACCCATACAGATACTCAGACAAGCATTCAATAACTCATATAGACACTCATGTAGCTATTCACAAACACATGCAGCCACTTACACAGCAACAGACAGACGGATACAGACATTCACCCAGTTTAGTCACTAACCCATGCATTCAGTAAGATACGTTAAATCACTCACTTATAGAGTCAGTCACGCACCTACTAAATCATCCATACAGACACTTACACACCCACTCATTCTTCAATACGTCTTTTCCTATATATATTAAAAATATTTAAACTTTACAGAAACACACAGTCACTGGATGATGTCATCAGTGATGTCATCAGTGATGTCATTTGAGATGTCATCAGTGATGTCATCAGTGATGTCACTGACCATGTCATGAGTGATGTAATATGTGACGTCATCAGCAGTGCATTGCGGGCGCGAGTTATAGTTAGCTGGACTAACTATAACGGGGAATTTCACGGGTTTTGTACGAGTGCAATGTCCAACTAACTATAACTGTCCCTAAAACCTATGGTTTTTTCAGTGAATTTCAAAGGTTTTTTAAATGCTAATTTGTAACTATAACGTCCCTGAAACCTATGGTTTTTTCAGTGAATATCCTTCATATAAAAAAAGAAGCCCCGGGGAGGTGGTGGTCCCCGGGGCTGCGGGAGGGCTCAGAGCCCTCCCACACCATTATCCATAAAGCCCCGGGGGGTGGTGGTCCCCGGGCTTGGGGGCCCTTAGAGGCCCCCACACATAAAATTAACCCCCCCAGCATGCCCCCGGGACTTGGCCCACCCGGGGCCAATCATCGAAGCGCGGAGACCGCGCTCGATTTTTTTTTTATCGGCAGGGTTCGCGCTCCCTGAGCGCATCCTGCCGATTTTTTTTTTAAATTTTTTTTTTTTTTGCTCCAGGGGGTCCTTGTGGGACCCCCTGAGCAGACTCTAGGGGTCAGGGTGTTTCTACCCTGCCCCTTTGTGCGCTTTGCGCACTTGTTTCTGTCCCTCGGTTCTACCGAGGGACAAAATGGCTGCCAACACTTCCTGGTTTGGAGTGTTGACAGCCAATTAACATAAAGCTCGTGCTCGGGAGGATCCGCGGCCCTAGATATACCTATCTTTTTTTCTTTTGATTTTCTCAGCAACTACTGAACGGATTTACACCATTTAACAAAAAGGGTTCTTTCTGAACCAAGAACTACCTCTTTGCCAAATTTGGTGTAATTCCGTTCAGCAGTTCGGGCTGTAGCCGTGTCTAAAGTTTCCTATGGAAAATTGCATGGGGAAAACGCGTTTTGGGACCCCCCTTTTTCTCGGCCCCCGCTTGACGAATCCCCCGAGACTTTCAGGGTAGGAGCGGACCGGAGCGGGCCACAAAGTTTGAAAATTTTGCGAAGATACGTCAACCGGCAAGAGAGTTATTTCAAATAGAATGTCGCGGATTTCCTATGGATAATAGGTTGTAACTATAACTATCTACTGGCGACCGCCAGTAGATAAAATATATATATATATATATATATATATATATATATATATATATATATATATATATATATTCACTGAAAAAACCATAGGTTTTAGGGACAGTTATAGTTAGTTGGACATTGCACTCGTACAAAACCCGTGAAATTCCCCTGTTATAGTTAATTCAGCTAACTATAACTCGCGCCCCGCAATGCACTGCTGATGACGTCACATATTACATCACTCATGACATGGTCAGTGACATCACTGATGACATCACTGATGACATCTCAAATGACATCACTGATGACATCATCCAGTGACTGTGTGTTTCTGTAAAGTTTAAATATGTTTAATATATATAGGGAAAGGCGTATTGAAGAATGAGTGGGTGTATAAGTGTCTGAATGGATGATTTAGTACGTGAGTGACTGACTCTACAAGTGAGTGATTAAACGTATCTTACTGAATGCATGGGTTAGTGACTAAACTGTGTGAATGTCTGTATCCGTCTGTTTGTTGGTGTGTAAGTGGATGCATGGATTTGCGAATAGCTACATGAGTGTCTATATGGGTTATTGATTGGTTCTCTGAGTATCTGTATGGCTGCCTGAGTGTTTGTGTGGGTGGGGTGTGTGTGACTCTATACATAGATGTGTGAGTGGGTGATTCACTGGGTGCATGATTTCAAGAGTGCATCTGTGATGGACTGCTTGGGTGGGTGAGTGTGTGTATGGGTGTGTTAGTGAGTGAATGTATATCTCAGTGGTACATGTGCGAGTAACTACATATGTAAAAGGCAGTATATATGTGTGTTAGAGTATTTAAATGGCTATAAGTGAGAGTGTGTTATTGTGAGAGTGGCTGTATGGATGCGTGTGTGCTTGTATCAGTTATTGTATAAGAGCATAAAAATGTGCTAGTATTTGTATGAGTAAGTGAGCTGGTGTGTGTATAACTGTATAGGTGAGTAAATGGGTGTGTGATTAATTTTTGCATGACTGACTAGGTGTGTGAGTACCTCTATGGATGAGTGGCGGTGTGTGAGTGTTTATATAGGTGTATGAGTGCATATGATAGTCCTGTACTGAGTGACTGTAAGTATGAGTGACTGTACAGGTGAGTGAGTGGATGTGTGTGTAGACCTAAGAATCAGTGAGTGGGTATGTAGTTTTTGGTGTTGGAGTGTCTATGGTTTTGAGAATGGCAGTCTGTAATTTAGAGTGGGTGTATCAAAAGTTATATTAGGGTGTGAGAAGATGCATGAAATTATCACATGGATGATGTCATCAGTGATGTCATTTGAGATGTCATCAGTGATGTCACTGACCATGTCATGAGTGATGTAATATGTGACGTCATCAGCAGTGCATTGCGGGGCGCGAGTTATAGTTAGCTGAATTAACTATAACAGGGGAATTTCACGGGTTTTGTACGAGTGCAATGTCCAACTAACTATAACTGTCCCTAAAACCTATGGTTTTTTCAGTGAATTTCAAAGGTTTTTTAAATGCTAATTTCTAACTATAACGTGTCTGAAACCTATGGTTTTTTCAGTGAATTTCAAAGGTTTTTAAATGCTAATTTCTAACTATAACGTGCCTGAAACCTATGGTTTTTTCAGTGAATTTCAAAGGTTTTTTAAATGCTAATTTCTAACTATAACGTGCCTGAAACCTATGGTTTTTTCAGTGAATTTCAAAGGTTTTTTAAATGCTAATTTCTAACTATAACGTGCCTGAAAACTATGATTTTTTAAGTGAATTTCAAAGGTTTTTTAAATGCTAGTTTCTAACTATGCCAACAGAGGTAGGACATGTGAAGAAAGAAGAAAAACGCACAGAAAGAAGCAAAAGATGTGCAGAAAGAACCAACAGAGGAGCAGAAAGAGGCCTTGTTGCAAAATCATCCTGTGCCCACAACTTTTTCAGACGGGTACTGGTGGTAACTGACTCTGACTAACCAGAGCCAGTGCGCGTTTGCACAGTGGTGAAGGGAGGGGGGGCCTGAGGTGACATGTGTGCAAACGCGCCCCGTGGCGCGTTTTAAGTTGCAGGATTAAGTCCCCTTGAATCCTGAGGGTCCCTGGGGCCCAACTAGCCCCCCAGGTACCTACAGTTAGGACCACAGAGCTGAGTTGCAGAGAGGCGTTCCGAGGCCACGCACCTTTTTTCACCTCTCTGCAACGCACCTCTGTTGTGCTTACTGAAGGTACCTGGTGGGCTAGTTGGCCCCCAGGATTCAAAGGGAATTAACTCCCCAACTTAAAACGCACCACAGGGCGTGTTTGCGCACATGTCACCTGAGGCCCCGCCCCCTCCCTTCACCACTGTGCAAACGCGCCCCGTGGCGCGTTTTAAGTTGGGGGATTAGGTCACCTTGAATCCTGAGAGTCCCTGGGGCCCAACCAGCCCACCAGGTACTTCCAGTAAGCACCACAGGCCTACGTTGCAATGCCTGTAACAAATTGTGCAGTTGTGTTTAGGTAGTGAAGAGGGTCGTGCTGGGGGTAGTGTTTTAGGGTTTAGGGTAGTGCAGTGGTGTTTGTGTAGTGTAGGGGGTCATGCTGGGGGTAGATTTAGGGTTTAGGGTAGTGCAGTGGTGTTTGGGTAGTGTAGGGAGTCGTGCTGGGGGAGTGTTTTAGGGTTTAGGGTAGTACAGTGGTGTTTGGGTAGTGTAGGGGGTCGTGCTGGGGTTAGTGTTTTAGGGTTTTAGGGTTTAGGGTAGTGTAGTGGTGTTTGGGTAGTGTAGGGGATACTGCTGGGGGTAGTGTTTTAGGGTTTAGGGTAGTGCAATGGTGTTTGGGTAGTGTAGGGGGTACTGCTGGGGGTAGTGTTTTAGGGTTTAGGGTAGTGCAGTGGTGTTTGGGTAGCGTAGGGGTACTGCTGGGGGTAGTGTTGTATGGTTTAGGGTAGTGCAGTGGTGTTTGGGTAGTGTAGGGGTTCGTGCTGGGGGTAGTTTTTTAGGGTTTAGGGTAGTGCAGTGGTGTTTGTGTAGTGTAGGAGGTCGTGTTTTAGGGTTTAGGGTAGTGCAGTGGTCTTTGGGTAGTGTAGGGAGTCGTGCGGGGGGTATTGTTTTAGAGTTTAGGGTAGTGCAGTGGTCTTTGGGTAGTGTAGGGGGTTGTGCGGGGGGTAGTGTTTTAGGGATTAGGGTAGTGCATTGGTATTTGGGTAGTGTAGGGGGTCACGCGGGGGTAGTGTTTTAGGGTTTAGGGCAGTGCAGTGGTGTTTAGGTAGTGTAGGGGGTCGTGCTGGGGGAGTGTTTTAGGGTTTAGGGCAGTGCAGTGGTGTTCGGGTAGTGTAGGGGGTCGTGCTGGGGGAGTGTTTTAGGGTTTAGGGCAGTGCAGTCGTGTTCGGGTAGTGTAGGGGGTCGTGCTGGGGGAGTATTTTAGGGTTTAGGGTAGTGCAGTGGTGTTCGTGGTAGTGTAGGGGGTCATGCTGGGGGTAGTGTTCTAGGGTTTAGGGCAGTGCAGTGGTGTTCGGGCAGTGTAGGGGGTCGTGCTGGGGGTGGTGTTTCAGGGTTTAGGGAAGTGCAGTGATGTTCGGGCAGTGTAGGGGGTCATGCAGGGGGTGGTGTTTCAGGGTTTAGGGCAGTGCAGTGGTGTTCGGGCAGTGTAGGGGGTCGTGCAGGGGTGGTGTTTCAGGGTTTGGGGCAGTGCAGTGGTGTTCGAGCAGTAAAGGGGGTCATGCTGGGGGTGGTGTTTCAGGGTTTAGGGCAGTGCAGTGGTGTTCGGGCAGTGTAGGGGGTCATGCTGGGGGTGGTGTTTCAGGGTTTGGGGCAGTGCAGTGGTGTTCGAGCAGTAAAGGGGTCATGCTGGGGGTGGTGTTTCAGGGTTTAGGGCAGTGCAGTGGTGTTCAGGCAGTGTAGGGGGCGGTGCAGGGGGTGGTGTTTCAGGGTTTAGGGCAGTGCAGTGGTTTCGGGCAGTGTAGGGGGTGGTGCAGGGGTGGTGTTTCAGGGTTTAGGGCAGTGCAGTGGTGTTCGGGCAGTGTAGCGGGTCGTGCAGGGGGTGGTGTTTCAGGGTTTAGGGCAGTGCAGTGGTGTTCGGGCAGTGTAGGGGCGGTGCAGGGGGTGGTGTTTCAAGGTTTAGGGCAGTACAGTGGTGTTCGGGCATTGTAGGGGGTGGTGCTGGGGCTGGTGTTTCAGGGTTTAGGGCAGTGCAGTGGTGTTCGGGCAGTGTAGGGGGTCGTGCTGGGGCTGGTGTTTCAGGGTTTAGGGCAGTGCAGTGGTGTTCGGGCAGTGTAGGGGTCGTGCTGGGGCTGGTGTTTCTGTGTTTAGGGCAGTGCAGTGGTGTTCGGGCAGTGTAGGGGGTCATGCTGGGGCTGGTGTTTCAGGGTTTACGGCAGTGCAGTGGTGTTCGGGCAGTGTATGGGGTCTTGCTGGGGCTGGTGTTTCAGAGTCTAGGGCAATGCAGTGGTGTTCGGGCAGTGTAGGTGGTCTTGCTGGGGCTGGTGTTTCAGGGTTTAGGGCAGTGCAGTGGTGTTCGGGCAGTGTAGGGGGTCGTGCTGGGGGTGATGTTTCAGGGTTTAGGGCAGTGCAGTGGTGTTCGGGCAGTGTAGGGGGTCGTGCTGGGGCTAGTGTTTCAGGGTTTAGGGCAGAGCAATGGTGCTCAGGCAGTGTAAGGGGTTGTGCTGGGGGTGATGTTTCAGGGTTTAGGGCAGTGCAGTGGTGTTAGGGCAGTGTAGGGGGTCGTGCTGGGGGTGGTGTTTCAGGGTTTAGGGCAGTGCAGTGGTGTTCCGGCAGTGTAGGGGGTCGTGCAGGGGGTGGTGTTTCAGGGTTTAGTGCAGTGGTGTTCGGGCAGTGTAGGTAGTCTTGCTGGGGGTGGTGATTCAGGGTTTAGGGCAGTGCAGTAGTTTTCGGGCAGTGTAGGTGGTCGTGCTGGGGCGTGGTGTTTCAGGGTTTAGGGCAGTGCAGTGGTGTTCGGGCAGTGTACGGGGTTGTGCTGGGGCTGGTGTTTCAGGGTTTAGGGCAGTGCAGTGGTGTGCTGGCAGTGTACGGGGTTGTGCTGGGGCTGGTGTTTCAGGGTTTAGGGCAGTGCAGTGGTGTGCGGGCAGTGTACGGGGTCGTGCTGAGGGTGGTGTTTCAGGGTTTAGGGCAGTGCAGTGGTGTTCGGGCAG
The DNA here is from genome assembly GCA_963921515.1 of Calotriton arnoldi. Lineage (NCBI taxonomy): Eukaryota > Metazoa > Chordata > Amphibia > Caudata > Salamandridae > Calotriton > Calotriton arnoldi. The sequence continues at coordinate 737,950 of CAWUFW010007728.1, read as the reverse complement.
TGTAGGGGGTCGTGCTGGGGCTGGTGTTTCAGGGTTTAGGGCAGTGCAGTGGTGTTCGGGCAGTGTAGGGGGTCGTGCTGGGGCTGGTGTTTCAGGGTTTTGGGCAGAGCAGTGGTGTTCGGGCAGTGTAGGGGTCGTGCTGGGGGTGGTGTTTCAGGGTTTAGGGCAGTGCAGTGGTGTTCGGGCAGTGTAGGGGTCTTGCTGGGGGTGGTGTTTCAGGGTTTAGGGCAGTGCAGTGGTGTTCGGGCAGTGTAGGGGGTCTTGCTGGGGGTGGTGTTTCAGGGTTTAGGGCAGTGCAGTGGTGTTTGGGCAGTGTAGGGGGTCTTGCTGGGGGTAGTGTTTCAGGGTTTAGGGCAGTGCAGTGGTGTTTGGGCAGTGTAGGGGGTCTTGCTGGGGGTAGTGTTTCTGGGTTTAGGGCAGTGCAGTAGTGTTCGAGCAGTGAAGGGGTTGTGCAGGGGTGGTGTTTCAGGGTTTAGTGCAGTGGTGTTCGGGCAGTGTAGGGGGTCGCGCTGGGGGTGGTGTTTCAGGGTTTAGGGCAGTGCAGTGGTGTTCGGGCAGTGTAGGGGGTCATGCACGGGGTGGTGTTTCAGGGTTTAGGGCAGTCCAGTGGTGTTCGGGCAGTGTAGGGTGTTGTGCTGGGGCTGGTATTTCAGGGTTCAGGGCAGTGCAGTGGTGTTCAGGCAGTGTAGGGGGTCGTGCTGAGGCTGGTGTTTCACGGTTTAGGGCAGTGCAGTGGTGTTCGGGCAGTGTAGGGGGTCGTGCTGGGGCTGGTGTTTCAGGGTTTAGGGCAGTGCAGTGGTGTTCGGGCAGTGTAGGCGGTCGTGCTGGGGCTGGTGTTTCAGGGTTTAGGGCAGTGCAGTGGTGTTCGGGCAGTGTAGGGGGTCATGCTGGGGCTGGTGTTTCAGGGTTTAGGGCAGTGCAGTGGTGCTCGGGCAGTGTAGGGGGTCGTGCTGGGGGTGATGTTTCAGGGTTTAGGGTAGTGCAGTGGTGTTCGGGCAGTGTAGGGGGTCATGCTGGGGGTAGTGTTTCAGGGTTTAGGGCAGTGCAGTGGTGTTCGGGCAGTGTAGGGGGTCGTGCTGGGGGTGGTGTTTCAGGGTTTAGGTCAGTGGTGTTCGGGCAGTGTAGGGGGTCTTGCTGGGGGTGATGTTTCAGGGTTTAGGGCAGTGCAGTGGTGTTCGGGCAGTGTAGGGGGTCTTGCTGGGGGTAGTGTTTCAGGGTTTAGGGCAGTGCAGTGGTGTTCGGGCAGTGTAGGGGGTCATGCTGGGGGTGGTGTTTCAGGGTTTAGGGCAGTGCAGTGGTGTTCGGGCAGTGTAGGGGGTCGTGAAGGGGTGGTGTTTCAGAGTTTAGGGCAGTGCAGTGGTGTTTGGGTAGTGTAGGGGGTCGTGCTAGGGGTGGTGTTTCAGGGTTTAGGGCAGTGGTGTTCGGGCAGTGTAGGGGGTCATGCAGGGGCTGGTGTTTCTGGGTTTAGGGCAGTGCAGTGGTGTTCGGGCAGTGTAGGGGGTCGTGCTGGGGGTAGTGTTTTAGGGTTTAGGGTAGTGCAGTGGTGCTTGTGTAGTGTAGGGGGTCGTGCTGGGGGTAGTGTTTTAGGGTTTATGGTAGTGCAGTGGTGTTTGTGTAGTGTAGGGGGTCATGTTTTAGGGTAGTGCAGTGGTGTTTGGGTAGTGTAGGGGGTCGTGCTGGGGGTAGTGTTTTAGGATTTAGGTTAGTGCAGTGGTGTTTGGGTAGTGTAGGGGTCGTGCTGGGGGAAGTGTTTTAGGGTTTAGGGTAGTGCAGTGGTGTTTGTGTAGTGTAGGGGGTCGTGCTGGGGGTAGTGTTTTAGGGTTTAGGGTAGTGCAGTGGTGCTTGTGTAGTCTAGGAGGTCGTGCTGGGGGTAGTGTTTTAGGGTTTAGGGTAGTGCAGTGGTGTTTGTGTAGTGTAGGGGTCAAGTTTTAGGGTAGTGCAGTGGTGTTTGGGTAGTGTAGGGGGTCGTGCTGGTGGTAGTGTTTTAGGATTTAGGTTAGTGCAGTGGTGTTTGGGTAGTGTAGGGGGTCGTGCTGGGGATAGTGTTTTAGGGTTTAGGATAGTGCAGTGGTGCTTGTGTAGTGTAGGAGGTCGTGCTGGGGGTAGTGTTTTAGGGTTTAAGGTAGTGCAGTGGTGTTTTTGTAGTGTAGGGGGTCATGTTTTAAGATGCAATGCTCCAATACCTGACCAGTCTGCACTACATAAAACTGCAAAAAAACTAAAAATAAAAAGTGTTTTGCACACTTTTGTCATTGGGCTATATGTGGGCTACATCTGGGTAATATTTGTGCTACATTTGGGCTCTTTTTTCACTGGTGGCCATCTTGGAAGACTTCTTTGTTATGAAGTTTCCTAATTTCTACATTTACTGCAGTCTCCTCAGTAGGAAATGCTTTCAGTTTTTTACTTTGATTCCATCAAGAAGGCATTCAGATGTCTCACATCTGCCATAAATTCAGAATGTTAGCACTCTAGTTGCTCATTAGATCACTGGAGTAAAGCTACTGCTCACCAGGGAGTTAACTGGTAGTCTGCTGCTGGTATTGAAAGTGATTGTTTCAGTCTGCATGTCAGAATTTTGTAATGAAATAGAAGAGGATTTGAGATCTCACTTAAAACATGCCCTAATTTTTCTTTCTGCAGCACTAACCATAATTTCTATTTCAAAAAGAACCCCTCATTTTGTTCCTTTTTAAATTAAATGTTATAAGTGTTACTGGTTTATTCCAATCAAGATGGCTTCAGGTGTGCCATACTTTTGTCATAAGTAAGGCTGTTAGCGCTCTAGTTGTTCTTTAGAACACTCTGGGAAGCTGCAGTAGAACACAAAGGCATCAACTGGCAGGCTGCTCCTGTTGAAATATAACAGGAAGATATTTGAGATCACACTTGAAATATGTCCTAATTTTTCTTTCTACAGCACTAACCATAATTTCTATGACAAAATGAACCCCATCATTTTGTTCCTTTTTAAATTAAATGTTTTAAGTGTTACCAGTTTATTCCAATCAAGATGGCTTCAGATGTGCCATACTTTTGTCATAAGTAAGGCTGTTAGCGCTCTAGTTGTTCTTTAGAACACTCTGGGAAGCTGCAGTAGAACACAAAGGCATCAACTGGCAGGCTGCTCCTGTTGAAATATAACAGGAAGATATTTGAGATCACACTTGAAACGTCCTAATTTTTCTTTCTACAGCACTAACCATAATTTCTATGACAAAATGAACCCCATCATTTTGTTCCTTTTTAAATTAAATTGTTTAAGTGTTACCAGTTTATTCCAATCAAGATGGCTTCAGGTGTGCCATACTTTTGTCATAAGTAAGGCTGTTAGCACTCTAGTTGTTCTTTAGAACACTCTGGGAAGCTGCAGTAGAACACAAAGGAATCAACTGACAGTCTCTGCCCTTGTTGGATGTACATGTTTTACTGAGAATGTCAGACTTCATTCTCACATGAGTGAGAAAGATAATGTGAATTTACAGAAAATATGCTCTCATTTTAGCTTCTGGAGCACCTTCCAAACCTCCATGGGACAAGCATGAGAAAATAGTGTTCTCTCAAACATGATTCATGATATCCCAGCAGAAGGTTTTTCACATGGTAAAATCACCTTAGAATACACCACAATTCCTAAAATTAGTATGGTACCATCAACAAATAAATTCTAATGTAACTAAAGCCTGTTATCACCCTTTATAGTTCTCCTTTTGGTGACCCTCAAAATCTTCTATTCACTACAATGCATTTCAATGAGGTACTATCATTTATATTGGTCCCAAGATGGCTGCCAGCAATTCCAGGATGAAGTGCTGACAGCCAATCAGATCTCACGATGACATGTGTGGTTAGGCTCCGCCCAGATATATATGTGACTTTACTTTTGATTTTCTCAGGAACTACTGAACGGATTTACACCATTTAAGCAAAAGGCACGACACTGAACCAAGGGCTACCTCTTTGCCAAATTTGGTGTAATTCCGTTCAGCAGTTCGGGCTGTAGCTGCGACTAAAGGTTCCTATGGAAAAATGAATGGGGAAAACGCGTTTTGGGACCCCCCTTTTTTCTCGGCCCCCGCTTGACGTATCATCCCGAGACTTTCAGGATAGGAGCGGACCGGAGCGCCCCAACAAGTTGGAAACTTTTGCGAAGATTCGTCAACCGACGCCAACGTTATTTCAAATAGAATGTCGCGGATTTCCTATGGATAATAGGTTTTAACTATAACTATCTACTGGCGACCGCCAGTAGATAATATATATGTATATATATATCATTTGATGAATCTTCACAAAATGTACCTTAAACAGTGGCCTACTTTGCTTTGTTCTGCATGGAAAGTTTTGGAGTGATTCATCAAGCGGCGGCTGAGAAAAAGGGGGGTCCCAAAAAGATTTTTTCCTCCTGCAAAATCTAAGGGGATTTTGCTATTTTTGACATGGCAATAGGCCGAACCGATAAATGGATTTTCATCAAATTTGGCAGAAAGCTAGCTCTTGGTCCAGAAAAGGCCATTTTTGTAATTTGGTTTAAATATGTTCAGTAGTTTTGGAGTTATTAAAGAAATAAAACTTTATATATCTAGGGATGCGGATCCTCCACAGATCCGGGGGTATTTGTGGATCCAATTATATAATACTTTTTTTTTTTTTTAAATCATACAAATTCATCAGAAAAACCGAAGGTTATGGGGACGTTGTAGTTAAGTTCACATTTTACCTACACAAAACCATAGAAATTTAGCAGTTATAGTTATACTTATTTGAAGAAGCTATAATTTGTGCCGTTAAGTAACTTTAGGCCACAAGATTTTGTTTCTTAACATAAGTATAACTTTAAGTATAACTATAACTGCTGAATTTCTATGGTTTTGTGTGAGTAAAACATGAACCTAGCTATAATGTCCCTGTAACCTTTATTTTTTTCTGGGAATATCTATATATATATATTTATATATATATATATATATATATATATATATATATATATATATATATATGTTTATAAATCATTAAAAGTAGTGGCAATTAAGCTTTTAAGATAAGACATATGTATGCATCATGTCATAGGCACACGGACCAAACAAACAGTCAAAAAAAGAGTCCCTCTAAAGTTAGTACTAGCTCTGTGCAAACTATTATAAAGTGTCTTGAACCTGGCAGTAAAGGGATTAATAAGGTTCTTTTGCACAAATCAGAAGGCTTGAATAATCCTCACTCCTGTTAGCAGTGACTTGTGAGCATGAGTAAAGCTTTAACCATATTAATTGAAGCATGTTGAGGCATGTTTATAGCATCTAAAAGCATCCAAATTTAAAAAATAAGGTGCAGAAAAAGCTAACCATTTAGGCACATTGAGAAGACCACTGTAATTTTCTATAATGCTTTTTTTTTTAGATTTGTACATTTTTAATGCATTGGGCCTTAAAATACCCACTGAGGTATCAGGAGCTCTCTGGTGCTCATTAATGAACTTAGATTTCATTAGTTTTTCGTTTTAAAATGTTTCATCTCTAAATTGTCCTTTTGAATATTTTTATATGTTTTTCCTAATTTATGAAAAAACTGGATTCCTCTCTTAGCAATCGGATTCCTCTATTGAACACTGTTAAAAACGAACTCAATCACTTGTCGCACTGTAGTAGAAACGAAAAATACGTATCCTGCGTGTGCTGTTTCTCTGAATGTTGCTTGAAAAGGAGAAGTCTCACAGTTACCAACTCTCTGTGGTTTTTCATCTGTATTCATTTTTCCTAGGTAGCAGGGATAAAAGGAATATTCCTGGCGAACAAAAAGGTGGACGAGCAAGTGAAGACTTTTATCACTTACAACAAAGGACGAGATTGGCGCTTGCTGCAAGCTCCAGACACAGATCTCCGAGGAAACCCTGTCCGCTGTCTGCTGGTCAGTTTCCAAAAAGTTGATTTCAAAGAAAAACAAGCTTATACCTTTGAAGAAGAGAACTTCCAGTTAGCTGCATTTATATGAGTCTAGTAAGACAATATGTAGGTGTCATGACCCCTTGCTGAATGCAGAATTTTGTCTACTTTTCTAAAATGTATAGCTTTCCAGGATCCATTATTGCTTTCATACCCATTTCTACCATTAACTGGAAGAAGGTTGAAAGCACAAAAAATAGCAAAAATAGGCTATGTCCCAGTAAAATGCCAAAACTGTGTAAAAAATGTTGGTTTTCTGACAAAAGTCTCTCAGTCCCTGAAAGCTGGGAAAATGGTGATTTCAGGCCCACAAACCCTTTGTTGATACCATTTGCAGGGAAAAAAACCAGATGCTTTTATTTGCAGCACTTTTTTCCCATTTTTCCAAAACAAAAACAAAGTTTAGCTGTATTTTGGCTAATTTATGGGTCCCCTCCAGGGGAATCCACAACCCCAGGGTACCTTTAGAATCCTCGTGATGTTGGAAGAAAAGGACGCAAATTTGGCGTGGATACCTTATGTGGTCAAAAAGTTACAGGGGCCACAGTGCAAACTACCCCAATTAGCCAAAAAATGGCTTAGCATAGGGAAAAGGCCAAGCAGCAAAGGGGTTAAGGGTTGTTGAGAGACTGAAAAACTGCTCAGATGTTCCTGTTGGTGCAATATAATTTAACACTCTAAAGGTGTAATCTTTTTTTTCTCCAGTAAATTTAAGAAGTATGCTAGGATCCGATATCTCTTTGAACGATAATGCTCAATATGCACGTTCTCCAGAAATTTGCATGTGGGTCAATCAACAACATAAAGTAATCGTGGCCAATATTTCAACGACTTACATTCTATACATTTAAACTGTAATATGATGTACCATTTACCCCAAATGTTCGTAGTATTATTCGAGAGTTCATTTCTTTTCTATGTTATTCAAGCACATTTTCAGTACTATTTCTGCATCGCGATGGAAACCGGTCACTCGGCCTGTGAGTGCACAGATCTTCAATAACTCAGATGAAACAAGCAGTAGCAGTCGGTGGTGGGAGTGCCGCCGGGCGCTGACGTGGGGCGGGGGAGGGGCAGGGTGGGGGTAGTAAACTACGGATTACGGGCGATTACAGGTAAGTACACATATAAATAAATAAAACAAATTTCGTTTCTCGCGCTGCATCACCAAACGTGATGCAGCGCGAGAAACGAAATTCGTTTTATTTATTTATATGTGTACTTACCTCTAATCGCCCGTAATCCGTTGTTTACTACCCCCCACCCTGCCCCTCCCCCGCCCCACATCAGCGCCCGACGGCACTCCCACCACCGACCGCTACTGGAAACAAGACAAGGGTTCTACCTCCTAGTTCTGCACCTGCACTTAAAAATATATAATTTACCACGTTTCAACTTTAGAATAATTATCTCTAAACTTTTCTCATACAGCAACCATCTTCATGCCCTGATATCATTATATATATAACTATCATTTATCAGGACGTTTCTAATGTTGATGTTATAAGCGCAGGGTGTACAACAATCATTTAAGTGTAGAATTTGTAGTCCAATTTGGCAACAAATCCAGCGCAGGAACCTTAAATTTCTTTGTTTCCCTGTTTCTTTTTTTATCTCTTTCAAATCTGGCATATATGCTCTTTTGTATTTAAAAAAACCGGAGTATTATTGTTGGGTGGGATAAAATATTGGCTCAAACTATCTGCTCCCCTGTATTACAACGTGTGTGTGTTTTAATGTAGATAAACACACCACATCGACACAGGTAATGTTTTATACTAATCTTAATATTTATTTTAGGACATCCAAATGTTGCTGGCTCCAGGCATGATTAATGTATGATGTTTTTCATGTTGTGTACCCCATGTTTTGCTTTTAACCATTACTTACACCATAAAGTACTTCTGCTTTTTCTGGATAATCTCCAATCTTTTTCTTGCTAAATTGCACCCTATGATTGAATCTGAATGCCACCTTTTGGGACAATAAAACACTCATTAATTTGTAAATGATACCTTTGTTAGCCATAAACCTTTAATCTGTTAGAAACCCAGGCTCACAATGGATTAGTGGGTTGCCCTTTTACCCTCTGGAGAAGATGGCCTTCCTCCTTGCCATCCCTGCTCCACTCCATTCTGGACTGTGCTTGTCCCTCCTGCTTCTCACCTATTACTATCCCCACCCCACATGAGATATCCAGTGTCTGACTTGCAGCCACATGATCCAGTTATGCTCATGAAATGGCATCTTTTTTCTCTTAAAGAAAATAACATATCTCTAACATGACATATTCCTATTTCTTAAAGAAGAATGAAGCATTTCCCTCTCACTTAAAGAACAAATCTCTCTGTGTTTTTTCCTGAATAAGATCTTAACAAGTCTGAGTTCATGGAGTCAACCAAGCTACTCCTGTTGCAGGGGATGAAGGGGTAACATAGGCCAGTGCAGCATGAGGGGGCAAACTTACAGGTCCTCCTGAATCCTTCAAGGGCCTCAATTCAGCCCAAACCCAATGAATATTTGTGACATATTGTAGACTCTGGCCTATTATCACATTCTGCAGTAGGGCCCCATCGTTCTGCCTCACACCGCTGCTGGGATGGCATGATATTCATGTTCTTGCGTGGGTCTAATTTGCATAATATAGAGGCTGTATAAATGGTGTTTGCTCTGAATCATCAGAGTCGGGTGCTACTCTCTTATTGGAGGCTATCTTCTGACTCCGACGTGCATTTTTGAGGTTGTACAGAATTTTTCTTGATCATAGTGCAACTATTAATGCTGTTGAGCTGAGAAATTGTGGTAACATGTTCTTTGAGTCTGTTGTGTCTTTAAAGGAACATTTAATTGATTGTAATTCAAAGTGTGATTCTTGAGTTTTTAAGTGGTTTTCTAGCCACCACCCATCAGCTGTTCTCAGAAGGTTTTTCACCTAGGACTCTGCTTTGTCTTTTACTAACTCATCGACTCGTGCCTTCTTAAGAATTTCCTTTAATGAGAGTGCTTACATTTGTGTAATGAAATGATCCTCACTTGAGCTGCATATTCATTGGTGAGCTTTGTGGTCCTGTTTTAACCAGAATTGTAATCTTCCAAAAACACTCTGTCCAAGGATTCCACAGTCTCTCTACATGTAAAGTTGAAAATGTAGTGTTCTTAGAGCTTATTCCTCTTAGTGTTGGAATGTACACACAATGTGCCCTTGTGTTTTGTGTATGTTTCTGTCTTTCTTGCAGAGAATGTTTTGCTTAGACACCAGCAATCATGCCTTTCTAAATGAAAGAGAAGTTGCAATTTTTGTTTGTCCTTCAACTACTGCTTCAAGAAAATCATCCAGCGACCCCAGCCATCTTTTTTGTTCCTGTGCCCAAAACTCTGGCTATCAGCTGTGTGACTGTGAGTGACATTTTGTGAGGTGTTGTGGACTTTTAATGATCCTTTGTCTTCTAGCATAAAGATGTATTGTGATGGTTACTTTAGTTGTTCACTATAATATTTTGTTCAATGTGTGTACTATTGTGTTGGTCTGTTACATACCAAATCCCTTGTTTTTCTGATGTTTCAGTGTTTCAATGCCACTGTCCCTTCATTCAGGGCTATTAATGAACCCTCTGTGTTACTTGTTTCTCTCTTCTTGGGCTTTATTCAAGACGTCTGCTTTGGAAGGATACCTGTTAAGGTGATCCCTGTAATGGTGTGAACATGTGACTTGATGATTATTTCATGTCTCAGTGGCAATTGTCTTCTCAGTCATTCTAAATAGATTGTCTTTATTAGACCGACGCTCAGTGACTGTTCACTTTTTTGCTTGTTTTTACAGCCATGTATCTTTTTTTTATCAGGACTATACGTCTGTCCTCTTGACCTCTCCCTTTTTCTGCTTTTCTCTGCTTGAACAGTTCTCTACTTTGTAGCTGGTGGATGTGGTCCTTTATCGAGACATTAGTTTCCTTCAGTATTGTTTTCTGACTCTCCTTCTTTGTTGCCACTTGTTGGCTTATATGTCACTTGTGACTCTTTTGCTGAGGCACTCTTGATTTTTCCATACTTGAAGATAAATAGTCTGTTTGCTTGTTTGGTGTTTCATAGTTTCTTTTCTCTGCATCTCTTAATTTATTTCTGTGACTTCCCTGGTGTCTCCTGCTGGCACTGGGTGCCTAATTAAAACATGACTGCCGGTATGTGGGTATATTTATGACTTTTAAGCAACATCTCTTCAAAATGGCCACATCAATCTCAGAAAACATTTTTGCTGACTGCAGGCTGCTTCACCTGATTCAAAAATGCCTGCTCACATTTAGCAAATCACTAGCTTTTTGCCACACTGTCAAGGTGTATCCACTGGCTATTGCTCTTTGGGGTTCCGTTTTTGACTGCCCACCACATTCTTTGTTACTTTGCACTTCTTTGCATACTTGCTTTGCTTTGTGAGATGACCTGTTCTAAGATAGCTGCTATGAGAAAGTGGATTATTAGATGGAGTAGATGGCAGTCCCCCACAAGTAATATTGTCACTTTTCTTGTTAAGCCCAGTAAAGGTTTCAGTAATTGAAACTTGAGCTCATCCCCTGGTAGCTGTGACAGAACAGTCATGCTTAACTAAAGAAAGTACCAAAACGACTAAAAAGTTGAAAACACAATACAATAAAAATCACACTCCAATTTATAAAATACAAAAATAGAGAATATGTTAGTGAATAAAATGACACCCGAAGGACACAAATCTATCAAGGAACCAAAGAAATGAATTTTCGGATCTTTCGATAAAAACTGCACCAAAAAGTGCAAAGCAACAACTACAGGCAACTTGTCGCTCTAGACCGGGACAAGGCTAAAGTTTGAGTTGGAGGGAGGGTCGGATACAAGGAACAGGCTAATCAAGCTGGAAGAATTACCTCCTCGATGGGGAAAGCCTTCTGAGAAAGCAGGCAGTAGGTTGGTGGTGAGAGAAGGTGGTTCAGGGACAACAGAATCCAGTGTGAAGATGGAACCTCAGCAAAATGGTTGATTTAGGTGGGAAAAGCTCAGGCGGGAGTTCAAGTTTTCACACACTCAGTTGGTGTTAGGGAGATGTGGGAGGGAACTGAAACAGTCTCAGTGTCGACAGATTGACTGGCGGGTTGGTCACGGTCCCTCGATAGTCCTGAAGGCAAAACGTTTAGGGTTAGGCAGGTGGAATAAACTCTGGCAGCAACCAAGGTTTTTAAGGGCCTTAGAAACATCACATGGGGGTCAGGATTCACTGCAACAGAAGCTACCAGCAAGTCCAATGTAGGCCTAGTTGAAGCTGGTTGGCAGGGCTCTTTCAGAAAACTCTGCTTCTTGCAGTTTTTGTGGCCCTGTAACTTAACAGGAGGTCAGCCAACTGACTCTTAGAGTCTATTTCTTTGTCCTGGTCACAAGTGGAATCAGGTACAGCCCTTAGGGCTCTCCTCACTGGACTGAACAGCAGGTGCAATCACTCTTCTGTCTTCCACAAGTCCAGTAGTGCTCTAAAGCATGTGCCAAGGAGTGCCACATTTATGCCTGGCGCAAGCCTGTGGGTAGGGATGAGTCCTGCACCTCCCTAACCAATAGAAAAAGGTTCCTATGGGTAACCCAACCCAATTTTGCAGCAGTTTCTGTGTGCCGTACTGCAAATAATCCTAAAGTGCCCCTGTTAGACCTACCATCTTTAGGGTGGTCTTTCCCCAGACATTTTGCCTTTTACCTCCTGTTTTTGTTGCTTCTTTTTGTTGGCCTTAGAATTCTGAGCACTTTACCACTGCTAACCAGCGCCAAAGTGCATGTGCTTCTCCCCTAAACATGGTGATATTGGTGTGTACCTGATTGGCATATTTGATTTACTAGTAAGCCCTTGTAAAGTGATATATACAGGGCTTGTAAGTGAAATGCTACTAGTGGGCCTGCAGCACTGATTGTGTTACCCACATAAGTAGCCTTTCAAACCTGTCTCAGTCCTGCCATTGCAGTGCCTGTGTGTACAGTTTACTGGCCCTTTGACTAGCCATTTAAAACTACTTGCCAAGCCATAAACTCCCCCTTTCTTACCTATAAGTCACTCCCAAGGTAGGCCCCAAGTAACCCTTAGGGCAGGGTGCAATGTAAGTAAAAGCTAGGACATGTGTGTTTAAACCTTGCATGTCCTGGTAGTGACAAACTCCCAAATTTACTTTTCACTACCCCACACATAGGCTAGCATTGGGAATTCCTTAATCCTTAATATACGTTTAAGCTTTAATTCCTGATCAGAGAGGAATAACTTTTTCATATTTCATATGGTAATGAGAAATCCTTCTTACTGGTGAAGTTTGATTTAACATTACTGTTTTAGAAATGCCACTTTTAGAAAGTGCATCAAAAACTGGAGCGAGGTATCACTCCAACGCCGGACGCACAGCATGCTCTCTGGTTCATAACACAGGAAGGATAGGTGTATTTGAGTACCCATCTACATACATCTGCATTCTGATGGCCTTGCCTGGGTAGGATGGGAGAGAGGTGCTAACACTTCACTTGAATAGGCAGTATCCTGTCCCCACACAAAGGACTGATTATCCCCCACATACAGCCTGGCAGACATGACTGGGTTGAAAGGGATACTTGTGCACTTCAGAGAGCCGCTTTGAAGTAACCCCCACATCAAAGACACTTTTGGTTTTAAGTACTGGGTCTCTGACCCCCTAAAATCAGACACTACTGGATTTGTAACTGAAGCTCTACCAGAAGAACTGCTGTGCTGCTAAAGGACTCAACTGGACTGCTGATCTGGAAGGCCTGCTTTTCTGTTTTTTTTAATTTTTTTAATTTTTGGAGTTTTGTATAGCGCGAACAAGATCCAGCATAGGGTAACAGAGTGCTTCACAGTAAGGAGTAAAACAAATTCAAGATAGTTTAGTATGGTCCTAGACAAAGTGAAATTATGTACATATGAATAACGGATAGGTACAATATGATAAAGACATGTTAAGAAGACATAGTATTTCAGTTCCAGACAATATTGCAAGTTTCAGTACAGTCAAGTCTTATCTGTCAGGCAGTCTACACACACAAGGAATCATGGAGATGAGTTTGGAATAGCGGGCAAGGTAAGAAGTAAGTAGAGATGTACAGGATGTTAGAACTTCCTCAGGAAGCAGTGATTGAAGGAGTGTGGAGAGTCATTCCAGAGAGGGGCATGACGAGAGGAGATCAGTTGAAGTTTAACGAGTCAAGGTGGGAGGGGTGTGCTAAGGATTTAAGGGAGAAATTTGCTCATCAGAAAGGTTTTAGTTTCCGTTTTAAATGTTGAGGTAGAAGAGATTCTTCTGATGCTCGGGGGGAGAGAGTTCCAACTTCTTGGTGCAGCTCCGGAGAATGCTCTATCAAATGTTTTTTTCTTGCTGAAGCAGGAAGATTTTAAGAGCAGATTGTCGGAGCTCCTCGTGAGTCTGTTTCCACCCGATAGCGTAAGTTTCTGGGCTAGGTATTGGGGCGTCTTGTGGTGTAAGGCTTTATGAGTGATGCAGGCCATCTTTAGCTGTATTCTCGCTTCATAGGGCAGCCAGTTGAGTGCTTTCAGGTGTGGCGAGATGTGGTCAAATTTTCTAGAACCTGTTAAGAGTCTTGCGGCTGCGTGGAGGCAAGCTTTTAAAGGGGCTGTGGAGATCTTGGGAAGCCCCGATAGTGTTGTACATCCGTATTCCAGCCTCGAGATGACTAACGCTTGAACTGCAGTTTTGAGGTCCGGGGTCTCGATGAATGGTTTCATTTTTCTGAGATAGCTGAGGTGAAAGCGGGCATTTTTAGCTAGCATGTTAATGTGTGTTTGCATGTTTAGGTTCTTATCTAGCGTGATTCCAAGTGATTTGGTGGAGTCCACTAGTATCGGGGTACAGTTTAAAGCAGTGATCATCTTGGTCCAGTCCAACAACGTAGTAGATTTTTTTGGGGGGAATTAGAAGGAATTCAGTTTTTTCGAGTTTAGCTTAAGGTGGTTGGTGGTTAGCCAGTGGACTGTCTTTTCAAGAGCATGATTCATCAACTTGATCTCTTCAAGGGAGGAGACCTTGATGTATAACTGAGTGTCATCTGCGTACATATGGAAGGAGATATTCGACTGTTGTAGTAAGTCAGTTAGAGGTTCGATGTAGAGGTTGAATAGCGCAGGGGATAAGGTAGAGCCTTGTGGTACTCCTAAAAGATTAGGAGATGGAGGAGATAGATTCTTGTTCACCATAAACCTTTGCGTCCTGTTTTCCAAGAAGGATTTGAACCATTGAAGGACTGTGTCTGATAGTCCAATCCTGTTTTCTAGCCTCTCAAGAATTTTGCAGTGATTAACCGTATCGAAGGTGGATGAGAGGTCGAGCAGCACTAGCAGACAAGTTTCATTCCGGTTGAGTGCGAGTAGGGCGTCGTCTATAATGTGTAGAATAGCCATTTCAGTGCTGTGTCCAGGTCTGAATCCAGATTGGCAGTCGTCCAGAAGCTTGAAATTTGTGATGTGTTGGTCTAATTGCTGTTGAACACATTTTTCCAAGACCTTGGCTTGCATGGGAATGTTGGTTATTGGTCGTAAGTTATTTGGGTCAGAGGGGTTATCTGAAGGTTTTTTCAGAATGGGGGTGACTTGACCAATTTTTAGGCAATTCGGGATGGATCCTTGCGAGAGCGAAGCATTGATGATTTTGGTCCAGAGAGGGGTGATGATGTGGTAGATAGGAGATATGTAATTAGAGGAGAGAGGGTCATTGAAGTGTTTGTTGGGTTTGATAGTCGATAAAGTTTTTGAAATACAATTGAAATCGTAAAGCTTAAAGGATGACCATAGAGCGTTATTTTTGGGCGATGGCAAGGTGGGTTGAATTCGATCAACGGCTTGAAGTTTCTGTGGAGTAGCTGAGTTGATTGGGGCCGTCTGAAGCTCAATCTGTAATGCGTTGGCTTTGGTTGTGAAGAAGGAAGAGAATTCTTCACTGCTTAGCTGCGATTTTGTGGTCAAGAGAGCGGATTTGGCCAGTTTGTATGATTGTTGTTTTAAGATGTCAAATAGTTTCTTCGGTCTGATTTTAGCATTGTCAAGTTCCGAGCGAAAGAAGTCTTTTTTTTGTTTTAGAATACGTTCGTTGTAGGAGTTTCTGGATTTTCTTAGCAGTTTGAGATGAGGGGAGGAGGGATATTGTCTCCATATCCGTTCATTTAGTCTCAGTTTGCGCCTTTCTTCATTAAGGGCTTCGTTGAACCACCTGTTTTTATCTTTGTTCGGAAGTCTTTTGAGTTTAGATGGGGCTAGGTGGTCAATTAGTTTGATCATCGTGGAGTTGTAATGGTCTGTGAGTTCATGGACATCGGATAAGCTATTGGGAGGAAGGAGTTCTTTCTCGCAGTAGGTAGCTAGATTATCCCAGTTCAGGTTTTTCATGTCTCTGATCTACTGTCGGGGCATGAGTTGGTGTGTGGAGGGTGTTCTTTTTGTGGCGGGTATTTGGAAGGTGATAATATGATGGTCTGACCAATCGCACGGGATGATCGAGATGGATTCAACCAGTTTTTCTTTGGAGATGATCCAGTCCAGAGTAGCACCTTTGGAGTGAGTTGGTTGTGAGCAGGCTTGGATCAGGGACTGGTCTGCTAGGAAGATTTTGACGGCATTGACCTGTTTATCAAGGGGGTCGTCCCAGTGCAGATGGAAGTCCCCTAGGAATAAGTCATTGGAGTGGGGGGTAGAGTTTGTAGTAATGATTTCCATTAGTTGGTCAATGAATAAGGTGTTTTGACCTGGTGGGTGGTAGAAGATATGTAGTTTGTAGGGATGGTTATCTGAAGATTTTATGGAGAGCCCGAGGTATTCGCAGGATACAAGGGGTTCGGCGTGAAACTTCGAGATAGGGATGTTGGATCGGTGAATAACAGCGATACCTCCACCCCTTTTATGTAGTTTGTCTAGTCTTATAATGTTGTAGTCAGGGGGGACAATGATGTCAAGGCATGGCAGGATGATTCGGTAAGCCATGATTCCGTTAGTATGGTTATGTCTACTTTATGGTTCAGGATGAGGTCTACGATGTCAGAGGCGTGTTTCATGGCAGAGCGGCAGTTGAGTAGGAGGCAGGAGATCTGATTCGATACGTTTCCGAGGGTAAGGTCGGGGGTATCGGGGGTCAAGGTTACTCTTTGTAGTTTGTTGGGGTTTAACTTTCTGCTGTTTGGCTGAGAATTTCTGTTCGGATTTATGAGGACTGGGAGAATGGAGAACTCATCCTTATTAGTGAGGGGACAACGAGTAGACTCGTAGGAGAGTAATAAGGTATGGATTTCAGAGTCTGTTAATGAGTTGTAGTGTTTGCGTGTACGGTATGTCCGTTTTGACAGAGGAAGGGGGATGGAGTGAGTGTTGCAGTTGGCTGTGGTTAAAGATAGTTGAAGATGTTCGAATTTAGAGAGAGAGTGTTCAGCGAGTAGTAGTATATTTTTGATATCTAAGATAACGTTTTGTAGGTTCCGGTGTGTCATGTCCGTCTGGGTTCTGAGTGTGTCTAGTTCCGAGTGGAATGAGGGGGAAGGAAGGAGCGGCGTGCAAGGAAGGCTGGAGTTGGGAATGCTGGGAAGTTTGGAGACTGTGTTTACAGTAGGATAGGTTTGTGTGGTAGGTATGGAGGAGGTCCTGGATGAATAGGGTAGAGGGGTTTTGTTACGATTCGCTACCAAGGTCTCATTGTTGAGTGAACTACGGGAGGTCAAGGAAGGGTTGAGGGGGGGAGCCGGTATTAGCCATGGGGCTGGGGGCATGGTAAGGGATAGAAGAAGGTCGTGAGATGTGTACCAAAGACGGTAGGTTGCCATTGATTTTTTGGGGGGTTCTGGACGGGGGTGTGGGTAGCTGATATAGCAGAGGAATAGAGGGGATTGATTGGTCCAAAAGGACTACAGGTGGTGTGTTGGTGAGGGCATTATCTCCAATATGAGGTGGGTGATGGGGGTGATTGAGGACGTGAGCTTTTAGGGTGGAGAAGTATTTGTCGAATTGTTCTAAGTCTTTGTTGGCTGCTTGGATAAGAATAGTGCCATTTTTGTAGGAGGTTTTGTTTAGGTTGGCTGTAAGGTTTGGTGAGGGTGCAGTTGTAATCTTGGTTCCATAAGGGATATTTTTCTTATCTTAGATAGATAGTAGCTTAGAAAATGTGGTTCACCATTTAGGCATTTTTATAGTGAAAAATATGAAGTCATTAATTATAACGCCTTTGTTCAAATTGAAGGAGGGGTCACGGAATAGAGTATCAGGGTTTTTTCTTAGTAGATTGTGTTTAAAGGGTTTAGTAGCGTTTCTAGAGAGATTGGAGGGTTATAGAATAGAGTAGGAGATATTTCCTGCAAGTTTCATAGATACTTCTGCCATGGTGAGGATGCAGGTTTATGAGCAGCTTTGACTTGGGGTAGTTCAGGAGGCGACCTTCGGGAGGTAAGGCAAAGGAGGTGGCTGGTAGGTTACGAGGTAGAGCGGACTAGGAAGCGTACCGTGGAAGGTCTTAGGAGGAACTGCAAGAGTTTTCTTATGGGGTGCTAATAATGTTTCATTAGTAAGCCAGTAGCATCAGTAGGATAGTTGTTATTTAAATAAACTGCCCCAAAGTGGGCATAGTTGTTAGAGGAGCAACAGTTCAACAGTAGGTTGGGAGCCGTTACAAGATGGCTGCCACTTGTAGGTGTCTTCAATAGTCTTTCTAGTTTATACTGTGTAGTCCTCTTTTACTTTTTTATTTTATTTATTTATTTATTTTTTATAGACTGAGCCATTTTGTATGCTGGAGGGTTGGAAGAGGAATGGCCTGAAGGAAAATGGCCACAGGGATCTCCCTTTCCTGATGATCCAGGAGGTCGGAGCGACAAGCATAAAAGCTCCGATGCTCCGGAACTAAGGGAGGGGGGGTGGGGGGTGCAACACGCAAAGCAGAGAGCCTTAATGCGAGGCTGTGTGGTTCCGGTGCTGCGGGAAGAGGGCGGGCGGCCAAGACGGAGGAGCCTTCACCTTGGGCTCAAGGATTGGTACGGGGTACGTGGCCGCCAGGCTGTACGTCCCTACGTACATACAAGTAGATGGTGTCCTCCTCGGACATGTGGGCTCAATGCGGGGGCTCCGGAATTGAGTGGGGAGGCAGTCAGAGCGAACAAGTCAAGCAATGAGCCTTCAAGTGGGGCTGATGGCTCCGGTGCAAAGGGTGGGGTGGGCAGCCAGGATGAAGGAGCCCTCACTTAGGCTTTGTAGATCCGCGGCTGCCAGATACGTCCCCAACGTAAAAGAAAGTTGAGGCGGAGCTCACCGCGGCAGCGCACTGGGAGTCCTCTTTCAATTCCGCGGGTTTGGTGCTGGGGCGAGAGGCCTAGGTGGACCACTGCTGAGCAGAGCAGACAGACCCGAAGGGCTGCTCTCGATCCGGCTCATCTGGCACTGGGAGTCACCTTCAATTCTGCGGATACGGCGCGGGGGTGAAAGGCGTAGGTGGACCCACTGCTGTGCGGAGCAGACATGCCCGATGGGCTGCTCTCAATCCGGCTCACATGGCAAGGCACACGAGTCCTTCCTGTTGATCCGGTGCAGTGGGCGTCGATCGGCGTGGTCCTCCGGTCCCGGTTTGCCCCACGGTGGCAGGGATCACCATCGAGAGCCTGCGAGGACCGACCTCGAGCTGGAGGCCGGCTCACCTCAGACGGGTTTCGTTGCGACGATGAATCCGGGGGTAAGTCCACCCGGAATGTTCAGGTGGTGGGGCTCGGTGAGAGGGCTGTTTGGGATCCTGGGCAAACGGAGATTTTTACTCCTTAGAGTGAACTCCAGCCTTGGGAGCTCCCTTCTGGAGCTCCTTCCGGTCTGGCGGCTATCTTCCCATCCGGTTGCCCTGCTGCCTGCTGCTCTCTGCTGAAGGAGAGCTGGACTCTGCCTACACTCCAAGTGATCTCTAAGGGCTTGTTGGTTTGCCTCCTGTTGCTTGAGACTCAGGAATATCAAAGTCTCTACTCCTGCTCCTGTGCCTGGCTCACTGGAAGGGGCCCCACTCATTGCAACATGGATTTTGCATCTCCTGTCTGCGTGTAGAAGAACTGGTACATCAACCCAGTTGCGGGAGAAAACTCGGCGCATTGCCTACAAACCAGCACTTTCCCTTCAGAGATTGACGCATCAGACAGCGTATCGCTACCTATTGGTGAAATCAAAGCATCCCCTCAACTGTGGGACAGAATCCGGCACATCGCTCAACGACTCTCGACCTCAGTCTTCGGAACTGACGCATCCCCTTCTTTGCATGGGGGAGATTTACGCATCTTGCACCTGCAGGCCTCAACATCGATGCATCTTGCCATTTGCAGTCAGGAAAGGTACTTTGTTCACTGGGGCCTGCATGGGTCCTGTAGCCAGCCGGTGCTCCATCGTGGTTGGCCCAAACTTTGATTTTGCCCAAGTCCAGCATGACCTAAAGTAACCTTTTAGCTCTACTTGCTTCTAAGTGCTTTACTGCATTTATTCTTTTAAGATTCAAAATCTCAAATTCAACACATTGGATTTTTGTTGTTTTGGTCTTGTTTTGTTCAGAATATAATAATCTATTTTTCTAAACTTGTGTGTAGTCTTTTTGTGGTGTATTCATGGTGTTAATGTGTAAGTGTGCTGCATAAATACTTTACACATTGCCTCTTTAGATAGGCCTGACTGCTCTGTGCCAAACTACCAGAGAGAGAGCACAGGTTATCTTTTATTGTATATCTAGTTTACCCTGACTAGACTGGTGGATCCTGCCTGGCCTGGGTGCATACCTCAGTAAACCAGGAATCACATTTCCAACAGCCCCTCTCTACCTCAAACCAAGAGTCCTCCCATGTGCAAAGCTCCTCTGCCAATCCTAGAGGTGTGGCCAGGGAAATGAGCAATCCTTCCATTGTGGTCACTCAAAACCAGTTCTGGGGGCAGCTCCTCTCCCAATAGGATTGATGCTTGACTGGCTCGGGGGCAAAGGCAGGGCACAGGCTCAGGTGTTAGCTACATCTGCCTATGACAGTGTAGCGTCTTTGAAGTTAATTAGACTCCTGGGCACAGCACAGATGATCATCCTGTCAGGGAGCAAAACACCCCCCCACAGTCTAAAGGTCTTTGTCTCAGCTCTGGGAGCAAGTTCACACCTCATCAATTAGGCAGGGAAAAGGCAATTTTCAAATGGTACCTTTTCTGAAATAATGATTACAAATCTTACTTCACCAGTGAAATCTGTTTGTAATATAAATTTCAAAAAGTCCATGTATGGCATTTGTAGGTGATTTATAATCGGAGATAACATTATTAATTTGAATATTGTATCTTAATATTTTCCAATTGAACACACAACCCTGATACAGTGAAAATAGATATGGGGCTTTTTCACACCTAACCAAGGAGCTATTCAGCTACTGAGACATTTAAAAGTTCATGCAAATAGGCTTCCAAGGACTTTAGGCAGGTTAAAGGTTACTTTTTAAAAGTACCTTTTGTTAAATAGCTATTACAAATCCAACTTTACTAATAAACGGAACCTTCAATATATATTTTTAAAAGTCCAAGAACGAACCTTATAGCTGGGTCCTAGGTGCAAAAACATTATTTAATTTTAATTATTTTGCTATCTTATGAACCATCCCATATTCCTCCCTTTAACTCAGATGAACATTTGATTCAGTCAGTTCCAACTAACGCAAGCAGAATTGCTAAGACGAGCAACAGAATGCCAAACTTTGACAATCTAAAAAAAGTGACATTAATTCCCGATAGGCAAGATTCTTCAACGAACAAGCCACAGAAACCCATTGTGTGTCTACTACTTAACTGTCGGTCAGCAAAGAAACATGCCGCAGACATAGCCGACCTCATATTAAGCCAGGAAATCGACGTAACTATCCTAACAGAATCATGGTTATCTGACTCGTCCTCCCCATGCCTAGATCTGTTAGTCCCCCCGAACTACTGCATCATGAGACTAGACAGACCAAACAAAAAAGGAGGAGGCATCGCCTGTATACGTAGAGCTGACATTGCCATTAGGAAACTCCAAATCGACCCCCTAGAGTCATGTGAATATCTTGGTATGTCCGTAAGATCACTTGACAATCAAAGTTGCAAATTACATGCTTTTTATCACCCCCCCCAGGCAAAAATACCAGGTTTATAGACCAGTTGATTGAAATTATCACACCAAACTTTTAATCCCCATTCTAACGATATTTTCCTAGGAGACTTCAATCTTCACTGGGAGGATCATACTGACAATCAGATCAATCTACTCAAAGCCTTCCTCGACGATCAATCGCTGGTTAAAAAATGTCATCTACCAACTCATTCCAAAGGCTCTACCTTAGACTGGATCATCTCAAAAGAAAAAACTATCAATAAAGTTGAGATCATCCCTTGTGACTGGTCTGATCATCACATCATTACCTTCCAAATACCCCACATAAAAACAAAAACCTACTCACAATCAATAAAACCCAGAAAATGGAGTCGTGACACTAGAGGGCTTAACTTGGATAACCTCGCAGCACGCTGTGAGATAGAATTGCAACCTCCTAATAACATGGTAGCCGTCAGTGACCTCACGGACTATTACAAAAATACAATGTCGGGTTTTATTGAGGATATAGCCCCTTTAAAATTCAAAAGGGTCCCCGACAAAGATAAAAACCCTTGGTTTAACGGTTCCCTTAATGAGGAAAGACAATCACTCAGATTCACAGAGCGGAAATGGCGACAACACCTTTCATCACCCCATTTAATTCAAGGGCCTACAATAAAAGCATTCTAAATAAAAAAAAAGACTTCTTTAGGAAAGAACTGGATAATGCAAAAAACAGACAGAGGAAACTATTTGAACTGCTAAAAGATCAATCCAATAAAACGGCCAAATCTGCACCAACAAATACAAAATCGAACATAAGTAGTGAAGACTCCTCCTCCTTCTTCACAGCCAAAGCCAATTCGATGGAGGTGGAGCTAAAAAAAGCCACCGAATGCCCTTCATTCAAAAAGAGCACCCCAGATGAGCGTCATTTTCAACCAGCCCGGGAAACGCCCAAAAATAATGCTTCTTGGTCAGAATTCAAACCATTTAGTGACTTAGATATAGCAAAGATTATCTCGACCATTAAACCAAACAATCATTACAACGATCCGCTACCTGCAAATTGTTGGTCTACAATAAACCATCTGCTCATCCCTTCATGGACAAGGATCATTAACGCATCGCTATCACAAGGCTCAATACCAGACTGCCTAAAAACAGGGCAAGTCACTCCAATCCTAAAAAAAAACAACAGAGAACCCATCAGACCCTAACAATTTCAGACCAGTAACAAACATTCCCATGCTAGCCAAAGTCCTGGAAAAATGTGTACAAAAGCAATTGAGCCTACATATCTCTGAATTCAATCTGTTGAATGACTTCCAGTCAGGTTTTAGACCAAACCACAGTACTGAAACAGCAATTCTGCACATCGTGGACAACGCTCTACTTGCCCTCGACGGCAACGAAACTTGTCTCCTAATCCTGCTTGACCTCTCATCGGCATTCGATACGGTAAACCATGCTAAAATACTAGATCGCTTGAAAAATAGGATGGGATTAGAGGGTACAGTCTTAAAGTGGTTTAGCTCGTTCTTAGAGAACAGATCGCAAAAATTCATAGTCAACCAAACATTATCAGCCTCATCCAGAAATGATATTGGTGTTCCTCAGGGCTCAACACTATCCCCTGCTCTTTTTAATCTATACGTAGAGCCACTCACAGAAACCCTACAACAAGCAAACTTCTCCTTCCACATGTACGCTGATGACACGCAGCTTTACATCAAAATCACATCGATAGAAGAGATGGGTATCATGAACCAAGTATTAAAGAGAACCGTCCATTGGCTAATCAGCAATCACCTCAAACTTAACCCGCATAAAACCGAATTCCTTCTGATTTCCCCCCAGAAAAGCGCTACGAACATTCTAGAGTGGGCCAACCTGATCACGGCATTAAACTGTACTCCAAGGATTGTAGACTCTTCCAAATCCTTTGGAATTATGCTAGACAAAAACCTGAACATGCTATCACATATTAACACAATGGCAAAAAACGCCCGCTTCCACTTAAGCTACCTCAGAAAGCTGAAACCTTTTATAAGCAACTCAGACCTTAAAACAGCAGTCCAGGCATTAGTCATTTCAAGGATCGAGTATGGTTGCACAACACTAGCTGGTCTTCCCAGGATTTCAACAGCGCCTCTGAAAGCCTGTCTTAATGTGGCCACAAGACTTATAACTGGCTCCAGAAAATTCGACCACATCACCCCTCATCTGAAAGCGCTTAACTGGTTGCCTCACGAAGCAAGAATTCAACTACAAATGGCATGTATCACTCGCAAAGCGATACATTAAAAAACACCTGTGTACCTGGCCCAGAAAATCACTCTATCTGGAGGATGCCGTGTTACCCGGAGTCATGGAGATCTATTACTGAAACCGTCCCGTTTCCATAAGAAAAGAACTTATGACCGAGCTTTCTCTGGTGCAGCGCCAAGAATATGGAACGCTCTCCCCCGAACATTAGAAGAATTTCGTCCATCGCTGCATTAAAAAATGAAGCCAAATCTTTCTATATGAGCAAATTTCTTACATAATCTCAGCAGTCTAGACATTATCACTGATCCTTCTTGATCATACTTTTGCTACCTCTCATCGAACATTAACCTCATTTTGGTCTTGTATATATGAATGTTAAAACTCTAATGTTTCTCCCACATATCAATGTACAATTACTTATGACTTGGTAACATAACTGTTCTCTTGTAATTTGCTGTACATGGAGTATTGTTACTAAACCTACTTGACGTTCATGTTGTTCTAAGTTAAAGATGTAAATGTAAAGCGCACTGATACCCTACTTAGGGTCATGTTCACGCTATATAAAACACCAAATAAATAAATAAAATAAATAAATAATTGTATTTCCCATTGGTTTATTATGGAACAGCTCTCCCCACTATAGTGAAAATAGCTTTTGAGCCTTGTCAGTGTAATGACATGGTTTACCTTAAATATTTACATGTCCTACTTTTAAGTACAATGCATCCTGCCTTATTGGACATTAAAGTCTACTTAGTGAGGACCTATTATTATTTAAAAGCAGGATTTACGCCAGTCAAAAGAGGGTATTTTGACAGGTTGACCCTGCAATTTAAGCCTGCACAGCCACGTTACTGGTGGCAGGCCTGCAATCATGTTTTGCATTGTCACTTTAGTGGCGGCACAATATGTGCTGACGACCAATAGTAACAGTTAACTAACAGGCCCTGGGTACATTTCATACCATATAATAGGGACTTATAGGTAAGTAGTTAAATGTGCCAAATAGGAGTGTAGTCAATTTCAATATGTATTTGGGGGGGCAGAACAGCACAGCAGTGTATCAGTCGGCAGAGTCCAAAAACAGCAATAAAATCTAGCATAAAGTGGGTGTTATCATGCAAATAGGGTGCTTTTCTACAGCTGCTGCTTTGGAGTTTTTGATCTGGAGCTCTTGCTTTTTACATACACCTGCATGTCTTCTTCCTTTAATACCTGTGTGGAGTAGCAGTTCACTTCCCTGCTTCCTTGAGTGGTGCACACTCATGGTTGAATCTTTAATTTGGTTAGGGATGTGCTGCCCTCTCCCACCATACATTGAACAGCACTGTCTCTCTTAGGGGCTTCTTGAGCTTTTGTAAACTGTGAAGATGATGGAGGCATTCAACAGTCCTCTTGTACACTCTCTACTTCCCTCTGCTCTTTTGCAGCCAGTACCCAGGCTGCAGTTGTTTCTTCTACCTCTGGGGTTGTCCCTACTTGTTTGCACATGTAGCTCATTCAAGGCTGTTACTTCAGTTTGTCCCAATGGAGAAACTTACTGTGAATGCAAGACTGAAAAAAGTCCTCTGTGAAGAGACAGTTTTTTTAATTTTTGCACAGCTTTTCAGTAACTTTGGGGCCCATTACGATGGCGGGCGGAAGCACAACCGCCGTGCTGGCGGATGCAAAAACCACCAGTTACCGCCGGCACGCAGCAGTCCACACGCCCGCACAATTACGATGCGAAAAGTAGGCCAAACACCGCCGGCAAGCCAGCAACACCGTCCGCCATCAAAGTGCGCCCGTACACGTAGCGGCGCAGCCCAACTGACACACACCGTCCGACGAAACACGTCCCGCCCGGCGCATAAATTACGATGCCGCAAACAAACGGCTCCCACGGCTAAGAGACACCGCACGTGAAAGAGAGGCGGTAACACGGACGCAGAGCACGGACAACGAAGAAGCGGCACCCCGGGCATGAATCCAGCACTGCAGGCCCTTCCCATGCTTCTGCTGATGCACCACCAAGGACGCAACGTACCGCGGAGACGCAGGTAGGCACACACACAACAAGTGCACGCAAACAGCGCACACAGTGCAAGGGCGGAAAAAGCGGACAACCCCCACCAGCGCGTGTACACTACACATCCACCATTGCATCCACATATGACACACAGGCCAAATCCTAACATCGCGGAACACATGTGTACACACCACCTGGGACTAGGAACCAACCACCCCGTCACGGCCACAAAGCGCCGATGACGCCGCCACACATGCGCACAACGCAGAGGCCAACCGCAGCGCCATGCATGCGTCGCACACAGACACAGGGACACAACCAAGCAGCACACACATCAGCCCCACCCCGAACGCACATGACACGTGACAGGCCTGCCACAGACATGTCCCCAACGCCCAATTCACGGACAACACCCAACGCCACACAACCGACGCACACATGTCAGTGAAGTCACGCAACAGCAGGACACACCCCAGTGTAACAAACATGGCGAAGCACACAGCGGCGGCAACACCAACTAGGAGAAGCAGGGCCCCTTCGGGAAGAGGAACGCCAGTACCACACTGAAAAACCCATACCACCCTGCACATATGAACAAGACACATGAAACGGAACACCAAAGAGCCCGGGACCGACAACAGGTGGCCCAAGAATAACATCCACACACAAGGCCCAACGCAGAGCGGAGAGGCAGGCTGCCGCCCACACAAGGGAGAGCAGACAGCACTGAATGACCTTCCATTCCAACTCCGAAACCACAGCCCTACGACAGAAGCCGGTGAATACAGCCATTGTCCAAGAATAGACCAACACAGGCATGCCGAGGAGACCGACCACAGGGCAGATAGCGCATATCACAGAAGCACACAACGGACGGGGAAGAAAGAAGAAAACACTCCCCATGTCGGCCACATGCAAGTTAATTGGAAGGAGTCACACAGCACTGACCTTGAACTGTCTGAGAAGCATGTGGGAAGAGGGCCCGTGTCCTCCAAACAAGCCAA
Organism: Calotriton arnoldi; assembly: GCA_963921515.1. NCBI lineage: Eukaryota > Metazoa > Chordata > Amphibia > Caudata > Salamandridae > Calotriton > Calotriton arnoldi. Next base: position 711,615 of record CAWUFW010007728.1, on the reverse strand, counting down.
CAGAACACAAGTCCTGTCTCCCTACGACTACACAGAGCTCACAGCAACCCCGGAGCGTGCACATTGCAGACTGCACACACAGCCGGAGCACGCCACCTCAACGAACCGCTGCGAAATGGCAACCGCAACACACCTACCTAACTACGCCGAACAGCTCAAGCTGTACAAAACCAACACGATACATACATTGGGATGCGATCTCCTGTCCCTGCTGAACGTAAGTTACCGACTGACTTACCGCATCACATTGTTCAGCTGCGTCATGCCCGTCTTCTACTGTCGGAGGTGTCCCTACCAGCATCCCGTCGAGATATGCCTCTCCAACCCGGCATGTCTGAAGGCGGACCTGCTACCACTACTCCTCCCTCTGGACGCACACGACAGGGCCTGCTCTGCCTATGGGGGCATGGCGTATGTGGCCAACATCGCACCCGCACTGAAATGGGACCACTGTGCCTCCACACGACGGATCATCGAGAACAGCTACATCGAATGTCACCCAGCATGCCCCATCATGGTCCTCCAAGGGACAACTTACGAACAACACCTTGAGAGCCACCATCCGCTTCATTGGCTGGCAAACATGTACACCACCAATGACATGGAAGCCCTGCTGGACGGCATCGCATACCTAACAACCTGTAAATACGTCGGACCACAACGCAGGTTCCCCGAGTGACCTATGAAGTCCAACCCCGCACCCATGCTCAGCTTCCGCACGGACTGGCCAGTCACCACCACAACAGCCATACCAAACGACCGGCAACTGTAACCACACCATCAACGACATCGCCATGACATCGGATATGACCGGGACATGCACACTGTTCCCCATCACATCCAGGAACACCGCATGCATCGTGGGAGGCAGTGGCATGGGCTCTGTGTATCGCACCCACATGGACGGAACTGCACGAACAACCAGGACACGACATGGATCCAGCGCACATGGACACACACACCGCTCAGTGGACATGAATAGGTCGCCTGGAGTCTGTGGGTGCTGCACCCTCCCACCCCGCCCCGGGAATCCCATACCAGGACCTTTGCATGGACGACAAGTGCATACAACAACAACACGACCCCAGTGACTGTGACATGTCCAGTAACCACCACAGTGCAACAACAAGTGGCACGCCGCTGCATGCACGCAAGCACATGCCCTGATGTCATCTCACATGCACGCGTGCATGAGGAACAACCGCAGCAAACCTGTCACATGGAACTGAGATGGACTGTGCCCATGATGCCGAGCGGTCTGGTAGGCTACATGTATACCGTCTGTGTCAAAGTCCGCAGCTCCGCAGCTATACGTAAATGTACATTAGCACAGCCTTGGCCAAGCAGATGTAACCCCACACCCTATCCCATTTGTAATCATGCTCAGTATATCCTCAACATGTATTCCGCTGCCAGTAGTGTCCACTATACTGCATCACAGAGGACAGAAGACTCAATATAATGTTTGAAACCAAAACTGTCTCCGCTGACTCATTTCACAAGTACGAATGAGAGAGGATGAGAGTATGTGAAGTACACGGCAGTCGTGACATGACCATGTAGTCCACTGGTATTGGATGTCAACGCAAATGAGTAGCACTACTGTGGAAGACACACATGTGTCGTGTGAAGTCGTATGGACGCAGTGCTCAGGTGGGTGGGTGCGACGGGTAGATGCGCACATGCCAAGTTGGAGCACGCCGTGTTGGGAGGGGTCATGAACAGTACACCACCGCTTCCTGGGCATTGTGAGAGGACACCTGTCGGGGGAGTGAACACGTGTGTGCACAGCAGCCGGGCACACGTACAAAGCGGTACCAGGCGCACCTCAGCCCACCCTCTGTGGACAAGCTGGATCCTGTTGTGCGCCCGCCATGCCCCTTGACAAGGCACACACAGCCCCAGTCGACCAGGTGTAACCCCAACATAGTCAATCCGCACAGGCGATACAGGGCACGGGATGGCAGTGGAGCATGGTGTGTGAGAGGTCTCCTCGCGCTCCTCCTGGTCATATCACGCAGGCAATAGAACCTCAACGTCCAGCATGGCAAAAAGTCAAATGGAAGTGTAGGGGGACGCACCACAGCACGAGCAGCACTGACGTCACGGGAGGTGGCTCGCACCATCCCATCCATTGCCCATCATACCAACCACGCCACATGCCATTGCGACTAAGTGCAAGCGCGTGCGCCACCACCCCTGAGCCCTCCCAGAGAGGCCAAAGAGTGAATGTGTGGGCCATCAGCCACAGACGGACGCGGCATGGCCGCAAGGGCAGCCACAGCCACTGGGTGTCGCAGGTGGCGGATCCGGAAGGCGAAGACTGTGATGCATAGTCCATGCAGGCCGGGTCTCCATTTGGGGCACCACGCAGGTGGACGGCGTCCCGCCACACATCATACCCTGAGACAGCCCACTCGTGCAACTGGACCCACACATACACTCCTTGCCCTCTCTGGTGCGAGCTTGGGGCTGCCTGTGCAAGCGCTAGCCTCGCAGGTGAGCATGCATATTGGGGGGCGAGGGGAGGACATGAGGGCTGGGGCGAAGATGACTGTATCACTGTCAGTTAGTACAAGGGATGACCCAGATGTGGAAAGGAAGAGACGTGTCCCGTGTGTACTGCAACTAGTCGCCAATCCAACTACCCCCCATGTCCGGAATGTAAGCCCGCACCTAGGCCCGCCCATCCGCCACATCGAACATACCACCAGCACGACAACCTTCCCATTCGAAACACTGACTGGGGGTGGCGACCAGTGAACAATCATGTGTAGCCTACCCACGCGTACATGTGGGCCCTCCATGATCCATGTCACCTGCGGCAAAGACATGACATGCGCAATGAGGGAAGTGAGGAGAGCTGTCCGCCCCACGCGCAGAAGGTGCATCAGCTCCACAGACCCAGCAGCGAGTCCAGCAGGGGTCACATGTGCAGGGGCAGCTGTGCCTGGTGTGAAGGCACATGCATATAGACAGCACATCGACCAATGTGTAGTCTGCCCACATCCACAGTCCATCATCATGCGGACATAGGAATTGAACACAGGGCAACACATCTTAGTTGGTGCACCCACCGTGACCAACAATGCGCAATCATCGACGTACCCGCCCTGTGCATGGCCCCCACCCAACGGAGGCACATCCAGTGCCACCATCCCACACACACAAGCCTTCCACGGAACATGCTGTGTCCAATGGTCAGTACAGAGTCAGCGCCCATCTGGTGGATCCTGAACAGGAGACACATGCACACACATGCCAGCTCCCACTATGTACGTCTGCCACCTGGCACGTGCAATGTAACCTCTCACCTGTGACGTGTGACTGCAAGCACACAGCCGTCTTGGCATGGGGCTGTCAATGTGGACACCAGTCAATGTTTCGGGAGCTGTGATCCGTACAGTGCTGTACATAGGGTGCAGTGCTGACACCTACTACTGTCTCATATCCCCTCGTGCCACAGGTCCCACTTGTATTGGCCGCTCAGCCCGTGCCCACATCGTCGTCGTCGTGTGCCATACTCATCCAGCCTCGGAAGCAGTTCCATGCTCAGCAGACACTCATGTTGCCGTGGCGTTGCCGCTTGACGAATATGCAGTCAGTCCCCATCAGCACGCCCGCAAGTCATTGGGGCCTAGATCCCCATGTGCATGCACATGGCAGTGGTATGTCTCACTTGCCATTGCCATTGTTGGGAGACCTGTGTAAGTGTATTGTAGCCGTGCCGTCCCAGCTTGACAGCTGGGCTGTGGCTCATGTGCTTGCTCAGTCATGTCAGTGATGTGTATGCGAAATTGCTATGTGCCGTGTTGCTTTGACATGTGTCCTCTGCCATTTAACCCAGGCGGAGACCGAACATTGACCGCCCATACCAATTGCTGGCGGACATGGACGATACAGAGGTAATCAGGAAGTTTCGGCTGGACAGGCCAACCCTGCATCGACTGTGTGCCATGTTAGAGCCCCATCTCCGTCCCCGCAGGGTGTATCCGACTGCTGTCACCCCCACGGCTAAGGTGATGGCCGCCATGCATTTCTTCGCCACTGGGTCATTCCAGCACACAGTGGGCAGTGGAGGAGGGATGTCCCAGCCCATGTTCAGCAAGGTGCTGAGGGATGTACTGGCAGCCATGATGCTGTACCGGAACAGGTACATCCGCTTCCCCAGGGCTCGTGAATTGGCGGCAGTGAAGGGTGCATTCTATGCCCTTGGCAGAATCCCACACGTCGTGGGAGCCATTGACTGCACACATGTTGGCCTTGTTCCACCACAGGCCACTGAGCACCTGTACCGCAACAGGAAGCACACGCACTCCCTGAATGTGCAAGTGGTGTGCCTTGCGGACATGGTGATCACCCACGTGTGTGCCAAGTTTCCAGGCTCGGCACATGACGCACACATAATGCGCAACAGCATCTTGCCACGACTGATGGCCAATCTGCAACAGGATCGTGGCTGTATTGTCGGTGAGTATGTGGAGTGGTGTAGCGTGCTGGTTGTGCGATGCTGTCCCCTGTCCAGTTGGAATAGCAACGGTTCTCTGTGTCCCTCACACCCAGGTGACTCTGCGTACCCGAATGGGGCATGGCTGCTCAGTCCATTGAGGAATCCTCGCACCCCAGCAGACGATCGATACAATGAGGCACATGGGAGGACCAGACGTGTGGTCGAGCGTACCTTTGGCCTCCTCAAGTCCAGGTTCAGGTGCCTGGACCGCACCGGGGTGCACTGGCGTACTCCCCACAGAAGGTGTGCCAGATAGTGGTGGCGTGCTGCATGCTGCACAATCTGGCCATTCGGAAGCAGATCCCCCTCATTGTGGATGACGGAGATCAACCAGGGCCCCAGCCCGCAGACCAGGACAGCTCGAGTGAGGTGGACAGCGGAGAGGAGGAAGCTGGGAATGTGCGCCAGCAGCTCATCGCCCGCTACTTCACTTGACGGTGAGTGTCCATGTACGACGGATGATGTGTCTGTATCTGTGCAGGTGTGTGTGTGCTGTGTCAGGGTGGCCGTATGTTCACTGCGTGCAGTGTGTCAACGCTCCATGGCCAGGGTAGTATGCCACTGTTGGTGACTGTGGCATTGTGCCCTATTGCTCTGTGCGATGTGTGTACATTGCTTGTAGTTGTTGACATGTACTGTGTGATGGGTGTGTGACACACTCATTGAATGTGCTCCTGTTCTGTCTCCCACCCCTAGGTCCCTACAGGCCCTCCGGATTCCATTGCCATGACACGCATCAGGTGCTTTTCCGCCCAAGGTGGCCGTTGTATTCCGTACAAATAAAACACAGGGCACAAACAGCAGTTAGTGAAAAAGGTGCATTTATTACAAACTGTGACATGTGATTGTGTGTAAGGTGATGACAAAAGTGGTGCGTGCAGTGACAATGAGCTGTCGGTCATGGCTGCGTGAAGCTCAGGGTGTACCCACTGGTTCTATGTCCATAGTCCAACACACACATGCCATCCAGCTGGCTGTGTGGAGTGGGATCGTAGAGCAAGTCAATGCAGTGGCTGGTCAAGGAAGGCTGGCGGAAGGCTGGCTGGCTGCCTCACTTGCGACTGGAGCGTGCGAAGTCCTCCCGGGAGATCTGTTTCCTCTTCGGACGGCCCCTTCCACGTTTGGGAGGGGGTGTGGTGGCGACCTGCTGGTGGTGGGTGAGGTGTGCTCACTGGCTGTGGACGCAGGGGAAGTGGACACTGCTGCCCGACCCTGCGCCCTAGCAGGTGGTGGCGGAGGTGGTGTTGCTGGCCTTGCCTGTGACCCCACCGCCACCACCAGCTGGCCCATGAGGTCCACGAGTTGGTCCATACGGGACACGAATTGGCCCATATGGGCGTCCATGGACCTCAGCACCCCCAGCACCTCCCGCGTGTCTGTAGCAGACCTGGCCCATTGTCCTTGGGCCTCTTCATAGGCCCCAAGGACTCTGGCCATTTGAGGCAGGGCATGGCTCCCAGGGAGGCTGGCGTTTCCCTGACCCTGCTCCTCCTACCAGTCCTGCTGCCACCGGCCTGCCCACTAGCCACATTGCACACCACGGTCCTCGCTGTGGCTCCCAGGGTGGATCCAGTCGGCCGGGCCACCACCTGCGCTGGGGCTGGTGCCAGCGAAGACGTGGTGGTGGTGGTGGCGGTGGTGGTCGGTGCGGCGATGGTGGCGGTTGCGGCAGTGGTAGTGGCCGCAATGACCGTGGGTGTGGCCGCAACGACAGTGGCAGCAGGGGGCTGGGACTGTTCAGCATCCCTGGATGATGGGTTGGTGGGTAGGAGGGGTCCTGGGGAGCGGCTGGGCCCTGCCACGCCAGATGGGCCTGCTTGGTGGTCCGTGTCCGAAGAGGAGGACAGATCCTCCAGATCCGTGTGTCCTCGTTGGGGGCTTGTGGGCTGGCTGTGCTGGCTGCTGTCTCCATCCCCAGCATCCGGCAGTTCGTCACCTGTGGAGAGATTGAGATTTGTTATTGTGTTGCACCTGGCGAAGTATGTATTTGTCGTCTGACATTGGCAGTTCGTGCAATCTCGTACATGGGTTTCCCGGAGGCGAGTGTGTGGCTGTGGCATCTGTAGTTGTGTGTGCTAGGCAATGGGACTGTGTGCTGTGCACATGTGGCATGGGACGGATTGGCCATGCCGATGGGTGTGTTGCTGTGCCCCTACTCATTGTGACTCTGGTGTATGCGGGCTCCTGGCCCATCCTGGGTCTGGTTTGTACTTTGCTTTTGGGGTTCACATGGAACGCTTAGGAACGCATATGGAAACATGGGGGCCATGCCCCAGATTCGCATTTGGGAGGGGATATGCTTTTGGGGTTCAAATGGAACGCTTAGGAACGCATATGGCAACATGGGGGCCATGCCCCAGATTCGCATTTGGGAGGGGATATGCTTTTGGGGTTCAAATGGAACGCTTAGGAACGCATATGGCAACATGGGGGCCATGCCCCAGATTCGCATTTGGGAGGGGATATGCTTTTGGGGTTCAAATGGAACGCTTAGGAACGCATATGGCAACATGGGGGCCATGCCCCAGATTCGCATTTGGGAGGGAATATGCTTTTGGGGTACATGCTGTGAGCCATGGGTGCCGAACGTGACATGTGTTGTGGCAGCATGACAGTGCATGGTTTGAGGTGTGTGCATGCTTGACATGGCCTGCATATTTGCTGTCTGTTGTGATTACTGGACATGGCATTGGACGCATCGTTATGAGTGAGTGATAGTTGTGTGCCAGCCAACGTATTGCAGTTGTCCCATCTCCTTGGTGTGCGTGCTGCCCTGTGCCATGTGCATCACTGCAGTGCTCGGGGGGGTGTGGCCCATGTTGTGTGTTGTTGCTCACAGTGTGTCGTGCGCTTAATTGACTTCTGGCACATGGTTGGTCATGGGCATGTGTCTTAGCGTGACTGCTGTATGTGTGGCAGCTGTGCGGATGACATGCCTTTCATGAGACTGGGGCTGACGGATGGGATGGATGGTATGTTGTATGTGCATGGTGTGTCTGTGAGTTTGATGGGTTCAGTGGTGTTCGTGTGCATTTATGTTGTTCCGCTCTGTTGCGTCTAGTGTTGTTTGTCTTACATAGGCGTAGTTGTGGGGTGTGTGGTTGACAGGCAGTAGGGGCTACATGGACAGGACTTCAATGGTGTTTCGGTTGTGTGTGATGAGTTGCACAGTGGCTGCCGTGTGGGACTATATTCAGTGTGGCTTGTGCATGCAGACGTGGCTCCTTGGGTGTTGCTATGTCTGTGATGGGTCATGTGGGGTGTGAGTCTGTTGTTCATGTCCGTGTGCACATTGTTCACTTGTTCGTGACGGTGGGCGGTGCTGCGTGTTCGTCTGCTACGTGACATGTCCCATGTGTTGGTCGTGTTATGGTCCTCATGCCTCCAGTAATCCAGCCCTGTCCAGTTTCCCACCTGCAAGTTGTTCGTGCGTGCACTGTACTGGATGCCACATGGCTCTAAGCGGGGGGTGCTCCATGTTGCAGGTCTGTGGGGGTGGGGGTGTTGTGGGTCGTGGGGTGGCTGGACACCCACTGACACCGATTGCTGTGGACCGTGATGTCTGCCTTTCGGCTGTCGTTGTGCACTGCGGTGGCTGACACGTGGCTGTGGGGTGTGGGGATGCTCCTCCTTGCTGTGCTGTGGGACTGGGGCCTGGTGTGTGTTGTACTTGGCTGTCCACCCTCCCACCCACTGCACTTTGTGTTCCTGCCACTTACCTGTTACTTGTCGGTTAGTGCAGCTGTGGCGGACACATGGGTGTGGTGGGTGCTCGTTGTGGCGCTTCTGGCATATTTGGGGACCTGTTGGTGGTTACGTGGCTGGCTTAGTGTACACATGTCCCCACGCATCTTACAGTTGTTCGGTTTGGGCTGTGTGTGGTAGTGTCTGTTGCATGTGTGTGTGATGTGTTGTGTATTGTGTGCTGGACATGGGGGTGTTTGTCCCTGGGAGCTGTGGCATGGTAGTTGCGCATGTGAGTACATAGCGGTGTGCTGGTATACATTAGTTTGTACTTACCAGCCTCCACTCCCCCTGCTAATCCGGCGAGGATCTCCGGATGGATTACGACTCGCACCTTCTCCTCCCACGCTTTGAAGGTCTTAAAGAGCGCGGGATTCCCTCCGCCAGTGACGGCAGCCAGCTCTCTGTTTTTGCCCTCCTTCTTCTTGACCAGGCTCTTTACGTCATTCCAACGTTTGTTAATCTCGACTCTGTTCCTGGGCAGGGTCCCGACTGCATTGACCTGGTCTACGATCCGGTTCCACATTCTGTTTCTGGTGGATAGTGGTGTGTGCTGGACCATGTTCCCATAGATTTGTGGGTACACCTTGATGATCTCGTCGACCATGACCGTCAGCTCCATGGGCGTGAACTTGGGCATTCTTTGTGGTGCCATGGTGTTTGTGGTGCTGGTGCGGTGTGTGTTGTGTAATGTGCAGGGGGTTTGTGGTGCCGGTGTTTGGTGGTGGTGGTGGTGGTGTTTGGTGGTGGTGGTGGTGGTAGTGATGTGTGCGTTTCTGTGGTGTGCTGCTGTCCTTGCTGTGTCACTGTGTCCTCTCCTCTCCTCTCTGGTTTGCAATGTAGCAAGGGGTTGTGGTCTGTGGGAGTGCTGCTTTTGTACTCACCTATGTGGGTGTGTCCTCATGGTCTGTTGTTTTCAGGTGTGTTGTGTCTGGGGTTCTGGCCTTTGTATTTTTTGTTTGTCCGGGGGGTTTCGGGATGTGTACTGTGCTTGTGTATTTGTGCGTGCCTTGCTGTGTGGACTTGTTGGCCATGTTGTGTGCTATTGGTTTTGTGTGCGGATGGTTTCTGTGCAGGTACGTTGGTGCCATGGCTTCTGCCGTGTCGATTCTCATCGGCGTTGTTTGCGCTGGCGGGCGGTATATTTGTGGTTTTCCGCGCTCATGGCGGTGCGATCGTAATTTCACGTGCGGTGTGTCGGCCGTGTGGGCGGGCGGTTTTGTGTTGTCGTGCGTGTTTCCGTCCGTGGCGGGCGGTTTGACTCCGACTCGGACGATGGCGGGCGGTATTTTGTGTGATTTTTCCGCCGATGGCGGTTTTCGGTTTGTGTAATCGTAATGGCGTGGTCGGTGTTCAGGCGGTGTGTGCGGGCGGATTTTTGCCGCTTCCATGCCTGGCGGATTTATTTACGCCGGGTATCGTAATGGGCCCCTTAGATTCTTTATGACCAATACGTTTCCTAGGATTATTGGGAATCCATTTGCTTTAACATCACAAGTGAGGTGCCACAAGGACCACCATTTAGCCTGTCATCTTTAATATTATCTGGCACATCTACTACATACTGTCACAATGACTGATCTTTAATGACAATTGTGCACCAATGATTAGGGGCAGGCGGAGCTCGTGGAGTTGCACTACGCAGAATTCCGCAGAGTTGCATAAAAATTCAGTGGAATTCCGCGGAGTACTGCTCCGCCCTAATCTGAACTTGCCATGCCTATGAGAACTCTGTATCACATAGTTTATATGTTTTTGAGCAGTGAAAGACTTGAAGCGTTATACGTGGTGCATCCATGCCGATAACCAAAAACGCGCTGCTGCTCACAACTCAGTTTCAAACACAGGGCCCAGTTGATGAAGGCACAGCTGCCAGCTTTTGTGCAGAGGCCAATCCAGGGCCAAGTAAGGGCGCTGTGTTCTTGGAGAGCTGTAACAGTGCATTGGTTGCCAGGCCTGCACTGACCAGTGGCAGAGCAAGGTGGCAGCATCAGGTCCATAGAAGGATGTAACCTGTCCCAAACCCTTCCCCCAGCCCTGACAGGTGGCCCTCTCTAGACAGATAATAATAATAATAATAATAATAAATAATAAATAAATAATAAATAAATAATAATAATAAATAATAATAATAATAATAATAATAATAATAATAAATCCGTATTTGTAAAGCGCGAACTACTCACCCTTACGGGTCTCAAGGCGCTGGGGGCCGTCGTGGAAATTAAGTGAGCTATTGCCCAGAGTCACATGGTGCTGAGCTGAGCTGCCGCCGGAGCCGGGGATCGAACCGTGAGCCCTGTGCTCCGAAGTCAGCTGCCCTGGCCGCTGCACCACACCTCTCCACAGACACTTCCCACTGCAGAAACATATCCCTCGAAACAAAGACCGCCTCCTCTTCACATGGCGAAAAGTGTGATAGTGACCCAGCGCAACCTCACAGATATGAACATCGACAATAATGAAAGTTGGACGTGATACTCCATGATGAGCACAATGGAAGTCAGAAGTGACGCTCTGTGACGAAGCTGCGCAAGCTGCCACTTTAAGCGCCTCGCCAGCTGTTCAACAACATTCAGTCATCTTTAATATTATCTGGCACACCTACCACATGCTATCACAATGACTGATCTTTAACGTTAATCGTGCACCAATGATTAGGGGTGAGCGGAGCTCGTGGAGTTGCACTATGCAGAATTCCGTGGAGTTGCATAAAAACTCAGTGGAATTCCGCAGAGTTCCGCTCTTCCCTAATCTGAACTCACTGTGCCTATGAGAAGTCTGTATCACATAGTTTATATGTTTTTGTCCGGCGTTTTTTGTATATCGATGTGATATACGTGGCACAGACACGCCGATAGCCAAACTCACGCTGCGGCTTTCAAACACAGGGCTCAGTGGGTGAAGGCACAGCTGTCCGCTTTTGCGCAGAGGACGATCCAGGGCCAAGAAAGTGTGCTCTGTTCTTGGATAGCCATTACAATGCATCGCGTGCCAGGCCTGCTCTGGCCAGAGGCAGAGCAAGGTGGCAGCATCAGGTCCATAGATGGATACGAGCTGTCCCAAACCCTGTCCCCAGCCCTGACAGGCGGCCCACTCTAGACAGGCACTTCCCACTGCAGAAACATATCCCTCAAAACAAAGACCGCCTCCTCGTCAAATGGCAAAAAGTGTGACAGTGACTTTGCGTAACCTCACAGATATGCCCATCAACCATAATGGAAGTCAGACGTGATGCTCCTTGATGAGCATAATTGAAGTCGGAAGTGACGCTCTGTGATGAGGCTGCGTAAGCTGCCACCTTCAGCACCTCACCAGCTGTTCAACAACGTTCAGTGTGAGGCATGCTCTTCCACTGGTCGGGTTGCCGCATGCGCATTCAGACCCCCCTCATTAACTAGCTGCCAAAAACTTATGCCTGCAGTCAGACCTCCCTACCCCCTAACCCCCGGAACAAGCTGCCAAAAGTTTGGGAGACGTTTGAAGGTTTCTAGGTAAATGCTTTGTGAGTATGGGTTGGGTGGCGACCAGCACCAGTAAACGCTGCTACGCTAGGTGGGGATGGAGTTTTTAGCCAAACTTCACACTCCTCTTCAGTCATCCGTCCGCTTACCCCCCTACCACACTCTGCCCCGCCTCACCACCTCACTGCGCTTACCTGAGCCGGCCGCCACTGGCAGAGTGGGAAAAACTTCACAAGCTCTGCGAGCAGAGATCACCGTCCACCCCTTCAATGATACTCTGCTACGCATTGGGCAGGTGACAAAAAACAAATGACAGCCCCATGGGCTTATGAATTGGCTTGGTAAGATCACAGTGTGCAAGAAATTTAACTGGATGCAACTAAACATGAGCAAGAGGGATTGTTCAATTCTGACATAAGGAAACATTGACCTCTCATTCTCTCTACTGTTTCATTTATTTATGAATACCATCAAAATCAGGGAGGTAGTACAGATTTTGATTGTGATTAGAGAAAACCCCATCATTCAAATCCCAATTTAGGGGCCGATTCCGATCTCGGCCGGTAGTGCTCCGAATCGGATTTGGATTTACCGGATCCGATTCGGAGCCCTGTTTCCCGACCGAATCGTACGCGGGTCCGGCCGAGCGAGTACGATGCAGGCACCCGCGAAATCTCCGACCGACTCGAACGCGGCTTCAACACGCTCCGACCGACTCGCATGGACACGACTCGCACCGCGCTATGGAGACGTTTCCCGGCCGGGTAAGTACGATGCGCTCCGCGACCACTCCGATCGACTCGCGCCGTCCGGCTCGAAAAAGCTGTCGGAGCCGGACTTTGGGGGTCCGCGTCGGACCCCCCTGTATGCGTAGGCGCGCGAGTCGCACACAGGGGGGACCCATGGGTCCCCCCTACCTGTGCATGTATGCCGCGATGCGCATGGACGCGTACACGCTGTAGGGGGCGCCCTTGACCGCCTCGCACCCATTGAGTCAATGGGAGCCCGCCTACGCGTCGTACGCCAGGCTCCCATTGACTTCAATGGGAGTCCGACCGAATCGAGTCCGATGGCATGCGAACGCATCGTACTCGTTCGGTCGGACTGCTAGGGTCCGATTCGGTCGGAATTCTCTCCGGGTCCGGCTCGGTCGGAGAGAATTCCGGCCCGAATCGGAATCGGCCCCTTAGTCTAGTTGCAAAATCAATTTTTCCAATCAGCATTTCCTTTGATACATTAACTGATATTATTCCAAAGCAGAACTGTATAATTGTTATTGGAGCCTTACACAGTGCTAGGCTGCAATATTGCATCCTAATTCATGCATTGGCTAATGCGACCTAGAGCAATAAGCTGCAGGAAGTTCAGCATGATGTGAGGCTCCATGCAGGACTAACAAAGATCACCTCTCATATTTTTCATCATTAGTTGCAAAATACAAAAAATCTGGCTCAAAATTATCAACCACCACGTGTAGATTCTAATGTTTGACTTGAGAGACTTTGTAGACTTTGGTGGAATTCTGTTCACTCTTTTACTCTGCCCTTTCTAAGTCATTCAGGCCAGGTTTACTGCAAAGAGAAACATCTTTCCCCCGTGCCATTTGTGATGGCACAGGGACTGAGTTCTTACCTGTGTTACCGAATTTGTATATTGTGCCGTTGGGGTTCTTAATTAGCTTTGGACACCATCTTTCTTACATAAGGCAGGTATATAGAGGGGTCTCCATCAAATATATTCTATGCGCCTCAAGTAATGGATGCTTCAACATTTATTGCAGTTCACATTTCAAATCATCACATGAAACACAGTTTTTTTGTGCTTGAAAGGGTTTAAATATACAGATGTGTGAGTGGGAACCTGCAATTGTGACAGTATTAGCACACTGTAACATTGTTTTTTTTAACTTTAGAATCTTAATATGCAAAACAGTGAACGCTTTAACATGCCAGTTTCAAAGCAATATCTCATTTGTGTGGTCATGTATGTTAGGCTAAAACTACAACTGGTATTGCATGTATGTTGAGTCAGATAGAGACAAGTTAAAAAAAAACTTCAATATGACTTAACAGTGCGATGGCAAACGAATTCCCAACTTGTTGTTGTGGCATCTATAATAATTTGCTGTACAAGCCTATATTATTAATCTGCCATTTTAGAGTTATCTTGTTATATTGCAGACGAATATCAAGCTGTCCTGTTAGTTTAATGAGGGTGATCGGACTGGGCTAAAGGGCAATCGGGCAGTGCCCGAAGGGCTGGTCTGATAGGTCAGTGTGTGGGCCACTTTTCTTAGGTTTGTGGGCCTGTTTTGAAGTCTGGTGGGACAGCTTTCAATGTTAATTTCCACGATATTGCCACAAATATTGCCTGCAGCAAACACAATTGTATGCAGTTTTCCATACCATACCTGCAAAACACCTATACAACATGTCAGGGCCGAACTGACTGTAGCATGTAACCGGTGGGCCGGAGGGGTGGGGGCCGGTTTTGTACCCTTGCATGCCGGTTTTGTTACAGGGGGCCAGTTGAGCAGCAATCTGCCAGGGCTGGTTGCTGTTCCCATATAGTTACACGTTCAAAACTGCACCATTTGAAAATGTGGGCCACTATTTTAGCTATCTGACTTGCTAATGGGGAACACTTTTGTTTTGGTGCCTGGGCCTATTTTCTGTCCTAGTTTGACTCTAGATGTAATCCTGCTCCCTACTCACAATAGTTTCAACCACCCTGATGGCGGCTGGGCATTCTCCTTGTTAACTTTCTGTCAGTGGTCTTATACCTTCCTGTACAGTTATCTCGTTTCATCTTTTATTAGCACTGAAACTAGAAACCAGTTTAAGGTTTCTCTTTGTAATTGTCCTTTTATTTCTCTTGTCTTTCTTACTGTGAGCAACCTCTTACAATTCTTTCAGCATCAGAGAATCTGCTTTCTCACCCAGTGGCAGTTGGTGGCAAATCACATTGAAGGGGTGCAAAATATTTACACATAACCGATACACATAATATACACATTAATATAAATATACACATAAAAAAATGACTTACCTTACACTGCAGCTCGATGTTCTGCAGTAAGTCCTTGTTGTTCTGCAGGGATCACTGACAGAATATCGACATTGAAAATATCGAGGTACAAAAATATCGATGCAAAAATATCGATGTCCAGAATATCGAAGTCCTATCTACATAATGGTAAGTACAAAAATATCGGAAAAAAACATATCGATGTCTAAAATATCGTTGTTAAAAATATTGTTTTTTTAAATGTTTAAACAATAATGTAATATAAAGGAAATAATATATATAATTAAAAAACAAATAGTTAGAATTATTAGAAAATGTTTAAAATTATAAGTATTACATATAATGTAAAAAAATATATATATACATATATATAAAATTTTATGTATATATTTACTTAATAATATTAATAAATAATTATTTTAAATTATAAATTGTTAGAAACATATTAAAAATTATAAATACATATATATATATACACATACACCAATAACATAAAAATAAAAATAAAATATATATATAATAAATTAAAATATTAAAATATTTTTAATCTTTTTAAAATACATTTTACACTACATTAACTGAAACAGTATAGAAAATATTGGATAGCGGAGGGGTAAAAATTAATATTCCCACTCCAGTGAGTGTAACAGTAGGGAAAGTGTTGGATAGCGTAGGGGTAAAAATTACTATTCCAACTCCAGTGAGTGCAACAGTAGGGAAAGTGTTGGATAGCTTAGGGGTAAAAATTACTATTCCAACTCCAGTGAGTGCAACAGTAGGGAAAGTGTTGGATAGCATAGGGGTTAAAATTACTATTCCCACTCCTGAGAGTACAACAGTAGGGAAAGTGTTGGATAGCGGAGAGGTAAAAATTACTATTCCCACTCCAGTGAGTGCAACAGTAGGGAAAGTGTGGATAGCGGAGGGGTAAAAATTACTATTCCCACTCCAGTGAGTGCAACAGTAGGGAAAGTGTTGGATAGCGTAGTGGTAAAAATTACTATTCCATCTCCAGTGAGTGCAACAGTAGGGAAAGTGTTGGATAGCGTAGGGGTTAAAATTACTATTCCCACTCCAGAGAGTGCAACAGTAGGGAAAGTGTTGGATAGCTTAGGGGTAAAAATTACTATTCCCACTCCAGTGAGTGCAACAGTATGGAAAGTGTTGGATAGCGTAGGGGTTAAAATTACTATTCCCACTCCAGAGAGTGCAACAGTAGGGAAAGTGTTGGATAGCGGAGGGGTAAAAATTACTATTCCCACTCCAGTGAGTGCAACAGTAGGGAAAGTGTTGGATAGCGGAGAGGTAAAAATTACTATTCCCACTCCAGTGAGTGCAACAGTAGGGAAAGTGTTGGATTGCGTAGGGGTTAAAATTACTATTCCCACTCCAGAGAGTGCAACAGTAGGGAAAGTGTTGGATAGCGCAGGGGTTAAAATTACCATTCCCACTCCAGAGAGAGCAACAGTAGGGAAAGTGTTGTATAGCGTAAGGGTAAACATTACTATTCCCACTCAAGAGAGTGCAACAGTAGGGAAAGTGTTGGATAGCGGAGAGGAATAATTTACTATTCCCACTCCAGTAAAATAATTAAAAATAATTTACGAACAATTAATTAATTTAAAAAATGTACCTCCACCATATTCCCCTACAAATAACACCACCAATGTTGTAAAACATAACACCATTAACATAATTAATTATTTATTAATTCATTAATTAATTAATTATTTAAAATTAACAAACAATTTAAAAACAATGAATAATAATTTAATTCACACAATTAACAGTATAAATCAATTTAAAATACATTTTATAATAAAAAACATTTAAAATAATATAGAAATTAAATTACTTACCAGCCTACTCCCCTATCAACACACAACCCGCTCTTAAAAAACCACACAAATAACATAATTAATAATTAATTAATAATTATTAATAACCAATTAATAAATAATTAACAATATATTATTTACCACAATTTACTATATAAATTTGTAAAAACATAAATATTAAATAATTAAAAATATAAATAAAATAATTATTATTAAATCACTTCTCACCCTACTCCCCTATAAACCCACAACACGCTCCTAGGAAAATAACACAATTTACATATTTACCAATTAATTATTAATAATTATCAAACAAATAATAGCTAATTAATAATAAATTAATTACCACAATTAACAATATAAAATAATAAAACGTAATTATTAATTAATAGAAATTATTAATTAATTAATTTTGCCAAGTATTTTTATTAACTTTTTCTAATGACAAACACATTGCATGGTGGTACATGTAAAATAATATTGTTTCATATGTTTCCGATACGCTACATCACGGTCGTATCTTAGGGTTGATTGTTATCTTATACATAGTATAATTGTTGCTATGAACGGTAACACCCAACTTTGCATATCCTTTCACATGAAGATTCATCTCCTTCCCTTATGTTGCCAGTGTGATAACTACTGGTTATAATGCTTAATTACTAACTGGGGATTCTAACTAGGGTAGTGTTCATAAATTCTGAGGTATATGAATCGGACAGGGTATCGAGGCTTCTGCATGTTTCATTTGCGCTTATGGGTGGAGTCGACGGGTTGGGATCTGTCCAGCCGTTATCGTCTATCCGTCCGGCCTAGTGTATGAATGGCCGCTTTGTCCTGCCTCGGTGCACCTTTGCAGTTATGTGGGAGCTACTGTGTTGTCGATTTGGGTCTGTGGTTGTGAGGGTGTCGGGATTTGTGGCGGGGTGTCGGGGTGGTCTGGCGTTGTTTGCTGTTTGAATTGGTGTAGCAATAGGGCCCACTATATGGATATGGGGTGTTTTCGTATCTGTCTTATCTTCGACCCGTATGGGTCCGCTTTGTCGGGCTGCTCGGAGCACTGCGTCCCTGTCGCGAAAGTTTAAGCAGGAGTGGCCTAGGCGGGTTCCCAGGCGGTGGCCTCCGAGCTGGCACCCTGTGGGCTCTTTCCACCGAGAAGATTAGAGACTGTTCTGTGGCCGGTGTGAACGACTGGAGCCAAGCCTCTACATACTTGACAGGATTAGGGTCCTCCACTCCCTCCGGCAGGTTGATCACCCGGATGTTACAGCACCGGGAGCGACCCTCCAAATCGTCCGTCTTCTCTTCATGTACCTTGACTCTGGGTTATAGCTCAGTCATGGTTTCGTGTTGTGTTTTAATTTGGGGTTCAATGTTCTTGAGGACCCGGTTCCCTGTGCCACTCTATCCGACAGCTTCTGGTGATCATCCCTAAGCAGGCTAAAGTCCGTAGCTAGCACTCCGAATCGATCCTCGATTGTCACTCGTGAGTTTTCGATTGCCGCTAGGACTCTGTCCGGCTTGTCGGACATTGATGCTGAGGTCGTGGCGTCCTCTTCTGTTCTGGATTGTTTTGAAGACGGGGAAGATTGTCTTGTGTGAGCAGGTGTTTGTGTGTGCCCGGCTGCGCGCTGCCTGCCCATTCTGAGAGGTTTGGGGGTCTTGTTGTTAGCTATGTCCTGTTTCACTGTGCTCTATCTAGCGTCCATGTGTATGTCCCTATGGTGTGATCTCCTCTCGGTTTTGGAGGGCAAGCGGCTTCCCCCTTTTTCGTGTTAGCTCCGTATCGCCTTCTCGTGTCCTTTCCGCTATATGTTGCCATGCAGTGTGCTCGCCGCGCCTCGAGTCCTGGTGCCGAGTGCCGATCCCTTTGCAGTCGTAGCCTCCGTGTCCCCTTTTTAGGTTCGTACTGTGGGGGGCCCCCGGGCTGCGAGAAGAGGTGGACGGAGAGTCTGCACCATGTTCTTATTGGCGATCTGGCGGTTTGGGGTTCAATAGGTGCGTCGTGGCCTCAGGTACTCTGGGGTGTTGGGGGGTGTCGCTGCCCGCTCGTCGGTTTAATCTGTCCAATTCCCATGCGGCAGTATTGGGCCCTCCGCCCCCTCAGTTTCTGCCAGCCCGTTCCCAGAGGAGGAGGTCCTCTTGGTGTCTTCAACGGGGGCTGCGCGCTTTTGCGGTGTCATTACCGGGCCCCCTCCCGGCTCTCACTACGATGGGGTTCGAGGTCTTTCGCGGTGAGCCCGCCTCTACCGCGTCTTCACGTTGTGGCCCTCTGGGTCAGATGTCGCTGAGCGTAAGCCCGCAATCCCTCAGTGGCATTCCAGTGTCGTGTTACGTTATTGAGGGCAGTTCCCCGTTATTGCACGCAATTTGGATATTATCCCCGTAGGCTGTGGGTGTTCTCTGGCCCCTTCGGGACATCTCGGTGTGCTGTCGCCGTCACTGCTATCTCGGGAGCCTTCTGCTGTGTCGGGGGCGTCACAGTGTTGGTCTCGGTTCACCGGGCGCCGCCATCTTGTGAAGTCTAATGCCGGCAGGCTTTGCCGCAGTTGTTTCTTGCTGCTATTCGCAGACGGTCCCCCCACCGGTTCGCCAAATTGCTCCGCTCCTACCTTTGTGATCAGTGCTGGGTCCCTTCGGAGTGGGTCACAGGTCTCGTCGACGTCGCGGTGGGGATCCGCGAGCTGGCTGCCTCCATTTTATCGCAGTCCGCTCGTCCCTGGCTGACCCAGTGTACTTGTTACTTTTATTTTATCGAAGACTGGCGCAGGGACTCCTCATTGTTTTCCGGATCGCCCGGTCTTGGTCCTGGTATCGCCGGCACCTGTAATTGCCACTTGTTCGGGCTATCTGACGGAGCTCTACTCAGATGCGTCCGCCATCGCGGCTGCCTAAGCCACGCCCCAAATTATTAGTAATTAATTAATTATAAATAAATTACTTCCCACCCTATTCCCCTATAAACCCACAACCCGCTCCTAAAAAAATAACACAATTAAGATATTTACTAAATAATTCAGAATAATTAACAACCAATTAATAACTAATTGATAACAAATTAATTACCACAATTAACAATATAAAATATTAAATATATAAATATGAATTAATAAAACATATTAATTAATTTACTATAATTAAATTACTTCCCACCCTATTCCCCTATAAACCCACAACCCGCTACGGAATAAAAACGCAAAATTCAATTAAAAATAATTAATAATTTCTAAAAATTATTATTAAATTTACTATAATTAAATTACTTCCCACCCTATCCCCCTATTCCCCTATAAACCCACAACCTGCTACGGAACTAAAACGCAAAATTTACTTTAAAAAAATTAATAATTTCTAAAAATTTAATACATATATTAAAAAGAAATACAATACTTAACCAAAAATATAGAACACATACATTTAAAATACATACTAAAATACATAACACTAATATAAACATCGATATTATTAACAACGATATTTTTACAAACGATATTACTGACTTCGATATTTATAAAAACGATATTTCTTACCTTCATGTCGATATTCTGGTCACCGATATTCTTGATGTCGATATTCTGTCCCTTCGATATTTCCAACTCAATATTTTTGTACTTCGAGATTAAAAACTCGATATTATGTCTGTGCACTGTTCTGCAGCACGTACTCCGAGCGCGCAGCCCACTGCCAACTCTCTCATCCGATTAAGACGCTGTTCTCAAGCACCATGAGTAAAGAGTCTTGATTGGCTGGAGCGGGCTGGTTCCATGCTCCAAAAGGCACTGTAGGCCTGTGCCTGCTCTCCAACCCAGCTGTCCAAGATAGCCTGGTTGGAGAGGTTTTAATTGTGCATGTCAGTTTGGCCATAGCAAGGTAGCCGGCCAAACCACCATGCGCACTTCAAACTTAAGTGGCCACTCCTCATGGCAGCAGTGACGCACTTGCCCACCCAGCCCTCGTGCTCCGAAAGCGTCAAAAATAAAATGGTAACAAAAGCATTTTATTACCATTTTATTTTTGATGTTTTCTGCCCAGCAGTGTTGGAGGTGGGGGGCGACGCTCCTCCGCTCTCACTGAGGGAACCGCCACTGTTCTCACCTATCTTCTGCCATTAATTCAACATCCTCTCCTTGTCTGTCACCAGTGGGTGCCCCATGACCTCTTCAATGCTTGATATGACTGGTTTCGAGGTGTTCTCATGTTAGTGTTATGCCTTCAGTTGGTACCAGAGTTCTCACTTATCTCTCACAGAATTTGAAGAACTATGTGCCACTGTGACAGCACAGGGTGTTTTAATCCCAAGCAGTGTTGGTTATTTAACCATACCACACTCACTGGGTAATAGGATAATATCTTGCACAACAGCAGCAGGTGGAATAGAAATTAAATAATGCATACAATAGTGATGCAAATGAGAGCTTTATATTAGGGCATTAAAAATATGTATACATTTGGATTTGAAGGTAGTTGACCATACATAGAGATCAGCAGTAAAATAGTAAAGTAAGTAAAGTGTATACATTCGTGATAAACCTCAAAATAAGAGAGCCACCTATCTATACTAAAGAGGACAGGGTGTATAAAACTACTCAATAAGCAAACTCCCCTTTAGATTAATATCAGACCACAGAGAGCAAGAGGTTATCAAAATCACATATAAGTATATTGAGCTGCCTATTACAAATATGAATATACCACAGATATATCAAATTATGCATTTATTAATGCACAGATTAATAATGTAAAAAAATAAGAGATTGGAAAAACTATCACGACATTCAGTTATAATAGACGTTCACATTACTACTATATTATATCCTATATCTTTCTGTACATTCATTTTTCAAATGGCCTGTGTAAATCTACTAGGGAAAACTAAGTGAGTCTACTGCCTAGGTTTTATAAGATGTGAAATTTTAAAAATAATTCTACATGTATGGAATATGCTATCTAGCATCGATCTTCTTTATCGACCATACATATAAATACATTCAATATCACACTGCTATTTATGTTATGTGTCAAAAGGTTGTTCTTTACAGTCCACCCTTGTTGGAGGGGAAGCTTTGAAATCCTGTATACCAAAGAATAATGCATCTGTAAAACTGGTAGATGTCTATGTATGAAGCACTGGAAATAAACATAATCCCCATATGTTTCTCTTTTTTTTCAGCCCTTTTGCTCACTGCATTTACATCTTCAAGTATCAGAGAATCCTTATACTTCAGGAAGCATCTCAAGTAAAGCCACTGCACCCTGGCTTATTGTTGCTACAGGTGAATAAATGCATGTTTCCCTCTCAATAGCTGAAAATGCAGAATATCTCAAGCCATCAGGAACAAGAAGGAAATCATTTTTAAGCTTTTGTCTATTCGGAGACAAGAGTCACTTAGGCCAAGGTGGGATGCCCGCCAGCCTGCCAGAGCCTTTGTCAGAACTCTTTGAGAGGAGCGCTTTAATGAGAGCTGTAATGGCTGCTGGCTCCCATGTATTGGCAGAAAGTCAGCATTTCTTCCATCAAAAGAAACAAACAGGAGCATTTTTCTCCAAAAGAAAAAAGCAATGGGCTTGTTCCCAGAGAGTTACTTACTTGAGCATGGAGACATGGCATATTTTTCATTCCTGGTCTTCGAGTCCTTGTATCTTGGACCCACGCAAGGTAACGTACATCTGAAAGCTCAGACCAAATTGTGTAGCCCTTCCCATGATTTTACTGGCTGGGACTATGGCAGATGAGCCACCAGATCATTGGTTTCATTCTAAAGAGCTACCTAAGGGTCTGACATCAGAAACCTATCAGTTCCCCAACCACTAAGTGAGGCTGGGAAACTGCAGCTTAGAAGCATTAAAGTCTCACCAGTTTACTGTGGGGCTACTGCTCAACCAATCTCAATATGACATCAAAAATGTGTTAAGGTTCTGAAATAAAGTAATACATGTCAATCATGGTGGATTAGTGGTGTTTCCACAGTACTGACTGTGAATGCTACAAGGAAATAGCTATAGAACTTGCCAGATTAAAAGAATTAATGATGTTGTCATAGGTAATTGTGGATTTTGTGAGGTTGATCTAAATATAGCTGCCAGTTTTCTCTTTTCTTCTTATTATGAACTATTCCAGAATTACAGTCTTTGTTCCCTTGGTGCAAAAGGCTAGGAAAGAGTGATGTAATTCATATACTAACTATAATCATAATTCAGAATGCTGCACATGATCACTATTGCCTAGTACCTGCTGGCAAGGGAGGCACTCTACATCTCTTAAAACATTATGGGAGATGTGTTATTGCAATAACATTCCAACACAGAACCATAGAGACAGAGCAGTGACTATTTTTTTAAATACCAACAATAATAGTTCAAATGAAAAGAGGAGTAAATAGTGTCATATGAACAATGATAATTTATCACTGCTAAAGCTGGTGATATACAACTGGTAAAGAAAACTTTCATGGAATAAAAAACATATTTGCTCCATTTTCCTTCAAGAACTGGACACTGAGAAAGTCTGTTTAGTTCCCTTCCTGATTTCCAGAGGAAAGAGCTACTCCTTCTAGTAGCCGCAATGCTGACCTGAACAGAATAGTATATGTGAATCGTGTCAAATATCTCACTAAAAGGTACAATATGAAGGTTTGTGCCACTCCATTTCTAAAAACATAAGCATCACAGTAGTACTTGATCTAGTTATTCTGATCATTTGTGCCTTCATTTCCAGCCAGACAACACGTATGTCGTCACAGTGGGTGTTACCCGCTGACTTCATCAGGGCTTCAATGCCATATTTGTATATTCTCTATTGCACTTGCTAATAATTTTTGTATTGCTCTGTAATTACAGGTATCTGGGAAGTAGTGTCCCTCTACAGCAGTGTGTTCTCCTGTGTCTTGCCCTTGTGTCTGTGGCATTAGCCATTGTCAGTGGGTAGTGACTAAGCATGTGTTGGCTGGATGGAACTGTATTTTCTGAAGGCACACATAAACAGAAGAACAGATTCCAGTACTACTTCAACACTTCTTTATTTGCAAATCGTAGTGCCAGCAACTTGCATCCCATACATAATGGGACTTTGGCTCTGACTTGGAAAACAGGGGAGTGGTTGCTTTCCCAATCTTCTGGGCACCCATAGGCATGGCCGGCTTTAGGGTGGTGCGACCGGTGCCACTGCACCGGGTGCTGACTTCAGGGTGCGCAGTGTTTGCAAGTTTATTTTGG
Organism: Calotriton arnoldi; assembly: GCA_963921515.1. NCBI lineage: Eukaryota > Metazoa > Chordata > Amphibia > Caudata > Salamandridae > Calotriton > Calotriton arnoldi. The sequence continues at coordinate 687,820 of CAWUFW010007728.1, read as the reverse complement.
TTTTAAAAGCACCTGCTGCTGCGTTCCTTGCCTTCAGCAATTTTAAGGCAGTGATAAAAATGTCAAGGTGACTATGGTGATTAATGTTCTTCCTGGAGAGAGATTGGAGTTTTGTCTAGTTGAGGTTTTGATTGATCATAAATTAGCACAGAAGGTTACTATGCCTGCTGCAAAGAATGTGTACCATGCAGATCACAAAGTGCATATAATGTAAATAGGTCAGTGAGTTACTGCTTTTCTAAGAGTCATCCTTTGGTTACTTGTAGTTTAAAAGTTAAATTCCTAATATTGAACAGTGAATCTAAGAACTGCATGCACACTGCACAGTATAGATTAGAGCATAGATTAATGTTGCAAAAAGGATTCATTTGGGTAGAAATCGGTTCTTATTATTAAAGAGAACCCTCAGCTATGGTGTTCTGTTTTACATTCTGAGTTTGTGCTTCTCCAGACCAAGCACTGTCAAACTATACTGCCTACCAGTATGGATGACATGTCACTCCTACACCTTGTAGTCCTCTGGCTTCTGTAACATTTCCTATACACTGCTTTACACACGTATGATTGATTGTCTCTTTGTAATCTGTGTGTGATGTAAAGTGCTCCGACATCCTACATTGGTATGAGTGATGCTATGTAACTAATTAAATGCATCTGAAAGAGAGTGGTTATGGAGACTTGAAGGGCACTGTTAAAATGTGGTGGTGAGGGAATCGATAGTGGAGGTGGTCACCACATACACCACGGATGGGGCGGTGCCAGCAAACATTGTCACACTGGGTGCCAACAGCGCTAAAACCGGTCCTGCCCTTAGGAGCTGTGAATAGAATTGATAGGTTTGCTAAAAACTGTTTCAAGTATAGGTATGTGCCTACGCTACTCTATCCACTCCAATTGTTGTGTCTTCATGAAATGGTCCCAGGTAGGAGGAAAACCTCATGATAGGGGAACAAAGCATCCTTGGTAATCAAGTAGCTCTTGATTGAAATGGAGAAATCAGCATGGCACAAAACACCTCCTGACAACTAGAATGAGAAACGAGCCAAACAGAATCCTGATGCAGAAATCCAGAAGCAGGGCAAAACCACTAGAAACAAAAATCTGAGACAAATATGGTAGCAAGGACCCTGACCTTGGAAAAGTACTGAATCCTACCGTTGTCAGGAGTAAATTGACATGTTTTTCCAGGAAAATTCCCTGTAAATATTTATGAAGACAAATAAACTTATGGGTTGGTCACTGCTGCTTATGTTTTCCTTTTCCGTCCCTAGCTCTAAACAGAAAATCCTGAGAGATCAACCATACTAGCAGATTGACCAGCGTGCTCAGTTCCATCTGCTGGTGAAAATAACCTCAGAACCCGGAAATAGAATTGCAGATTTTGCTGTCACAAACATCAGTTCTTTCTATGATGTGCAGGTGGTCATTTGTTCACTTGGGCCATGCAACATCTTTAAAGGGATAGACACATTTAAAATAAGAGATTCCAAGCCTCACATACACATACATATGCAATGTGCGTTTTCCCTTAATAAATCTCAATATTTGTTTGTGGTCTGATTTACCTAACAACTAACATGTATTTAAATGAGTAATGTTGGATATTTGTAGTTTACAGGTTTGTTTGAGGAATTCATTCTCAGTTTTGGGTGTTGTAACTAAGAAACTGTTGTGTCAATGTGCTTTCACATGTCCTACGTCCAGAAAGGGCCATTAATTTATGATGTTCGTTATATAGCTGTCATTTCTGCCATTTCAAAGCGCTGTAAATATCAGGTGTTACTGTTACCCATTTGAATGGTACTCAGCTTAACAACCTCATAAAAATGAAAGCTAAGTCCTGTTGGTAGGATGATATATGACCTGCATTTCAGTCCCTTTTAAGGGGTAAGTGTTCAACTCATTGAGCTATCATGCTTGCTGATGCCCGCTTCATGCAACACCTCGTGGAGTGTTTTCACACTACACATGACATTACTTGCTTTACTTTAGGTTTGACATTCTTCGAGATCTTTTACACAGTAATATCGAGTTTTACTGAAAAGAAAGAGAAATAAACAATCAATGGAAAACAGGAGAAAAACAATGGACAAAATCTGAATCAATATGGAGGAATAGAAAAACAGAGCGAGTGATGAATCTGCAATTCTCTGGCAAGCTCTGACAGGGTGATGAATGCCTCATCGCTTCTTCCTTAACTACTCTGCTTCTTTTACAGGAAACATTGCCACTGAGTTGTCTTACACCGATGCCAGCATGTTCATCTCGTCAGATGGTGGCAACACGTGGAGACAGGTAAATGTTCACATTTTAAAAAACACTGGAACAGGGCTGGTTAAACACAGTTCATTCTAATTTTGTTCAGACTTGTAAATGTAGTTGTTTAGTGCCAATACTATGCAATTGTGGTAATTGCAATTATAAATGAATAAATACTACATTTATTAATTTCAAGTGCATGTGATGTGTGTCTAATAATGGTACACCAAACATTTGTCTACCTTTGTGTACTACACAGAAGTATTCTGCAGAAATTAAAATATATTTTCTTACTGCTAGATATCCGTCCTCTCCAGGGTTGGACTGGCCTGGCGGGCACTCTGGCACTGCCAGATGAGCCAGTCTGAAAGGGCCAGTGTGTTAGGTGTTTGTTTTGATGCTGTGGGCCATAATGGGACCAAAACTGGTCATACATGGCCCTTTCAAGCTGATACATCTGGTAGTGGCAGAGTGTGCACGACAAGCCAGTAAAACAGTGGTCCTCTCCTATTGCTGTTAACAGATATTGGGCCACATGTATGAAATAAGCATTTTGCGATTACCAAATAGCAGTTTTTACAAAATCGCTGTTTGGTAATTGCAATATCCTATGTATGTAGGAATCACCAAAGATTTAGCGATTCCTTAATATTACCTAATAGCGATTCGGTAAATAGCGAATCGCTATTGGGTAATATTATTCCATTCGTTCCTATGGGCTGAAAAACCCATAAGTGCAAATGGTTTTGCATTAGCTAATTTGCACCTAATCACAAATTAGCCAATGCAAAAACAAGGGTGTCCAGGGGCCTAAGGTCCCCCTGAAACATCCCAAAAGAAGAAAGTGTGCACATTTAAAGCACACACATGCCCTAGGTACAGGTGTGCGCTACATGGCACTTTGAAAAATGCTGTTTTGTGCAGTTTTCAAAGTTTGCACATGGTTACCATGAACTTGAAGTTGATGGTCATAGCACTTCCTAAATGCACAGTTCACATTTAGGAAAGGCTTCTTACATGTGCATTAGGGATTCGCAAATTGCAATTCCCTATTTGCAGTCGCAATTTAGGTAATTACTAAAAATTGTGATTACCTAAATTGCGAATCCCAAAGCCTTTCATACAGTCAGAAAGGCCATTTTGCATTCGTACCATTTGCGAATGCAAAATACTTTGATACATGTGGCCCAGTGTCTGTTTTGCTGCAAACCTGCATTTGTATTAGTCCCATTTACCATATTCGAACAAATGTATCACCTCATGAAGTACAGCTCTAGTTAGAAACCTGTAGTAATCTGTAGTGCTATTCTCAGTAGTACTAACTTCAATGTACTTACTCTTATGTAGTAGCACCTCATTGTAGTGGCATTCTCATTAGTGGAACAGAACCATGAGATACCTGCCAGTGCCTGGTTTGGAATGAAGTGCCATTGGTGAAAACTGTCAAATTAAATCTTAAATAGTATATATTAACATCTTGCTCCCTAATCCATTGTGAAAAAGCCATGTGCCCGTACTAAAAGATCTATGAAGAAGACTGCTAGCATGAACATGATCTAGAGAGTTACTAGCAGCTGGAGCAGATCGGAGAGTGTGACTGTGGCATGGCTACATTAGATAAAAGACTGATGGGCTCATTTAGAGCCTGGCGGTTGGCCAGCCAATCCATCTGGCTGCTGGAGTGCCTCCCCTCATCTCCTCGGCTGAGGAGGACTGCCGCATTTAGAGAACTACACCTCCCTGTCAGAGATCTCTTTGCTGAAAGTGCATCCGCCTTTATGGCGGATGCCTTGCTAAGTGATAGAATCCTGAGTGGGCCCCAAAGTATTCTTTTTCATTTTCAGAAACAAACTCCAAAAGTAAATGTGTGTTTCTGAAAAAGAAATACATTTGAGTCTGTCACTAACAGGGAGTTTTGGGGCCAGATGTACGATGCATTTTACCGGTAAAATGCATTTTCAAATGTACCAATCCTATTTTGGTAACCTATTAGCGACTCGCAAAATAGGGTTTGAGAGTCGCTATTAGGAAGGGGCATGCCAAGGGCGTCCCTTCCTAATACTGAGTCGCACTGGTATGTAGGAATGTTTTGCAACCATGAATGCTGTTGCAAAACATTCGCAATTTACCACCAATTTCAAATTGGTGGTGAGCCATTCCAAACAGGAAGGGGTCCCAAAGGGACCCCTTTTCATTTGTGAATGGGGGCGCCAACATTTTTTCAGAGCAGGCAGTAATCCCACAGACCACTGCTCACTCTGAAATAATGAAAAGAAAACATTTCATTTTTTTTTAAGAGAATTTGATTTTCCTTTAAGGAAAACGGGCTAAAAAAACAGCTTTATTTAAAAAGCAGTCACAGACATGGTGGTCTGCGGACCCCAGCAGCCCAGTGCTTAATTTGTGCCAGGGCTTTCCGGTGCTTAGCACCGGCACCTTTTATCAGGGCCGGGTCTACACTGCCAATTTACATCAATGACGCGAGTGCAGTCTGCACGTTATGCGTCAAAGTAAAATAAATATATTTGCCTTACTGCAGTGTTGTTACAGACAGTCTCGAGTTTACAGAGTCCTTCCGTCCGTGAAGAAGAGTGTTGCTGTGCAGTGATGCTGAGAGAGCGCAGCGAACCCGATCAATTTGCTTTGCCGGTGGGCGGGCCACTGATTAGGCTGCATTTGGTTCTATGGGGGTAGTGGACTACGCCAGCGTGCCGTGCGTAACCTTTTTCAGTCCACGGACGTCACATCGAGGCGGGCGGGGCACTTTGAAACAGCAGCGCAGCAGGCCTCTTTATAAGGCAGTGCCACCAGCTAGAAACTGCAGTAAGTAATAAAAACCAACGCTACTTTTTCTTGCACGAGGTGACTGGTGACGGTCATCTGAACCGAGTCAGAGCCTGAGGCCCAAGCAATTATGCCATTGGCGCCAGGCGGGGCACCGTGCAATGCTCCGGTCCCGGGCCAGGAGGCGGCTGGAAGGGCAGGGCCTTGCCCTTTGCATTCACTTTTTCTCATCAATCCACGGGCTTGTATACTAGTACAGAAGAGCAAGAGTAGAGGTTTGTAGACAAAAATGGGAACATGTCTTGATATATTCTGTAGTGTATAGATATTCCCACAGTGTCTCTCTTCGGAATTATTTCTGCTGAAATCAAATACTGGTTTAACGATACTCGTGTAAACCAGTGAACATTTTGTTAGGCGCGGATCTCTTTACAGTCTGCCGTGTTATGATTTTACATTTCCCTTCCAGTAATGTTAATATGCACAGGGGTAACTTCCAGGTAGATAATGAACGTGACCTTTTGTGCGCTGTCACAAACACTTTTCAAGCGCCCTAGGAACTGGCTAGGCAGTGATTTGAAGTGCCAGATTACTCATCATAAACGTTTTTGTTTACGGTCTTGTCTAACGATGAAGTATTATTAGGAAACATGTGCTGTGCTGTGCCATTTTAATAGCGGAGTTCCTTGGCATTTGCACGAGTGTTTTCTGAGAGGGACATGAATGGAAACACGCCTGCCCCTTCTTTTAAATCGGATTTCAGTTCTGTAACTGTGCATTTGTGTTTGGTGGCCGCCTCACTAGGCTGGAAATGATATTGAAATACTGTTTCTATTTTAAAAATGTTTAACAGAAAGAAACAATGGCGAGGATTTCCTCTCCTTGGTAACCAACCCAATTTGTGAATTAATAAGAATGTGCAGCAGAACTTCTGTTTTCTTACTGTATATTGGAGCCTCATCTGAAGACTGCACACTTGCATCCAATTAACGTTTATTATTTGAGAGTTGCTTTTACTGTTTTAATACGAGCAGACGGTCTTGTAAGCTCATCTTATCACAACGTGCCTTTTGTGTTTTGAGATCTTTAATATGAGTACCACGAAGTATGGCAATAAAATAAAGAGTTATCATTAGGAGCCAAGCCTTGTTTCAGCTTACACTTTATGAAGTGTTTACTTTTTATTTTTATGTCCCATCGACATTTGCATTAAAAAAAAGTGCAAAGGCCCAAAGATTTACTTAAGAGATGACCGCCTTTGCAGCCCACATATCCCTTTTCAATGCATTAGTCGTTTTAGCTAATTTATTCCAAAATTGTGCACTTTTGATTTTATCTTTTTCAAAATTTTCACAGGGCAGGGGGAACCTCCTATCAAAACCTTACTTGGAGGAAGGCTCCCTTGCTGAAATTCAGATTGGGTATTACATCTGTCTTTCAGCAGTGCCAGTGAGGATGTGGGCGGAGCCAATAGAGTAATTGGGTGCAGCCAGTGGAGGAAGTGGGTGGAGCCAGGGGAAGTGGGCGTGGCTCCAACAAAAATTTGAGCACCTGGACTTCATATTTTACAAATTAAGCACTGCAGCAGCCCACCATCCCTGTGAGTGCAGGCCATTCCCAATGTGTTGCAAATTGCGACCTGCCTCATGAATGTTAATGAGGCAGGTCCCTTGCAACCCATTTGGGAATCACAAACAGTGTCTCAGACACTGTTGTACATCAGGTATTGCGACCAGTGCCGGACTGGCCGTAGCGGGCACCGGGCGTTTCCCCGGTGGGCCGCTAGGGTGGGGGCTGGTTTTGAGCCCCTGGGGGGCCGGTTTTGTTACCGGGGTCGGCAATATCGGCCCCCTGTAACAAAATCGGCCGAAAATGGCCCTCGCAAACAGCTCGGCTGCACCCCCCCTACCCCCAGGGGGGAGCGACCGAGAAGTTTGCCAGGGCCGGTTTCGGTTCCCAGTCCGGCCCGGATTGCGCTAAAAACCACAATTTGCGAGTCTCAAGCCCTGATGGTCGTGCATCTGGGCCATGATTCCTGTGCATCAATATTTTTTTATTTTCCTACTTGAGTCCCCAATGCCTCACATCGCAGTTACACACGGGAAACATCAGTGCTTGATGTCCCATTCAAAATATGAAGGGGTATTGCCACTTTGAGCGTCTAACATGCTGTGGACTGGCAACTGGGTCAAGAATTTCTGACAGAGCGGCCAGCTGAGGCTCTGTTGCCAGGAATCCAGGAGTTCATGAAAGTTGTGCACCGTGGGGATTGGCCGCATTCTTGGGGCTGGGCACAGCGCCGGGTCTCTTCTCAAGATCAGCCTCTGGTAGGTTATGGTCAGTGACCAGTCCATCCCTACATGGCTTGAAAAACAATTTTAGTAAAGCAATTAGTACAATTTATAATGATTATTCTTGTGGCATGAAAGAGGAGTTGGACAGAATAATGCACCCATTCGGTTCCACAAACACACAGAAAACTGGGCCAGTGGGGTAAGGGAAAATGATGGGGCTCTCCTGCAGAATGTGATGAGGGGCCATAGACTTTCCCATATCCCACTGATATTCATTGGCCTTGGGCTGAATGGGGCTCCCTTCATAGAGTAGGGAACTCCCTGGAGTGTTAAGAGTGCCCCTGCGCCGAAGGGGCCGCAGGGGGCTCTGTTATGCCCCTGAATTGGGCAGTTGAGTGCATGCGCAAAAATCATGGAGTTAAGCTGTGTAGAGAAACAACCAGTCGGGTTAGTAGATTTTGTCTAAGATTCTCCCTTATAATTTATATGGCATTCATATGTGTTCTATGCTCCTAGATTTTTGAAGAAGAATACAACGTTTGGTATCTAGACTGGGGAGGAGCTCTTGTAGCGATGAAACACACTTCACTACCTGTTCGACATTTATGGTAAGGACATTCTATCTTCTCAGCTGACAAAAAGTAACATTCTCTGTCTACATACGGGGTATGGAATGGTGTGAGCGTGCTTGTGCCTGTTAAATGTATTGCTGTGCATCATTCACACACAGTTCATTACACAAAATATTGTAGTACGCTACTTGTTTCTAGCCTTTGGCTAGTCTCTACCCTTTGGGACCTGGCTTCCTTCCTAGCTAGATAGAGCCGTGCGCGTGCCTGCTGGCTTCAGGTGTTCCGCCTGCGTCGTGGCGCCACAGCTGAGAGAGCTCTCTCAATCAACAGCTTCTTCAGATTTTGATGTAGTTATGATGCTGAAGCTCAACTAATGGGCTGATCGTCTGAACCCATTATGAAAGAAGCTCATAAAATACCCTTAAATTCCTTCTTAGCACTCAAGCACTCTCAGTACATGCACAGAAAATAGTGTTGCAAAGGCTCATTTAACTGGCAACTACTTTTTCATTATTTCTGATTAATACCGATTTTGTGGGTCATAGAAACCTTGTCCTTCATAACGAACAGTTTCCTCATGATTGCTCTGCGCGGAGACATCATATACTTGCCTGTCACTTCAAAAAACACTTCAGTGTGCAATATTTCTTCGGCGGTGTTTGCCAGAAGACATCTCCTGTATGTGAACCATCAGAATCTTCCAGGTGCATGTCTTAAAATAAATGGCTGTGTTTTTTCGGTTTGGTCTTTGATCAAGTATGTTTCAAATCTGTTTGAAAGGCTTTCTTGCCTAATTTATTTTTACGTGTTGCGAACTGTGCCTGGTCTCTCAACTTTAGAACATTCTGGAAGAGTTATTATTGCAAATATTAATTGTGTTTCCTTCCCAGTTATTGGACTGCCTCTGAAGCCCCCCTCGCCCCCCATATCAATATATCAATCAAGCAGTATTTCTAGCGCGCGCTAATCACCCCGAGGGGTATCCAGGCGCTGTGACCTTTCTCCTCTGTATGCCAAGTTAATACCGGTCTGCACCCTGATTAAAACACGTCTATACATGTCCTAGAACCTTTTTCCACCTTATCTGCCCCTTCTCTGCATTTCACTTCTGTACATTGCACTGTTTCATTGTAGTTAGCTGTGTATTATATACGTGCCCCTTTAGCTTTTCCTCACTTAGATTTTCTCCTGTAATCTTGAAACACGCATGGAGGCAAAGTCTTCTTTAAAAGGTTGACAAATCCGGATGGAATTTGTAGTTTTCTGCGCAGTTGAAGCATATTTATCCATGTAATATTATTAAGACTTGTAGAGCGCTGTATCACAAAGACAGGTGTTTTACCGCTGTTCATAAATATGGATTAAAAATATGATATGTTTATACTGTCACCCTTTTCCTTGTAAAGCTTTCCGGGTTTTGTTTCCAGAATGCCACTTATGAGTAGGAGGTTGTGATGATCGAGTTATTAATTTATTTCATATCTAAAATTTTCTTTGGCTCCTCATTGTACTCATCAGGCTGAGTTTTGATGAAGGAAGATCGTGGATCAAGTACAGCTTTACTTCTGTGCCCCTCTTTGTGGATGGAGCTTTGGTGGAGCCAGGCGTGGAGAATCAAGTTATGACGTGAGTAGAGCATAAGTGGGTCAAAATGTGATGACATATTTTCAAAGCAAGTTTCTTTATTCGCAGCTGCGCCCCGTCGTGCAGGTAAGAGTGGTGGAGTGGTGGGGCCGGGTGGGGGATTTTGACAGACGACCACGAGTGGAAATTAAATAAATAATTTTCCCTCGTGGTCGTCTGTCGAAATCCCCGCCATCCGGCCCCATTGACTCACCGCTCTTACCTGCACGGGCCGCGGCTGTTTATGCCATGGAAAGATTCTTCCGTGAATTTTAGTCTCCATACAATCTTTGAACAAAGCACATGTATAGTCTGCAGCACCCAACTTTCTACTCCATTGTCTGGCCAGGTGCCATTAGCTATCTGTCACAGACCATGCAATAACTAAATTTAAAAAGCAGTATCCGGAGAAAGGTAGCAGTTGGGATAGCCCTCCTATTTAGTAGGTCTGTTGCTCAGAACTGCTGGAGACATTGTTAATGCAGATGAAAAATGTAGTAGGAAATCTCTTTTCATGTTGTTACACAGGGACAAATAGAGTACAAAGGGATTGTTACTTTGGAAACTCTCAGAAAAATGAAGTGGGCAGGGGTTTTACATTGTGAAAACGACAAAGAATTAGATAGACAGGAGTTTTACATTGTGAACTCCTTGAAAACAATGTAGGAAGGGATGTTACATTGCAAACTCTGTCAAAAATACTTCAATCAGGGGTTTACATTGATTAACACAGAAGACGTTCTTATAAAGAGCTCTAGTACAGGAGAAGCTACAGCATTCTGGTTTTCCTTGTGCGCATTGGTAATTTTATGTTTGGCATTTAGCTGGGTATGATAGAAAGTACTTTTTTTCAAAAGTAAGGGCACTAACTTGGCATTGATTTATTAATTGGTAATGTATGCTGATTAAGCCTTCAACTGCTCCCCCTTCTTACTCTTTTAGTCAATTACTAGAGGGGTGTACTTAGTGCACAGTTTGGGTCCAATAGCAAAGTAGACCCAGAGCTTTAGCTGCATCCCTTTTTTGATCTTCTTTTCTATGGGTTTTGTTTGGAAGGACATTGCGTTAGCCCTCCTATGAGTGGTTGCATTGCTCTCAAATGATAAAGACATTGTTAATGTAAATATAGTGTCAAATACAGTGGAAGTGGTTTTGCATCGTATAATCCTTTGACACATGAGGTAGGACTCTCATAAATGCAATAAGAAGGATTTGTACATTGAACTCTGTGACAAACACCAGATTTGGTTTCCTTGTGTACATTGCAATTTTATGCTTAGAATTTATTTGTGTGTGAATTAAAGTACCTTATCTTTTTAAAAGTAAACACATTTTCTAAATGTTGACGCATTAAGTGTTATTGTGTGCTGTGTGGTGTTCTGAGTTTCTTACCTACACCACCTTCCTGAGAAAGCCTTGGACTGTTCTGCCTTGCTTCCCTGAGGATCAAGTGCTAAAGGGGTGTACTTTTTGTTAATTTTGGCTCCAATAATGGTTTGTACATTGCCAACCATATTACAAATGCAATAGGAAGACGATTGTGTTGTAAATCTTAATAAATGCAAAATGAAGGGCTTTTACATTGTAAATTCTGTGATGAACACCGTCGGGAGGGGCTTTATATTGTTTAACATTGAAAGACAATCTTACACAGATCTTCATTCAAGGAGTGAAAAGAGATATCTGGTTTTCTTTGTCTACATTTGTAATTTTATGCTTCGTATTTAGTTGTGTCTGAATTAAAACACCTTTTCTAAGAGTACAGGCATTGGTTGAATATTAAGTCTTATTCTTCTGTTTATCATTCTCCAATGGTAATGATACTATTATACAGGCCATCATCTCATTTTTATATTGTGAATATAACAAAACAATTATTCTACACAGTGCACTGATTACATTCTGTACATTTGAGAAATTAAGTATTGTAAAAAAGAATATCTTCAACCACACATATTAACTGTAAAGATTCCTCACTATTAAATGTATGTTTTTTGATTTGTCAGTGAAACAAATGTCTTCTAGATCCACTCAAAAAAATAGTTAACACATTCAATTACAACTAGGGAAAATAAAATAGAGTTCTGAAATGCTAAATGACAGACTACAACAATTGGTGAATACAGATTGCAACTAGTAAACTTTTAACTTGGAATTAGAGTACATTTCAAGGATACTAGTGAATACAAAAATTGTCACACCCCAACATTGCAGCCTTTTCTCACACACAGAAAAGGTACATCAGTGTGCAACAGCACCTCAAGATTGCCTTACATACAGATATCGCACTTTGGCAGCCGCGGCGAACGAAGGAGACAGTAGACCGCACGAAGCGAGGAGATTATTTCCCTGGCTACGTAGAGGAGAAGACAAGGAGGCCGGTGTTGATCGCGATAGACGCTGCTTTTCAAAGATTGAATGTGGATGGTTTGCCACTACACAGAAAGGGAGGAATTGTGTCTCGAGTGTCGAGACGCCATTGTGGCGTTATAAGCCTATTTTCCCCGGTCCCATGCGATTGATTAATGTTTTATTACCCTTGTCCTGAGGAGGCCTAAGAAGAAAAGGCTGAAACGTGGACACGTCGACAATTTTAAGGAGGAGTCCTTGGAATTATAGTTATTCTTGGAATTGTGTAGTGACACACTAGAGCTAGGAAAAGAAGCCCCTAGGCCTTAGGTGTCTCACCCGGACTACTTCTGAGTGTTTCGCCCAGAATCTATGGGTGGACACTAGTGAGAATAATATTTTAGGGTTTTTTGTAATGTATAATTGTGTTTATGTTAATATATATAATGTTATGGTGTAGTTTATTTTTTTATTTTTTGTCTTCATTGATTGGGTGCCATTGTTTATGTGTGTTGTAAATACATTGCGATATATTCAATACGAATAACAATAATTTCGGAGATGGTAATTAAATGTGCTCTACTCATATACTTTGTTGTATTTATTCCTCCATACCACTTTCTCTTGTATAAAATTACATACAGATATCGGCAGCAACAGTATATTTTCTTCACATCCAGAACAGGTATATTATCGACAATAAAAAGTCACCGTGCGGCCAGTAGTTTATGTATCTTTTACCACATACTTATATACAGTTAATAGCAGTGAAACATGGGCACCAGGACTGCAAGCTTCCATCAAAAAGAGCACACACGACATGGAATGCAGCAGTGGAAACTTTACCATACTCCCATATAGGCACATCAACAGTGCAGGGTTTAAACGCTTGCTGAATAGGTGCATCACAGATAGTCATAGACAAAGGGGCCGATTCCGATCTCGGCCGGTAGGGCTCCGAATCGGATTCGGCTTTACCGGATCCAATTCGGAGCCCTGTTTCCCGACCGATTCGTTTGTGCGTCCGGGCGAGCGAGTACGATGCGAAATCTCCGACCGACTCGTTTGCGAGACCCAACCGCACCGACCGACTCGTTCGCAAAAGTCGACCGCTCCGACCGACTCGCACGGACACGACTCGCACCGCGCAATGGAGACGTTCCCCGGCCGGGTAAGTACGATGCGCGCCTCGAGCAGTCTGACCGACTCGCGCGGCCGGCTCAAAAGAGCAGTTGGAGCCGCACTTTGGGGGTCCGTGTCGGACCCCCCTGTACGCGTAGCCACGCGAGTCGCACACAGGGGGGACCCATGGGTCCCCCCTACCTGTGCATGTAAGCCGCGAGTCGCTTCGAGGCGTACCCGCTGTAGGGGGCACCCTTGTTCGCCTCACACCCATTGAGTCAATGCGAGCCCGCGTACGCGTTGTACGACCGGCTCCCATTGACTTCAATGGGAGTCCGACCGACTCGAGTCCGATAGCATACGTGCGCATCATACTCGTTCGGTCGGGCTGCCAGGGTCCGATTCGGTCGGAAATCTCTCCGGGTCCGGCTCGGTCGGAGAGATTTCCGGCCCGAATCGGAATCGGCCCCAAAGTCTCCCTCACAGTATAATGAGAAAAGCTGAAAAAGTAACTGGAACTGTCCCCATGGACGTTGTTATATACAAGACAAATATACTGAAAGTTCGGAGGGAAGGAATCGACTAACAGTGATCTACAAATGTAAAAGAACACTTTTTGCACAAGTGCATTGTCATGCATAGGGCTTGACGTTTAGAGCAGTGCGAATGGTTGGTGTGCTTAAGTGTCATATCAAGACATTCCACTCGAGGATTCAATAGTGGGGAAACAATGATACCTACAAATGATCCTCTCTGTTACACAAAACAAGACCTGTTCGTCATTCATCAAGCCACTATATTTATATTTTCTGAAACGTGTTCTCGCTATGTTCTAATCACCCCAAATAAACAAATCCAGCACATATATATTTTGTGTAGAAGAATTAGAACTTGAAAATATTCTAAAGCTGCAGTTTATTAATGCTTCCCATATTGGGAGGGAGAATGAAATGCAAGTTTTTCATTTTTTAGATGCAGGTATCTCTCTTAAAATGTGAGGCCAGTCAGAAGCTTTGACGGGGCCCAGGGAAACACTAGTTGTGGGGCCCCTCCCAAAGAACGTCCCGCCCCTGTTCACCACCTCTTTCCCTTTAGTATTACGAGGTGAAAGAAAGCTAACTTACCGAATGAGCCACTAATAGAATTGTTGTGATTACAGTAGGGGAGTTGATTCATCATGATTTTAAGTTGTTTAAAACTATCAGTTATGATAAAGGCTACTCAGTGTAGTTATACACCCTAATGTTCTAACATGAAGCAACTCCAAATGTTAAAAGAATGCACTTTTTGAACATAAAAGTTCATATCTAAGTTAGGAAAATTAGTGGCAATCAGTCAGCTCGCTGCTGAAGCGAGTCAGATAGTAACACTTGCAGTATGGACCAGGCTGTGCTGAGCTAAGAGCTATTCAAGGATCTCTTGCTGGCTTCTCAGCCTCTGTGGCACTGATGTTACAGCCAGATAGGAACACAGGCATAGCTGTGGATAATTGAGACCTGTCACTGCCTTCCTCCCTATCACTTCCCTGTTGTCACAAGGCAGAAGAATCTCGGGTTAAGGGTACACATAGTCAAAGGGGCTTTACATGCTCTCAACCCAGTTAACTGTGGACATGGCTTGTTTCATAGCAAGGACACAGTATGTTTCACAGTGCAGTTTAGGATTACTATGACGAACAAGCTGCGCTTGTGGTTTACCCCCTGTCGACAACCTCGTCCATAGCAAGAGACCTCTTCAAGGAACGGTGCCTGAAGAACAATACCCTTCTTTACCTCTCTTTTGACTTTAGTGTAAAAGGTTATGAAAATATATGGACTTATTAACTTTGTTATACATTTGAAAATAAAGTTTAATTTCAGCATTTTTTCCCTCCATTTATATGGTAGCTTCTAATGAATTAAATTATTGTACTGTATGAAAGTAATATCACACCAAAATGGCCATCATAGGAACCAACGCCTCATCTCTAGAACCAAACAAACACAGACAGCATAAATAGGGCATATTTTAGAGGAAAATGCAGAAATAGCACATAGGTAAGAAACAGTTCTGCTCTCATTGAATATCACCCTCCAAATGAGATAGATTAGTAAATAAAATGCAAAGGACCTAATATTTGGAAGTGGGGATTCATCCAGCATTACCAGAGGCAATGTTTCCTAGCTCTGTGGCCAAAACTGCACTTCTGATAGGTGTGAGGCATAGATATGTGATGTATGTCCCGCTGCTGCTTCTGCTTGCCTCATACGTACTTTGACGAATGCCTGCCAAGCCGGCCTTTTCACTAAGCACATTCCTAGGCTCCTCTCTCTTCAAGCAATACTAAGGGTTAACCACACAGTGATGAAAAAAGATCACTGCACCATACTCTCACCAATATGCACCAAATCATGCATACTCTTTTCATGGGAGGCAAATGTAATGTACAAACGTGCCCACTCCATCCCTATTATTGTAATATTTCGCCCTCAGAGACGTTAAGGTGTCACTATGTCATTCATACATTTTCATAAAATATCAAAGTAGTAGGGATACTTATTAAATATTTCTCTCAATTAAATTAATTTCGATGCATGCCCTCTATTTTGATATTTTGTACTTTATATAGTGAAGTTTGCACAGTGGTTATAATGTGAATGTGGTTGTGGTTTACTTTTTACTCACCCATGTCACATGCATATGAAGTGATGAATAACTACGAGTCTTAAGGGACACCACTTCTCTGTAAAAGCACAGCACCCCCGGTTACCATTAAGATTTAAAGTACACACACAATGCACAGGTTCAAGGCAGAGAGTACTCTTTAACAAATCTGGGGCTCTATAAGGCATTGATCCCCTCTAATATAGAGACCCCACTACTTAGAGATGCAAAATACACATATACATTGATGCTATCAAGGCATAAAGACTATAACTGATTGATGCATGCTGTATGAATGATTTGGCATAACATTCAGGGATCCCAGTCCTGATGGAGGCGAAGGACCCCATTCTAAGGCAACATAATGGCTGAAACATGTTGACCTGTATGATTCTGGAGGAATAACGCCCCTCTGCATCCTGACTCTATTTTAATCATCTCTATAGCATTCCATTAATAAAGTAGTATCTTTGGAAGAATCCCAAGATTTTTAGTCGACAGTTCTGGATCCCATACCAGTGTCACAGAAATACTCTGTGAAAATCGGGAACCTATTCCTCACACTAATAATTTCAGATGAATTATGCAGCCCTATGATGAAGCATGACACCTAGATTGGTGTGTGAGGGCTTGCCTTAAAATATTTTGAGGGTTCTGGATCCTTCCTGGACACATACACATGACATGGTTGGTTTTCCAAGCTATTGAATAATTTCCACTTGGGATACCTCCAACTCTGTCATGAATGTCTTTTTGTTGATTTGCTTTTGACTACCATCTTTTTTTTTCATTCTCCAATTTCTTTTGCCAAAATAGGCCTTCCATGTGATCCATAGTTTTGCAATCCATGCGACCTCTTCCACTCCTTTTGTGAGGGTATTTCCAAGCAAACTGGTATATAGAAAAAATCAGAGATTATCAAAAAAACAGGAAAGCAGCGTATTTTGTAAAAATGTTGCCTAAATTACAACTTTGGCGACGTTCTGCAAATTTTGCTTTCCCACCACGGGTGACACAGGTGCACGAGTGCTGAATGTGAAAGACAAATTATTATAGCCCCACAGAACCCGGCCCAGTACATTGTTGAAGTACTAAAGGTCTGCCCAACTCTGAATGAGGTGGGTGTACTTTCACTACGCCAGGAAGGGTACTCCTTTGCCGTACACATCCTATATCTAGCAATGCAAATGGTGAAGCTTATCATTGAGGAGGTGCAGATACACTGGTCCAGACATTCCTAAAATAATGCAGCTTATGACTTCACTATCTCAATGGCTCTGCATATTGATCACTTCAAAAGGTTCCCCTAAAGAGGTCTCTTAAAATTAAGGATTATTACTGCAAAAAATATTTGCAAAAAAGTAATTTAACATTTGGGTCACTTTCATTTTAAACATGTAATTGAGTATTCACGCTAATAACATTAAAAACACCTCTTTCACTGGATAACGCTCTCAGCGAGTCTGAAAGTCTGCAGTGTGTATGAGGTCAGTGAAATGAAATAATGGCAGAGAACTAAGGGCATGATGGAACGGTATTTGAAAATTCACACAGGGTAATAAATAAAATGTGCTGTGTACACAGTGTGCCTGAGCACATCTTCAATCGTAGTGCTTCTATATTTGTGACTCTGCGGTTTTAATTCACTTTGGCAAAGGTATGAGCCATTGATCAAATTCATTCAAATACCGCAGGGAAATAATACATTCTACTCATCAAAAGAATGTCTCCAGTAAGTGAATCTCTCAGATGTATAAATGAAAGAAACTGCCAAATTATTTTTGTCCATGTTAATGCAAGTTCAAATCAATGAATCGGAACGGTAGTTGTCTGAAACAATACTTTTTTCACAGATAGGTTTCTCCATAGAGAATCGACGCTCATCTGCTGTGGGTTGAAATTGAATCCCACAGAATGTAATGTGTGTACAAAAGATGGATTCAAAATCAATGTCAGCGTCCGAATTGTGCATCTATCACAGTGTCATGATTCAGAATTAATTTAGCCATAACTTGGTCAAATCATATTTCTGTGTTGCTTTGAATCCATCAATCAGGTATTCTGTTTCAGAATCGAGCAATGCTCCAGCGACATTAATGGTCTGGAAAGAGAACTCTTACGTGGAACATGAAATTTGCCCTTTCAAGCTGTTGCCATACAGTAGCGTGCTCTATACAGAAGCAAGCACTGACTAAGGCAATATATATTTTGTTTGCTAAAAAGCATGCGCACTGTGATGGAGCAGTTATCCAAAACCGCAAGTGAGTTATCTCCGATTCACGTATATATGAGACCTAAGGTACATATTTTTTTTTTTTTTAACAGACTTTATTGATGACTTCACTACTTTGTACAATGCAAGGAGTATTCTACAGAGGCAGTCTTTTGTATTTGTAGTAGTTACAGCATATATGTTACATACAGATTCCGCGTATTTCACTCTGTGTGACATATAAAAACCAAGGACAATGATCTCCAATGACATCGTTGGTACTAAAACGTTAGAGTTTCAATATAGAAATTGTCAGTATAAAGCCTTCATATTTTCAATTAACAAAACAAACCTGTTCAATCGCGTCCCCCTCCCTCCCTAGCCCGCCCACCCCGACTCCTGGTCAGTCTTATTTCAGCTTCCGTGGTATTCAAGATAGGTCATTATAGGTGTAACACTCGAAGGACTGTAGTGTCCTTGGGTTATAACGTGTGGGTCTGGGCCTCGGAACCTACAGATGAGCGACATTGTGTGTTATGGGGTTGGGGTGGCCTGTGGGGGTAATAAGTCGAGTGATTCTAGTTCAATCAGCATAGTCTCCCAGTCCATCGAAATGGGTTGCTTTCTCAGCCCCCTCTCTTCTTCTCTACGAAGAGCTGCACCCTCTGCTCTCCCCCACTGAAGCATGTCCGCCTGCCAAGTGGATACCGCGGGACATCTGGGGGACTTCCACCTCATGGTGAGGGCTCTTACTGCTAAAATGAGGGCCAGGTCTAAAAACTTTAACCGCACCTTCTGCACCCCTGAGCGCCTGCGGAGGCCTATGAGGCAATTCAGGGCGTCGTCCTGAACCGGGAGTTGTGTGACTACGTTCAGAGCGTGGCGGACTCCCACCCAGAAGTCCCGAAGGCAGGGGCAAGACCATAGCATATGAAGGAAGTCCGCCTCATCGCCCTTGCAGCGGGGGCAGCAATGGGAGGAGTCTGGGAACATTGCGATGAATCCTCTTAGGGGTAAGGTATGATCTATGAAGGACCATCGTCTGGATAAACTTCAGTTTCGCGTTACGCAATACTTTTTTGGGGTGTTCTAGCATACCTTTCCAGGCCTTGTCAGTAATTTCAACACTAGAGTCCTCGGACCAGTGCGCTCTAAGGGACGTGAGTGCGATTGCTGCATGTGTCCGGGTGCCTGTGTATAGCCAACGTACCAGGTGCCCCCCAGTTCCCATGTAGTATAAGAGGTGTACCAGGTTATGTTGTGGGGGTTCACTCCGCTGTGGGGTCCAGGCGCTCCTAATATAATGTGACACTGTAGCGTGTAGTAAGTATAAGCGTGGTGATGTGCCCGTGGCCTGCAGAAAAGAGTCATGATCGAGTATGGTACCATCCCCGAAGAATGCACCGATGTCCTCAACCCCTGCATCTACCCAGTCCTGTATCCTGGTTTTTGTGAGTCTGCCTTGTGGTGTGGGAATACCCAGGAGGGGTATGTTCATGGCGTAAGGGGTCGCTGGGGAGGTGTATGATAGTGCCTTCCTCCAGCATTGTAGGGCAGTCTTCAGTAGGGAAGGGCTATCTGTAGGAATCTTGGCTCCAGGCAATAGTAGTGAGTGTAACTCGCCCCGGTCTAGCCTATGTGTCGTAAACCCAATCTCCTGCAGATTCCTTCCCGCAGTCCAGTACGATAGCCACTGGAGCTGACTGGCGTAGTAGTAGGCCCTGAAATCAGGAACCTCCAGGCCGCCACTTCGGGTCTCCAATTGGAGCTTCCGCAGGCTTATTCGTCTGCGGCCTGTGCCCCAGATGAGGTTTATCAGTATAGCATTCATTGTGTTAAAAATGGACTGTGGAATAACCATGGGCAAGTTTACGAAATAATATAATAGACGAGGCAGCATCACCATCTTCGAGATGGCGACTCTCCCCATCACTGATAACGGCAGAGATGACCAGAAGACCACACTGGCACGAAGGGCCGTTATAGCTCGCACTATGTTGCCCTCAATTTGATCCACCTGCGTTCTATAGACTTGAATGCCTAAATATTTAAAGGTGGTGGGGGCCACCGGTAGGGTGCAGTCGCCAAACTGCAGGTTAATTGGGTGTGGCGTTTCCTGAAAGAAGTAGGCTGCAGATTTCTCCGGGTTTATAGCCAGACCGGACAGGCGCTCAAAATTGGCAAATACATCGGGAAGAGGGGTATTGTCAGCTTTCAGATCCCGTAAATACAAGAGTATATCATCTGCATAGATGGATATTAGGTGATCCACACCATCAATGGGGATGCCGAGCTGGTCCGCCGAACCTCTAAGTGCTTTAGCCAGGGGCTCCAGCGCAAACACAAACAACAGGGGGGATAGAGGGCATCCCTGCCTTGTACCCCTATGAATAGTATATTGATCTGAGATGTAACGGCCTGTGCGTGCTCTGGCTGTGGGGGATGTATATAATAAGCAAACCCATTTGAGATATGTGTCCGGGAACCCAAAACGTTGCAGAGTCGCGAACATGAAGTCCCAAGAGAGGGAATCAAAGGCCTGCCTAAGGTCTAGTGCTATGCATCCCGCAGACTGGTAAACGTGTGGAGTGGCCTTCATTACATAGTGTAACCGTCTGGTGTTAAGGGATGTGCTGCAGTTCGGTAGGAACCCGCATTGGTCACTGTGTATGAGTGTATTAAGATATGGCTGTATACGATTAGCAAGGGCCTTGCTTAGAATTTTATATTCAGTGGCTAGCAGGGAAAGGGGTCTATAATTAGACAGCTCTAAGCCATCACGTCCCGGTTTGGGTATCGATGTGACCAGTGCTTGCATGGTGGAATGTGGTAGGTGACCAGTCTCAAAGGCAACTTTGTATACTGATTCCAGTGTGGGTACCATGGTTTCTAAGTAGGAATGGTAAAATTCAACTGGTAATCCATCAATCCCAGGCGCTTTGTTACGATTCAGACCCTTAATTGCAGCTCGAATTTCTTGTTGGGTTATGGGGCCATCTATGTCTTTTCGTACATCTTCGGGAATTACCGGAAAGGGGAGATCTTGTAAAAACTCTGCTATAGAGGGGCCCTCCCCAGGAGCCGGTGGTGCGTAAAGCGCTCCAAGGTGATCATAAAAGGCTGTGTTTATTTCTCTTTGTGTATGGACTATGTGTCCCATAGGTGTACGGATTCTAGTTATGATTGGCGGATCTGGTCTATCCCTAACTATGCGGGCGAGCAATGCACCGGACCTGTCCGCCTCCGTGTGTTTCCGTTGTAGGAATGCTCTATGGTCTATTGTCCGCAGTGTCTCTAGCGTTTCCGCATGGTCTATATGGGCAGACTGCAATGCCTCTCGTTTGTCTGGGTCTGTCACTGCCTCTCGCTCAAGTGTATCCAATCGTTGTTCAATGCTCTGCAAACGCTGGTGTGTCTCCTGTCTGGCCCCTACCAACTGCCCTATCGACGCCCCCCGTACCACCACTTTCAGGGCGTCCCATTCAATTAAGTTAGAGGAGGCTGTGTTCCAGTTTTCGGCTAAATAGTTAGTAATAGTGTTGGAAAGAGTTGTGCGAAATGGAGCATCTTCCAGCAATTGTGGATGTAACTTCCAGGTGGGCACTGGGGTAGGCACAGTACCCCAGTTAAGTGTGAGCTCTAGAGGGTTATGGTCGGAGAAGGTTTTAGCTAGATATGTGGACTGGCGGGCCTGAGTAATAATGGATCTAGAGCAGAGGAATCTATCAATTCTGGTATGGAGGCTGTGTACTGAAGAATAAAATGAATATTCTTTGTGGGTAGGGTGGAGGCATCGCCATGCGTCAGAGAGTGTCCATCCCTCAGCCCATGTCGTGAAATGGTCGGCCAATTTGCTAGCGTTCGTACCATGCAGGGGCGGATGTGACCTGTCAAGGGCAGTGTCTAATACAGCATTACAATCACCTCCTAGTATCCAGGGGATACCATCCCAGTCTACTAGCGCTGCCCCTAGTCTATGCAGGAAGCGGTCCTGATCAAAGTTAGGGGCATAAACGCTGCCGAGGACCACCAGGGAACCATCAATCGTGCCTTTCAACAGGATGTATCTCCCTTGGTCATCAACTCGGCGTTCCAGCTCAAGAAATGGGACCCCGTGGCGTATCCAAATGGTCGCGCCTCTGGCAAAAGCCGAATAATTAGTAGAGTAAATCTGCCCTCTCCATTTTTTGCGCGTTTTTTGTGTTTCAGACTCAGTTAAATGGGATTCTTGGAGGAACGCTACATGTGCCTTACGCCTGAGGAGATATGCATGAATACGATGCATTTTCTGAATTGCCCCCAACCCACGTACGTTCCATGTGATTAGGTTGTAAGACCCTATAGTGTTAGCAGTCCTGGGCATGTCCCCGTGTGTAGTGTGGAGCTCCAGCGCATGTGGAGCCGGTAGGCCAAACCCGACCAGGAGTCCCCTTTCCCCGAAACATTAACAAAACTTGGCGCAACGCCTGAACTACGCTGGGCCCAACAATAGTGCACAAGCAGTACATAACAGATAACGGTGCATACGCTAGTAGGGAGGTAGCCGGCCCCCGCCATGATCATGGTCATAGGAAGGTCTGCAACTCGGAGGCCGAGCGGAACCCTGCCCGGGGGGGGTGTTATAAATAGATTTGTCAGGGACAGTATTCCCGTCTTAAGTAATCATTTGTAAGAGAATTCCGAAGCCCCCACAGGAACATAACTCAATTCGCATTTACAGAGGTGCTCAATCTATATCGCTGTATCAAACAATTCGAGCCCTCTACATTACTAAACAGATTATAGCAGAGTGATAGTGTTCACATGGACCATTGCGAAAAAAGGATATGACAGTCTCTGAGGTGTGGAGTCCATGCAATCTGTAGGAGCAAATACCACAGCGCATTTCTCGGGGCAATGTAGATTCGTCGTCTGTGTTCAGTTATCGATTGTCATCCGCTGCCCGGGGTGTAATCGTGGGGAAGAGAGTTATACTGTGTTCAGAGTCTGAATGCAGAGTACTGTCCTCCGAATCCGTGGAGATTTTGTTTGAATCTTCACGGAATGCACCAGCAACCGCAAGGGCCCCCTCCTGGTCGCGCTGTTGTTGTTCGCGCGATGGGCCGGTGCTTCCTTTACTCCGGTTGGAGTTCTAGGATCGATGGGAGCCCCGTTTAGGGAGTTTGTCTGAGTCCTGCGTAGAGAAGTCTGAGTGGCTGAGCTGGCTAGAGCCAATGCACATAACTTCCATCCATTCCTCGGCATCTGTTGGGCTTTCAAAGAAGTGAGTTTTTTTGTTGTGAATAACTTTCAGCCGGGCAGGATACAGAAGTGCGTATTTGAGTTGTGCTTTCTGGAGTTTTTTCTTTACAGCTTGATAGGACGATCTCTGCCTCTGCACCAAGATGGTATAGTCGGGGTACAACGATATACGGTGGTTTTCGAATTGGATTAGCGCTTTGTCTCTCGCTTTCTGTAGTAAGACGTCACGGTCCCTATAATTTAGGATTTTTACTATCAGAGGGTGGGACGGTGCGCCAGGTCTGGGCGGTCCGGTCGGAATTCTGTGAGCCCGTTCGACGCAAAAGTATGGAGAAAGTCCCTTAGGCGCCACGTGGTCTCTGAACCATGCTTCCATAAATTCTGCCGCCTTAACCCCTTCACTGCGTTCCGGTAGGCCAATAACGCGTATATTATTACGCCTGTTCCTGCCCTCCGCATCTTCCACCCTATCTAAAAGGGTTGTCATCTGTTGTTGTAGCTGTTGTAAGGTGGACGAGTTTTCGGCAACTCTGGGGGTCAGGTCTGTCCGTGGTCTTTGACCGTGTCAGCCAGCTTACCATGGTCCGCCCTGAGTAGCGTCAATCCTGTGGTGAGTGTACCCATCTGTAACTCGAGCGCCGCTCTAGAGTCTCGGATCTCCTTAAGAATGAGGTCCAGTTTATCGGGTGGGCCTTCAGTAGGCTCAGTAGACGTTGCCCCAGGCGAGGAGGGCCGGCTAGTGTGTTCAGTCATATTGGAGGGGGGGCCAGTTCCTTGTTGTCCCTCTAGCGTCTTCGCCCTAACTCTGCCCATGATGTGAATTCTCAGCTATGCGCAGTGCAAGCCTGTCCCCGTGTGCGATCAAGCAGGGGGTCGGCAATGTTCTGGGCAACAGTAGAAGTACGGCCCTTCTTTTCCTCAGTGGGCGTTGGATCTGTGTTGACGTCCCAACCCCGCGGTCCGAAGGGGAGGTCCAGTAATGGGAGGGGGGGATTCCCCCTGCACGGTAAAGTCAGTAGGATAACCCTTCTCACACAGTATCTAGCAGGGTTAGCAGCTCGCTGGGTTGGGTTATGTGACGCCGCGTTGAGTAGGCCAATGTAGGTTCGAGGGCCTGGTAGTACTGGCTAGTGGTGCATTAAAGGTTGTCAGGCGAGATCTCTGGTCAATTCCAGCTGGCGCGTCCTTTCCCGCACATGTGTCGTGCCGCGCAACGTAGCGGTACCGTACTCTTTTCTCCCCAGTCAGTGCAATGTCTCAAAGCTAGTGGTGTAGGCCCAACCTCGGGGGGAAACTCACCACGTCGCTGCAGCTCCGTGAGGGGTCAGCACAACAAAGTACTAGGCGTCTTACGTGACGGCTGTTAGAAATGGGATCTCTGGTTGGCTAAGGCTTGCGCCAAAGCCAGGCAGAGACCACCACTCTAGTCAGGGCAAGGGAGTTACACGCCAAAGATAACCCCTGCTCACCCCCTTGGTAGCTTGGCACGAGCAGTCAGGCTTATCCCGGAGGCAATGTGTAAAGCGTTTGCGCAACACACCCACAGCAACAACATACCAGGCACACCACAAAAAGGAACTCCACACAAGGTTATATCAAAAATAGCCTTTGTATTCTCATAACACATTAGAATAGTACTCACATAATATACATGGTGCCACCTGGCACTAGGTCATATTTACAAGGGATTATTTACACCTGACAGGGCCAACTGGACCACTGTCAGGACCAGCACAAAGCGAACTTAGTAAATGTAAAACAGATCCTAAACGTGCAACCAGTAATCACTGGTAACCACTGTACTCAGCATCATCCTGTAACATAAACCACATTATGCACAGTATCACATTTAGGCGCGGAATACATTCTGCGCCAACCTCACCAGCATAAACACATTATGCAATCATCTCAGAAGTCTAAATGCATTAGACCCTAACCTCCTAAGCATAACTCACATTAGGGGTAAAAACTCACAGTAGGAAATAACCTCACAACCTAAACGCATTAGGTAATAATAAAATCACAAGCATAAAAACATTATGCAGAACCTCATAATCATAACAGTACATTAGAGGTATAATACAGGGTGCGTAAATCATACTACATGATTACATTTCCTAGCACCCAAAATCACATCAGCACATAGATCAGATTAGGGCCTGGCGCCCTATAAACCTATCTGTCCCCCTGGCCAACTGGCCATCTCTAAAGGGGCTCAAATGCCCTATGTCCACAGAGTCAGGGCGCGCTGCCAAGGCAGCGGAACAGAAAGCGCGCCATTGCGCTGGGGCAGAGGAGTGCATCTCACTCCTGTCTCCTTAGAACCTGCCCCCCCAAAGTACTGTGGCCTAAAACCACCAACACTAGGTCACAGACCAGGCAAAAAGTTTAGGGGTGAACCTGCTAAAAAGGGCCAAGTCCAACACAACCCCCTTCCAGCCAAAACTCAGGGCAGACCAATCACCACCGTGATGGGCTTCCCTGCTTGGGGCGATAGAACACGGACGCGGGCCCGCGCTGCAGGGACACCCTCCGGTTCTACGCCACTTGGAACCCATGGAATCCATCTAAGAGAAAAAAAACTCAGGACCAACTAGGCTACCCCACTGGTACTCCTTAGTTGTCCACGGCCAGGACCAGGCCCTAGGCCACCCAGATGCCACTGGTCCTTGCCAATCCAGAGTGGGGGGCAGTAACCCCTGGCATACAATAGCCATTCTCCACTCTCCCTCTCAGTGTAGTTCCAAACTACCACTGATCCTTCAACCTAGGGTCCGCACCCTCAGGCTGACCAGAGGTCACGGGCAAAGCATCTCCTCACCCTACCTCTACTTCTGGGGTTCCGCACCCTCCCAGGGGAAGCACCCACCAGAACACAACTCTCCCACCAGTTCAGGACCTCTCTCCATCAACTGGTCTACCACCTGGGATCCGAATTCACCGGATGCACCGGGGTCAGAGGCGAGGACTCCCTCCCTCTGCACCCCCTTCCAGAGTTCTGCACCCTCCCACTGTAGAGCAGGGTCCCTTCACTTAAGATGGGCCCCACCTGCTCTCAGGGTAGTACTACCACATTCAGCCAGGGACCCTAAAGATCCCGGCTAGGCCTGCACCACCCCTTCTGGGAAACACAGGGTCTCTTCACTTAAGATGGGCCCCACCTGTGTTCACAGGGGTACCCCTAGAAGGCAACCCGGCCAGGACACTGATTACAGTCGCCCTGCCGTCCAGGTCAGGAAACACCTGAACCTGGCTCCCCAACCCAGGGACGGTACCCTTTGGTCAGATGCCCGGCGAACCAGGACTTCACGGGGAGCACGCATGCCCCCCCTCGAGGGTGACACATAACTAATGTGTTGTGTGACAGTCTGCCTGGCGCAGATCTCACGACCTCCTGTCCATCTGACAGTGCGTGCAGATCCCCCAGGACAGAAGTGGCGTCACCATGGTCATTCATTGGCGACTCAGCCCTTCTGGCTGGCCCCTGACCCACTGGTTTTTCCACTGAGGACTCTTTCCCCCTCTCACCCCTCACTCTGGACCTCTGCACCCTCCCAACTGGAGTGGTACTGCCAGACACCAGGACCGCTGGAGCTCTGGTTACAGACACTCCACGTCCTCTAGACAATGGGAGATCCTCCTCAAATGGCCTACAAGTACAGCCTAGGCCCCCAACCTGGTGTTCCCTGAAGAAACCATCCAGGCCCTGGGACTGGGTTTCGGGCACCTTAGGACACAGCCCACACTCACTCCTTCTCCTCTGAGACAGGACGTGAGCCCCTACACCCCTCCCACTACACTGGGACCTAGCTGGGCTACACTGAACCTCTTCCACCACACAGGACCGGAAGATACCCGAGCCACTCTTGTTGGAATCATTCTCCAATGCCTCTGCAGGACCTCTAGCACACAGCCAGAGGTCCACCTCCCGTGCAAGCTCCTTATCACCAAAAGAACTCACACCCACTCGTCCAGTGCAACACACCACTCATCCAGACACGCCCCCAACCAAGACTGGTGAGACAGTTCCTTACTGCCCCTGAATCTCAACCTGTACCCCTCTTACTGGGAACCAGGTACCATACTGTGGGAACGGGGAATGGGACTTCCTGCACTGGACACCATATTGCTGCCACCACTGGATCCCACCCTTACTGGTGAATCCAGACAACTCAACTGAGCTCAGGGGATAAACTACCCTCCAGAGCTAACTTTTTCTCCCTCCACACTCCCTTTCTTCCCTCCTATCCACCCACACCTCTGGGGACAGGAAAAGGGATTGGGCACTGGACCCAGCAAGGGACTCCCTATCTATGGGAACCTCCCAACCTACTGGCGCCCCGCCCTGTCATTTTCTCTCTTCTGCCACCAATCATAAAAGCGCAGAAAACACCATTAAAAAATGACACTGTTGAGGAGAAAAATAAAATCAGTAAAAATAATCCCCAATATGTGATTATCTAAAATGCAGAGTTTTGTAGTGCAGCCAGTTGTCGCTGTGGTACTGCGCAAACGCAAGTCCTATCCCACCGCTGCCACCAATGTTAGAAATGGGATCTCTGGTTGGCTAAGGCTTGCGCCAAAGCCAGGCAGAGACCACCACTCTAGTCAGGGCAAGGGAGTTACACGCCAAAGATAACCCCTGCTCACCCCCTTGGTAGCTTGGCACGAGCAGTCAGGCTTATCCCGGAGGCAATGTGTAAAGCGTTTGCGCAACACACCCACAGCAACAACATACCAGGCACACCACAAAAAGGAACTCCACACAAGGTTATATCAAAAATAGCCTTTGTATTCTCATAACACATTAGAATAGTACTCACATAATATACATGGTGCCACCTGGCACTAGGTCATATTTACAAGGGATTATTTACACCTGACAGGGCCAACTGGACCACTGTCAGGACCAGCACAAAGCGAACTTAGTAAATGTAAAACAGATCCTAAACGTGCAACCAGTAATCATTGGTAACCACTGTACTCAGCATCATCCTGTAACATAAACCACATTATGCACAGTATCACATTTAGGCGCGGAATACGTTCTGCGCCAACCTCACCAGCATAAACACATTATGCAATCATCTCAGAAGTCTAAATGCATTAGACCCTAACCTCCTAAGCATAACTCACATTAGGGGTAAAAACTCACAGTAGGAAATAACCTCACAACCTAAACGCATTAGGTAATAATAAAATCACAAGCATAAAAACATTATGCAGAACCTCATAATAATAACAGTACATTAGAGGTATAATACAGGGTGCGTAAATCATACTACATGATTACATTTCCTAGCACCCAAAATCACATCAGCACATAGATCAGATTAGGGCCTGGCGCCTATAAACCTATCTGTCCCCCTGGCCAACTGGCCATCTCTAAAGGGGCTCAAATGCCCTATGTCCACAGAGTCAGGCGCGCTGCCAAGGCAGCGGAACAGAAAGCGCGCCCTTGCGCTGGGGCAGAGAGAGTGCATCTCACTCCTGTCTCCTTAGAACCTGCCCCCCAAAGTACTGTGGCCTAAAACCACCAACACTAGGTCACAGACCAGGCAAAAAGTTTAGGGGTGAAACTGCTAAAAAGGGCCAAGTCCAACAACGGCGCTCTCTGCTGTAGGGGGGGGGAAAGCCCCTATATTAGCCAGGCAGAATCCATAGGAGTCCGTTGTTACACACCCGGGGCCCTCTGCATGCGTCTGTATTGGCCAAGCCCCGCCGACCCCCGAGCACCAAAGGACACATCCAGCCGCGCACTCTGGCCTGCCAGACTCAGGGGCAAGTTGTGTGAGCTAGTGCGGGACAATGCAGCGTCTTCACTCACTGCACCGTCCCTCGATGGGCCCCCTAAGCTCGTCGCCGTCTTCCACTCGGCCGGTGCCCCCGGGGCGGTACTGCCGCCAGGCCGTGCGGCCGCCCGCAGCCACCACGCAGGGGTGATCTCGTGGCGTGCCTGCCCTCGGCGGTGTGCAGAGATCAAGTAGGGGGTTACTTTGAAGGGGCAAGGGGATCCCGATGTCTCCGGGCTGAAAGCGGGCCCCGTACTGTAGCGCACGCGGCCGCCCGCGCTGTGCGCAGGCCCACGCCTCACTCCAGGTCCCGGCCTCCTTCCGAGTTCAGCGGCGAGTAGGCCCGGTCCAGAACTCCGGCGTATCGCGGTCCACCAGGATCATCCGAGGCACTCCTCAATGCTGGGGACTCCGGCGTCTCGATTCCAACGTCCCCGGTCGGGTAGTGGCCGGGGTGACGGGACAGGAGGAGTTAATCCCCCCCAAGGGTCCGGAGCTCTACCGAGTTACGACCGCCATCTTAGGCAGCTAGCCACGCCCCCGACCTAAGGTACATATGATAAATATTTGTTTCATGTCAGTTTCTCAGATCTGACCATGTGTTTTAGGCAGCTGGGCTTTTTTCTGCTTGTAGTTGCGGACTGAGTGACCCAGATGATCAGATTATGCGGTGCATACATCCTTCTCTTCTGTGTTTGTTTCCGGTTGTCCTTCGGGTTTTGCGTCTGAGGGTTGGTAATGACTATTGGTAGATGTGGGGTTTGTGATTTCCTTCTCTTTTTGTGGGGATATTTGGTTGATCTGTCCTGTCCTATTTGAGAGTAACACAATCCAATTTAATTATTTTTTCCTTGCTTGTGGAGATAAGGATTATATAGTGGAGAAGTGAGTTTCCATGCCACTTCTGTGTGCTGAAGTTGTCCGGTTGCTTATTCTAGCAATTTGTTTCTTAAGTCCAGACTTTGAACCTATTTGACATTGCAAGTGTTCAGATTGGTTCTAAGTACTTCCATTGATTTGGTCACAGCCTACATTGTCCTCATTTGTGTCTTGTGGTGCTTCTCCAGCCAAAATTGGTTGTGTATTATTCTAGTTCATTGAGTGATTCATTTACTGCCTGAGGTTGGTAAAATGCTGGATTTGTGGCTCTGGTACAAGGGCGTTTAAAGATCTGGGTGATTCGAGTAATGGATGCTGTCTCCTTGCTAAATTTGGGTTATCTAGTGAATCTGTACAGTATTTTAGTCAATCTTTACTTCTTGTTGCTTCTGCGGTTAGCTCTGAGCTTCTGATCACTAAAATACCAGTAAGCCATCTCGGAATATGACCTGATTCATTTGTATCTGTCTTCTTTTTGTTCTTTGTTTATTTATTTGCATTTTTCTATAGCACAGACAAGCCCCAAAAGGTTATCTGAGCACTTTACTTAGCAACAGTTACTACTGTATGCCAGCAGTTTCCAAAAGAGCAGATACATAGGTTTACAAAAACAATCACTCACAACGACAAATAAATGCAGAACGTTAGATACTTTTTGACAAGAGGATATATGGTGACTCTCAAACAGAGAGGAAGACGAAAATAAAAGAAAAACAAGTGGGTCCCTTTTTTCCTACCAACGTGGCTGCAAGGTTATCTGTCTAGTTGAATGATGGGGTGCTATCTCTGAACCCAAACTCCATTGAAGCAGAGAAGGGGGATCCTACGGACTGCTCCACAGGTAATTTCGCTGAAGTGGGTTTGTTCTGTGCTCTCTTCCCACAAGTAAATGCCATGGCAATAGGATGGCCTGGAAGGTGATCTCCAAGCCCTGCATCTGCAAGCCAGTGATGTGAGCTCTCAGCCTTTGACACTTCCTCCTCATGGACAGGTCTTTGTTGATGCCATCTTCAAACATCTGCTCCCTGCTCCACTCCCTTGCCTGCTGACTTGTTGCCACCTCTCTTGGCTTGTTTGGGCACCACACCACGGATGAAAAATGTGCCCAACTGGCCAACCACCTGTGCCAGGAACTCCTGCATCAATGGTGTGCTCCTACACCAAACCAGGCAGAGGCTTGGCTATTTTGTGCACAGGGCTGCATTATTTCAACCCCTATAAACATCAAAGCACCTTGGAGCCTACAAGACCCAGTTGTGAGAGAAAAGGAAATGCTCCATCAGGTTATTCACTCTAGGCATAGTCTGCATGCATTCAGGCAAGATGCAGGACCAAGTGTACCACAGTGAATGTCCCCAGCCATCCACCAGCATCTCCACCGGTCTCTCCTGCCAGATGACTGCACTTGAGCAGCTGTGGCGAGAGGCGGCATTCCTCCAGCCAAGCTCAGTTTTCAGAGCTCCTGGGAGGTGCTTCCTACCCCCACTGCAACCATCTTGTCCATCCTAGGTGTACAGGATTTTTTTTAATGCGTGCATGTGACTGAATTGCTTTTGCACTTTTCTTCATCAATACCTGTCTGACCAGACTATCAGGCAATGCCTACCATCCCTGCATTGAAGTACAGGTGGGTTTTTCAAAGGTGAGTGCCTTGCTGAGTCGCTTCCTAGCACAGTTTCAGCAAAAAAACGTCTACTTAAGGAATCCAAAGACTATGTACTATAGCTGCATTGTCATGAGAGTACACATGGTAAATGCATTTTGTGGTTTTACATTTTTGGTAAGCCAGAATTTTGTACAGACTGGCAGACTCAGACACCATTAATGTCTGATTTACAGGACTCAGCTTTTAAATAGTGTGAATAAAATATCTTATATTGACTGGAGGATCAGCATAGTCAGTAGAGTTGAAATCTTTATGAGTAAGCTGTGTGACAAAAATTACAGTGACAGAGAAGGGGATTCCACACATTGATATACAGTCCCACAAATGTAAAGAAGATGGTGTGATTGCAAGCAACATATCTCCAACTACACAGAGGCCTTCCAAATGCTGGTGGAAGGTAATAGTGCCAAGGTTCCCTTGCTTTTAACAAAGACTGGATGATTTGTGGTAAAAAATGAAATTTTTTGAGGGCCACCAATAATAGCTGCAAGTCCGCCAGTCGTGATGCTTTATTTGTCGATAGTTTGATCATCAATATTTTGGCTACACTATTCTAGCAAATCAATATTCCCTACTCAATATTCCATACCTTTACTGCTATTTAGGACATTACTCATTCATGTTAGAAATCATATTAGGGTTTAGCTCCAGCATAAATATTTGTTCACAGGACCATCAATATACAAAACAGTTCCACTCTGGTAGGGCAGTCTTAATTCGAAGTAATCAAACTAGCATATCTCAGGTTTTCTATTCGGTGATGATGCTTTAAAGGCTTTGTTATTTTCTTGTCTGTACAGCTCATTCCAACAAGATACTGACTACTGAACTGCCTTTTCCTCATGATTGTGTAATTCCAGAAGCTCTGTACATTTTTTGGCCCACATTTACTATGATTTTGCTCAAGGTTGCATCACTTCTGTGGTGCAGCCCCAATGCAAAATCATTTTTGGCATTTACTAAGCCACACAAAGCCACTTTTTGTGACTTTGCGTGGTTAAGTAAATATAAAGTAACTCAAAGCATTGCATAGTGTTGCCTTCTGTTACTTTGCATTGGGTAGGCATTCCATGGGTGGAGAGAGGGTGTTTACATGCATCCACCCATGCATTTTGACGCAAACCCATATTTACAGGGACGTGTAAACCTTTGTGCCAAAACAGTGTATAAATATCTTTATTTCTCCTTATTACCTCCCGTTTTCCATGTGTGCTGCACACATGTAAACAGGAAGATGTCTCCTTAGATTGTTTTGTGCAGAAAGGTGTCTCTTCCTGCACAAAAACAATCCTGCCCATAATGCAGGCATCCTTGCACCATGATGAAAGTGTGTCTGTGTTGGCTAGGCAGCACACAGAGCACCAGTGCAAGGAGAGAACAGGAATGTTTCATATCTTTGTAAGTATAGAACATTTCTACACTCTCCGTTTAAAGCAACGTTCCCTTGCTGTGCTGTGCTGTCTTGTGTGAAATAATGAATATGCCCTATTATTTGCACGTAGAAATATACCTCTCAAAGGAGTGTTAATCTGAAATATACGTGGGCCTGTTTGCTTTTACATTTTATTTCCTTTAACATGTGGAGCAGCTTAATTTTGTCTCCATCCTTGCATGTCACCTAGTCAAATAAGAGTTAAACACATAGTTTATGCTTTCAATCTATTTCACATACGACTGTGCATTAGTGGACAACATGTGGCCATTATCTTCCTTTGCAAGTCTTACTTGCCCTTCCCTCCCCTTGTCTCTCTGATACCGCTACTCCATCTCTAATTCCGTCTCCTAAAAGCACAATATGCATCCTTACTAACTCATTTGATTTAATTGTAGCAGCCTGTATATTTTTTATTAATTACTGATCCCTTTCTCTCAGAATTTGTTTCACTCAATTCTGAGTCATTTCATGCCTACCCATGACCTGTTGCACGCGGATGACATATGAAATGCAATAGTAATGAATGTAGCGGTTACACAACACATGGGCTTTCTTCCCAGGTGGTTTTCATATGTAGTAAATCAAGATGTTGCAAGCTATCAATTTTCATCCAAAGTGCACAAATATCTTATTCATTCCTTATTTCTAATCACTGTACACTATGTGTAATGTTGGTTCACAAGCAGCACTTGCTGCTTACAATATTGAGGTAGGAGGGAGGTTCACAAATGTCTCCAAACCACAGTAACCAAATGATGGGTGGAGCTACCAAAACCTGCCCTGGACATCAGTGGAAAAATTCTATGAAATCAATTGAATTCCCGTGTCAGTGCAAGGTACTTATTGGGAAATAA
This sequence comes from Calotriton arnoldi, assembly GCA_963921515.1. NCBI lineage: Eukaryota > Metazoa > Chordata > Amphibia > Caudata > Salamandridae > Calotriton > Calotriton arnoldi. The sequence goes on along the minus strand of CAWUFW010007728.1, from coordinate 654,095 downwards.
GGTTACAGTTGAGTCTATCAGTATTCAGTTGGAATGGTATTCTTATTTACTGAGTGTTGGACAAGAGAGACGTAGTTTGCAAGCGTTGAACTGCATGGGCAGAACTGAACATTATGCTGCTAAACTTGCATGTGACTAGGACACCTAAAACCAGAGAGAGAGATGGAATTTCCAAACAAAGGGGCCTGATTTAGATCAGTATTTCCTCCGCCCCGCCTCAGTGGTCCCAAGTACTCCGTTGAGCTGAGGTCTTGCGGCTAGAGATAGGAGGCTGCCATGGCGATGGTCTTCTCTGCTGGCTAATAGTACTCCACCGCTGTCAGCCTGGCTGGATTGTGCCCAGCCAGTTTAAATTTCGTGATGTGCTGGCAGTGTCTTGGCAGAGGAGTCTTGGTGGGGTGAGGCCATGGTGGTCTGGAGACGGGTAAGTATGTTGTAAATCTGTCAATATGTATGTGTAGGTAATGTGTTCTGCACATTTTTTTACATACAGCATTGCACACCAACAACATACACACAACATTGACTGTACATCCACACCCACCACAAAAGCCTACCTCAGATTCCGGCAACAAGGGGGTGGCTGAGCGTCATGGTCAAGTAGCAGCAGCACAGCATGGACCAGTACAATGGAGTTCAAGATGGAATCAGTGGTGGGAAAGCAAAAAAAGGTTAATCTTCACCTTTTTCTTCCATTCTGCCACCTCAAAGTAGGAGGGATTCCCACCACAGTTGCCACGACGGAAAGGCACATCGTAATCTGGACGGCAAGAATCTGGGCTAGCATCCACTGACAGCTGATTCTCCCTATACCGCAGTTGATGCAGTTGACAATTCCTGGTGGAGTCTGCAGGACTGCGGAGGTCTTTCATGTGTGCAATCACCAACATCTAAATAGGGTGGGCTGGAAAACCAATGGGGGGACCCAATCCGCCAAGATCTAAATCAGGCCCAAAGAGTTGTCTAGAGGAAAAAATGATAGAGATGAAGGTCACCAGAAAGAGCAAACTATTAAAGGTGATAGGTGTAGATTTCAATCATAACACATAAGAATTGCTTCAAGATACTGTATTTCCTGGTAGTAGTAGGAATGTAGTTGCTAAACCTTTTGAGGGTGTTCCAGGCAGGAGCAGAATGGAACAATGGAAAAATAAAGCATAAAAGAGAGGATGGAAAATTACATGTTCAGAGATTAGATTTGCTCGAGGGAGGAACTAGAGGAGAGGCAACAGACCAATAGAATGAGGAAAATAGCATCAAAAATTAAATTACTCATTTAAGCTCATTGAAAATCTTACAATATATATCAACACATTGCAGAAGAGTCCATATCATATGGATAGTATATTGGTTGAGTAGCTTGACTTCATAAAATGTTATGGAAGGAACTGTTGTAACTCTTCTGCATGTTTCTAGTTTACACATTCAGGGCTACTCCACAGCATGTTTATGACTCACATAGCGCACTGGTCATAGAAGAGATTACTAACAGGAGGTAACATGGCCTTAGATTGATTGGGCTGTATTAAAAAATGTTGAGTTTGTTGATACTGCCCACATTTTCTTAGACTAGTGGTTAAGATATGTTAATCATTCTGTGATGTCATGTTGATACTGATATATTCTACTTTTGAACCTTTGGTGTGAAAGATTGAAAGTTCTTTAGGTGAAGCTATCTGGATCTGAACCATATGTGTCTGTTTCAATCTCCATTTTAGAATAAGCAGCTTATTTTCCTCCACCTTCTCGCATGCTCTTCACTGTACTCATTACAAGCTGCTTTCCATGAGAACACAGTATCCATGTCTTTGTGACTGCTATGCTGATGTATTCTGCAGTTTCATCATCTATTTCTGGTTAAAAGAAAATGGTAAAAACTCTGATTTATATTGTGAGAAAGTGGGTTATTTGCTGAAGTGGGTGGTAGTCCACAACAGGTAATAATGTCACTATTCTTGTAAGGTTCATTAAAGGTTTCCATAATTTAAACCTGAACGGAACTCCTAGCATCTGAGGCACACAGCAGACAGGCTTAAAATATGTGAAGCATTTATATGTACCCAAACAGTAAAAAGTTGAACACAATACAAAATAAAACTTTCAGTCTAATTTATGACAATAGAGAATCTTTTAAATGAACAAAACAACATCAAAATGACAAAAGTCTAATAAGGGGGACTGGAGATATGAATTCTTAAAGTTGCAATAAAAACAATGCCAAAAAGAGCAAAGCATCAAATGCGGGCAACTGGTCATGCTAGCCCCAGTTGAAAGCTAAGGCCTACTGTTATAGATCGCTGGTTGGATACAGGAACCAGGATTCTTCCTGTGGAAAATTTACCTTCTGACTTAGAAACTTTTTGGGGAGAAAAAGTGGTCATCTACGAACATGAGCCAAGGGTTCCAGGACCTCTGGAATAGCACTTGAGGGTCAAGACGCACTCCACCAGATTCCAAGGCATGTCCAGTTGAAACTGGTCAGCTGAGCTCCTTCAGGAAATTGGTCTTTTCGCAGCTTTTGTGTTCTTTTAATTTAACAGGAGGTCAGTCAACCGAATGTATAAATTCACTTCTTTGTCCTGGGTACAAGTGGGAGCAAGTCCAGCCCTTAGGGTTCCCCAGATAGGTCTCAGCAGGTGTAATATTCTTTTGTCGTCCACAGGTTCAGTAGTGTTCTCAAGAGGGTGCCCAGGAGTGCCTAATTTTTGCCTGGCACTAGCCTGTGGGTGGGGATGACTCCTGCCCCCAAACCAATAAGAAAAATGTTACCAGGGGTACTCTACCAACTTTGGCTGCTGTTCTTTGCCCCACTCCAAACAATGCCAGAGTGCTCCTCTCTCAATATCTCCAGAATGGCAGAACCTGCGCTCCCTTGTGCAGATTTCCTATGCCCTCCATAGAGGTGTGGCCAGGAAAATGACCAAACCCTCTCATGTGGTCACTCAAAAATGGTTCTGGGGTCAATTCCTCTGCCACTGGCATTGGTGCCTGACTGGCTAGGAGGACAATACTAGGGCAGACCCAGGTGTGAGCTACCTCTGCCTGTGTCAGGGCAGGCCCCTTAGAACATAATTAAGTTCTTGTGCACTGCCCAGATGGCCACCCTGTCTGTGTAACAGGACACCTATCCACACCCAAGATCTTTGTCTCTGCTATGGGAGTCAATTCACACCTCATCAAGGGGCTATTCAACTCCTTGGTGACATTTGGAAGCTCATCCAAATGGACTTCTAAAGGCTTTAGGCAGGTAAAAGGTGACAATTTGAAAGTACATTTATGAAACTATTTTTTACAAATCCGACTGTACCAATGCATTGGATTTGTAGTAAATATTTTTTTTTAATTTAAAGAATTCGCTTTTTATCTGGTTTCTAGGCGGAGATAAGTTTATTAGCTTTAATAATGTATCCAGATGCTTTCATATGGAACAGCTAATCCTACAACAGTGGAAATGGATTTTAGATCATGGTCACTGTAAGGACATGTTTGACATTAAACGTTTGCATGTACTACTTTTAAATATGCACCCTGCCTTTTGGGCATTTAAGTCCAAATTAGGGGTGAATTATTAATATTTAAAAGGCAGGTGTTGACCAGTCATAAGGGGTTATTTTGACAGGTTGAGATTGCAGTTTAAACCTGAACAACCAAGTTAGTGGTGGCAGGCATGCAGTCATATTTTGCATTGTCCCTTTACTGGTGGCAAAATATGTGCTGCCATCCTTTTGTGACATTTAACTTATAGGCCATAGTTGCACTTTGAACCACAAACTTGGGACTTATAGGTAAGTTAAATGTGCCAATTCGGAGTATAGCCAATTTTGACAATTTTTAGGGGTCAGAGCACAAGCACTAAGGCCTTGTTACCAGAGTCTTAGTGCACAGAGTAAAAAACAGCAGCATCAGTCCCCAAAAATAGAATTAATAATGCAAAACGATGCGATTTCTTATATATTCTACAGCACACTCACACTCTGATAGAGACTTAATACAACTGTGCAACATTTCTTGAAAATTAGAAAGTTTCTGTTGTGTCTGGGCCATTTGAGTTATGGGTCACAAGTGGCTAGCTCACTGGTGTTTGTTTGAAAACAATATAGGACAAATCAAGGAGAGCTGTTGACATTATTTACATGTTGGTTAAGTACAAGCTTAGAAGAATGTGACAGTAAAGTATTCATTTTCTTCACATTGTTAGAAATGGGATTTCTGGTTGGCTAGGGCAAGCGCCTAAGCCAGGCAGAAACCACCACTCTAGTCAGGGCAAGGGAGTTACACGCTGAAGATAACCCCTGCTCACCCCCTTGGTTGCTTGGAACAAGCAGTCAGGCTTATCCCAGAGGCAATGTGTAAAGCGTTTGCGCAACACACACACACAGCAGCGACACACTAGGTACATCACAAAAGAAAATATCCACACAAGGTTATATAAAAAATAGCCTTTGTGTTACTCATAAACACATTAGAATGCAATCACATATATACACTGTGCCACCTGACACTAGGCATTACTTTACAGGGGATTATATACATTACAGGGCCAATCGGGCCACTGTCATAACCATACGACCTCACAGGTAGTGAAAATAAAACAACCAGTAACTACTGGCAACACAGCACTTAGCATATGCAGAACATATTAGGCATAAAATATCATCAGTGATACACCATCTGAACCACTTGCAGCTGCGCACATGCTACAAGTCCCTAAGTATAACATAATTTTCTATCATCAGTGTACATACTCTGCGGGTCCATACCTCATAGACCCATCATGCCCCCATTAGACATAGGCCAATCACTGTAGTGTACACTCGTGGCGTGCGCAGGTCGTGGAGAGAATCCCCCAGAACCTGATCCCCTCAGGGTACACCACCTCGTTCTGTGAGGTAGTAATTCTCCACCCCCTTCCTTCAGGAGTGGTGGAAATGTGGGAGTAGATCCCGATCCGAAGGCCCCTTCCTGGGCTTAACCCGCGATGCTACCAAAGAACCAAAATCACCCCCGTCACCAAGCACTTAGGTAGCTGCCCGCGACCATGCGGCGCAGCTGTGCACTTGTCGGGAAAGCGGGGAAAATGTTGTTGCTACCTTAGCACCCAAGTGAAGTCTGCCACTGACCCCTCGTGCCAGAAAACAACAGCACGGCCCGTGATCATAGGCCCTCCAGTCCCCAAGGCACTCACCCCCACTCAGGCTCAAAAAGGCTGTTGTGTGGCCTCTCGATGGCCAAGGTAACGGCACTGCGGCCTCGCGTCTCTCCCCAGGGGCCGGCCCCGCCTTCCACCCGGCTTCAGGGATCACGAGGTGAAGTCTCCGTTGGTCCCGCAGCCCCTCTGGGCCACCACCGGACACAGCAGGGCTTCAACAGGGAGCCCGCGAGGCTCCGGTCCCTCTTTTGGCGCTCACCAATGCAGGGTAGGCTCCCGCCTGGATCTCAGGCTCGGTGGTGGCTCTCCGTTGGGTGCGGGCCACGACCTCAACCAGGCTCCGCTTCTGCCTGGCTTCCTCTGGCTGCACTGGCCCCGCCCACCGTCAGGCTTTGCTCCTGCCTGACTTCCGGCCTCGGACGATTTTCGGAGCGAAGTCTCAGTTGCTCCTGCCGCCCCTTCTCCTCGGGCTCAGGAAATAAAGCTGGGAGCGCCCACCATGTGCTTCTGGTGAGTGGGCACAGAGGCACCAAAGTGATCCCCGCCCTCTCCTGCAGCCTGAGCCCACTTGGGCCTCAGGCAACTCGCAGCACGCTCCAAGCCCAGATCCAGGTGCAGGCAGGATGGAGCTCTCAGCCCCAAAATCACGCAGGGCAGGGCTTGGCCCAGGCTGGCCAGCTCACAGGGCCCTCCAGCAGGGTGGGCACTCCTTTTTGGCAGTTCCTCCTTCCAGCAGCCTGCCGGCCGCAGGTTCCCCAGTCAGCACCAAGCAGCACACAGCACTCTCATGGGGTCACAACCCCAATACTTATACTACATGTCCTCTTTGTTCTGCCCTGGCACAGGGCTTGGGACCCAGTTCCAACCAGTTCTGGGGGGCACTTAATATTTTATTTACAGTGCTCCCCAGCCTCCTTTGTAAGTGTAGGCTCTGGCCCCAGACACACCACAGGGGGGCGGAGCCAGCATTGTACAAGGCAGGCACAGACCTATTCAGGGTCAGGGGCTACTCCTCCCACTACTCCAAATGCAGATCTGCCTATTCAGCCTAGCGCTGACTCACCCAGCCCCTCTGGAGCCACTGCACCTCACCAGCCCCTGTCACTCCAGAGCACTACACATCAGGCAGGCACAAAGACACATAGCACACAGAAATGCCCACTTCTAAAAGTGGCATTTCTAAAATAGTGATAATAAATCTGCGCACACCATTACGCAGCATTTATTACCACTATTCCAAACATACCAAACTTGACCCCGCTACTCCTCTCAGATCAGGAATTACCACTGAAACACTTATCAGGGAATCCCCAATACATTCCTATGAGAGGGCAGCCTCACAGCAGTGAGAAACCAAAATGGCTGTTTGTCAGTACCAGGACATGCCACACAGTTAAGGCACATGTCCTACCTTTTACCTACAATGCACCCTGCCCATAGGGCTAGCTCTGGCCTACCTTAGGGGTGACTGACATGTAGTAAAAGGTGAGTCACAGACGTGGCACCCACTTTGTGTCACGTCGCGGCGGCAGTAAACTGCGCGCCCAGGCCCTGCAATGGCAGAGGCCTGAGACAGGTTTGAACGGCTACTTTGGTGGGTGGCGCAAGCAGCGCTGCAAGCCCACCAGTAGCATTTAATTTACTGGCCCTGGGTATCTGAGATACCACTTTACAAGGAACTGATAGGTAAATTAAATTAGCCAAACAGGTGTAGACCAATCTTACCACATTTTACCATAGAGAGCACATGCACTTTACACTGGACAGCAGTGATAAAGTGCCCAGAGTCCTAAACCAACACCAGGTCAGAAAAAATATCAGGAGAAAGGCAAAAAGTTCAGGGATGACCCTGCAAAAAGGGGCAAGTTCAACACACATTAAAAGGGAGTTGGCCTCTGACTCAATTTGTATTATTATTTTTAGTAGTAGTAGTTGTGACAGTAGTAGTAGTGGTAGTAGTAATAACAGTAGTGGTTTAGTTGGTCATTTGAAATATGTCAATAGCAACACTTACCTGAAAATGCAGTTCGACGCTGAAAGGAAAACATCAACATTGTGAAAATGTTCTCTTGGAACTGAAGGTCAGAATATAAAAGAATAAAAAAGGCAAAGTCAGAAGATAAAATCTTTGACTAGCTTAAAGCAGCTTGATGTATCTGACTCGTGCTCCGTCGCAGTCTGCCCGAAATCGCGCCTAGTTTCCAGTGTACCACTTCCATAGGCTATCATTGGTGCTTAGTGCTTTTTGGCACTATTTTCACCTAAATCTTAAAAAATATATGTCTCCAGTTCCCGTTAATGGATTTGTGATATTTTGGTGCAATTCTTTGTATAAAAATGTTCTCTATTTTTCTAATTCAGATGGGGATTTGTATTGTTCAGTGTTTTGACTGTATTACTGGGTACTGAATAAATACTTTACACGTTGCCCAAAGTTAAAACTGTCTACTCTGTGCCATACCTACCATGGGGTTACACTCAGTTTAATTTAGTGACTTTGGGATTCACCCTGACAAGTGCCATTAGTCTTTAAGGTGGGTGACCAGTCATTCCAAATTCTGATCCACTTTCTTACAAGCCCCATTTAGTTTCACCAATGGAATACAAACTTTGAATTCACTCCATCAGCATGCGAGAGACCATGCTCACACCTAGTGATCGAGACGTGATGGTAAACCTGCCTGCTTGCATCTGTAGCTTTGTAGAATGACATTTATACATAGAGAGGTATCAGAGTCCTTTGGTTGTAAAATACACGGACCTGATTCAGAAGTAGAATTCTCATTGCGGAATTCCGCCCGAGTGCCGAGACTCCCCCACGACTACGGGGCCACCGCTACGCCTGCGGAGGCGCTTTGTGAATCAGGACTGCAGTTTTGTCTCAGTGGTATCTGAATTTGCTGGCTGGACTAGATGTATCCAATTTTTGTCGGCATTTGAACTTGTTGGCATTATTTCGATTTAGTGGGCAAAATGTTATTTGTTAAAATATCACTGAAACCAATAAAAATTCCTTAATATATTGCTAGCATAGAACCCTTGCAGTTCACTGCTTCCAAATTAAAATGTTCCAGACCACTTTTACTGCTGACTGATGAATTCAAAGTCTGCAGAAATCGTTTGTGGTTGGCTTTTGGGGTTGCGAAGGGTCATTTCTAAAGGGCTTCCTCTGAGTCATCTTCGGTGTAGTAGTACAAGTGTTATTGAAGGTTTACATATTATTTTAATCATATTAATCTTAATACATTTACCAAGGAGAGCAATGCACACCTCTCCTAACGTGGCTCACCATAGTGGATGTATATATATTAGGCCTGGACTCATTTTACATGATGCTGACAAAAATTGGCCCATTCATGCACCATTTCGTGAAAAATAATATTGTTTGCCTTATGAAGACTAACTTGTGCCGCAAATGTCAAGAGACAGTTTCTGCTTATAACAACTACTTTAAAAAAATAAAAAAATAGGCGTCAAATACAAAAAAAAAAATCATGCACGATGCTGCTCACCAGCATTTTGCACTAAGGGCCAGATGTACGATCATTTTATTTTGCGCCTCGCAATTTGCGACTAATTGCGAGTCGCAAATTGCGAGGTGCTAAATGAAATGTACAACAGTGTGTTTACACTGTTTTGCGATTCCCAATGGGGTCGCAAATTGCGCGGCTCATTAATATTAATGAGCCTCTCACAATTTGCGAGCCCATTTGAATGCCAGCCCTCCCAGGGATGGTGGCCTGCTGGGCTCAGCAGACCACCATGTCTGGGACTGCTTTTAAATAAAGCAGTTTTTTTTAAAAATGCAGCCCGTTTTCCTTAAAGGAAAACGGGATGCATTTAAAAAAAAAACATGTAACGTTTTCGTTTCATTTTTTAAGGGCAGGCAGTGGTCCTGGGGACCACTGCCAGCCCTTAAAAATATTTTCGCATGCATTTGCAAAGGGAAAGGGGTCCCCTGGGGACCCCTTCCCATGACCCCTTCCCATTTGCGAATGCATTACCAGCTACTTGAAGTAGGTGGTAATTGCGAGTGTTTTGCGACCGCAATTGCGGTCGCAAAACATTAGTACATGGTTTTGAGACTCGCTATTTGGAAGGCAACGCCCCTTCCTAATAGCGAGTCGCAAAACCTATTTAGCGAGTCGCAAATAAATTGCGACTCGCTAAATAGGCTTTGTACATGGCCCATGATGTTTTTGCATGCGCAAACGGGTTCGCAAACCCGTTTGCGCATGCAAACACGGGTCGTACATCTGGCTCTAAAAGCATAATTTTGCGAAATTTCATGTGTCGAACAAATTGTATGTGTCTTTTTGAAATGATTAGGTTCCACAAAAGTACTGTACTGACGGATGTTAGTTATTTGCTGGAAGGTACAATGATTGCAGTGGCGGTACGTATCCATACCAATTTATAAAATCTTCAATGCAGTAATTGCTAATGTAATTATATAGTCCTAACAGGCGCAGATGAATCTCTTGCTGAGAAAGTTGACCACGGAATGAGCTTTTAATATCAATCGTTTCTTTTCTACCTCAGGGTTAATGCAACAATCATTTATTCATTCAAGGGGGGGCACATTTTAATTGCATTACGTTTTCAAACGCATGTGGTACAGATTGGTTTACAAAGTTAATCGAACTCTTCATTGTCTTTTCTATCGGTTTCCTACATAAATATTTGAGGAGTTGATTTTATAGAACACTGCTGTAGGCCTAGCATGGATTAAATTAAGTTACTTTTCTGGCATTTCAGACATGCTTTTGAGGACTCCAGTAGACATTTGCCCACTGCTCATTAACAGAAATGTGTACTTGGTGCGGACAAAGATTCTTTGTAGTCATCAATTGGAAGGTACTGTCTGCTGTTTATCTGTATTCTAGTACTGGACTTTCGATATCTTGCCCTTTGTTTTATTGTTTGCTTCTGTGGTCTGAGAAAGAGATTCCGTGGAAATGATTTTAGTTCTACTACGCCAGTCTTATCGGCACTGCTAAGGACAGTCTGGTTGCTGAATAATTGAAGGAACATCTAAAAGTATTTAAGTTCTTTTAGGGAATTATCACTTGTTTGCGTGCTGTTCTTTAGCCCCTAATGAAAATGCCCCTCTTTGTTAATAACGAGTCATGGCAATAACTAATGCACCTTTGTTCACCACGTTAGGAAGGCCTGGCTTTTCAATATATAATCGGGGAAGAGAAGTATAAGTATTTAAAAATAAATGGTCAAACGAAGGTTAAAAGAAAGAAAGGTTATGGGTTTGTCATATGAACTAGACTGTAAAGAGATCTTGCAACAAGAACAGACAAGTGAGAGAGAGCTCAACACATACGTGAGACTCGTCACTTTTTTCGTATTCTCCCTATTGGTCTAATTCATAGTACAAAATATACTAGAATAAGCTAGTTCAGAGAGCACAAAAGCCAAATAAGAGGGCATATATTGCCCTAGTTCTTGAAAAAAGTGATAATGACTGATCAGGAGCTGGTGGATAAAATTAAGGTTGGCTGAAAGAGAATAGTCTATCGTTTGGCTTACCCACACAAAATCTATGGTTTTGAGAAGTGACCTGCTGATATATTATATAAAATATCAGCTAAAGGACTAGCCTGTGGCAAGTAGACCTGTTGTGAAAGCACAAGGGACTATTGGCTAAAATGCTCTGCAGCTTTCAGAGGATTTTGAAATTTACCAGGTTCTGCATTTTCTGCTATTATAATGCCATCAAAAAATGGATCAGTGTTTTTCTGATCTTTATTTTTCACATACAGCTTATAACGTGTTAGACCTGGCATCCTTGGCATGGTTTCCCCCTAACTTTTTGCCTTCAGGCCTCCTGGTTTTGCTGACTTCATTTTTGCTGGCCTTAGGACTCCGTGCACTTTACCACTGCTAACCGGTGCTAAAGTGCTGGTGCTCATTCCCAAAAACATGGTAACATTGGCTTATACACAATTGGCATATTTAATGTACTTATAAGTCCCTAGTAAAGTGCACTACATGTGCTCAGGGCCAGTAAATTAAATGCTACTAGTGGGCCAGCAGCGCTGATTGTGCCACCCACTTAAGCAACCCTTTAAACATGTCTCAGGTCTGCCATTGTGGACATGTTTTGCCAGACCCAAACTTTCAATTTTAATACATATATGTCAACCCTAGGTTAATCCCTGGACAGTCAGAGGGCAAGGTCAAGGTATGTAAAAAGCAAGACATGTGCTTTTACGTTTTACACGCCCTGGTAGTGAAAAACGATTCGTTTTTCACTACTGCAAGGCCTATCTCTCCCCTAGGATAACATTGGAGTTGCCTTTTACATTTTATGACTGTAATTTCCAAATGGGTAGAGATGCCTGGTTCATATTTGGTATCACTTTTAGAAAGTTGGCATTTTCTTGCCTTAGCCATTTGGTGCCTGCAGCCTGTCTCTGCTCACATTAATGGGTGTAGTGGCAGTCGGGCTTTGTGTATTCCTCCTAGACAGCCATACACAATGGGAGCTTGGGTGTGACTGAATGGGCCATCACTGGTGTGATGGGAGGGAGGATCTGGGCCCAGCCTCACTTACATCTGAATACGCTGTGTCCTGTCTCCACACAAAGGGCTGCATGTCCCCTGTAGTTAGACTGGAGCTAGGGCAAGGAAGGCAGGGCATTTGTGCACTTCAAAGGCATACCTTTAGATGTTTCTCCCCACTTTAAAGACACAACTGTATATAAAAGAAGAACCTCGGACACCACCTCTTCAGCACATTTCTGGACCTGTGGAAACTCTGCCAGGAAGAAGGATTGCTGTGCTGCTAAAGGACTGCCACTCTGCTGGACTGCACTCTGCTAGACTGTGACTTTGCTGTGCTGACCTGCTGCCCTCTTGCCTGGGTGAGAAGGATTGGACCTGCATCTCTTGAACCCAGACTCTGAGTGACTCCAAGGGCTAGTTGGCAGGCCTTCTGATCTGAAGCCTCAGGGATATGACAGGCTTCCAACAACCTTGCGTCTGCAGTTGGACTTTGTCATCTCTGAGTCTACCATGCCAAGTGGTGCCACCCTAGTCCTGGACCTTTGTAAGTGGACTTAAGGTGCTTTTTTACCAGTCTCTGTGGATCCAGCGGAACCGGCGCATCTCCTCTGCTGCACGGCGCAACACAGAGCAGAAAGATGCATCTCTGCTGCTGCATGGGATGGACGCCTTCCGAACTGACACTGAGTGACACATCCTTGGTTCAGGGCCTCGCATCCATTGTGGTCTGCAGCCTCGACGATGATGCCGGACTCTGCATCACAGTCCCGCAGCTCTTTGGAGCTGATGCATTGCCCGGACTGCGTGCCGCATCCTTGACACTGGATTTCGCATCGCTAGCCTCATCGATGGGATCCTTAATGATGCCAGACTTCGCTTCTGAGCCCCATAGCTGGTAAACATCGTTTACCACGAAAGGTTTTCCCCGCAGGGAATTACAACGCAGTCGTTACAACGACCGCGTTGTAACCACGCATAGCATTACTCTGCAAGTCGGAACAACGACTTGCGGAGGGGGCAGAAGGTGTTGGATTTAAAATCCAACACCTTCCCTACTGTGCGCACAGACTGCAGTTGGAATAGTAAATTATACTATTCCAACATCCAGCGCTCCCTCCGCAAGTCGTTGTTACGACTTGCGGGGTAATGGTATGCGTGGTTACAACACGGTCGTTGTAACGACCGCGTTGTAATTCTTTGCGGGGAAAAATAATGCGTAAAAAAGAGGTATATTCCCATAGCTCTTTGGAACCGATGCATTGCCACAACTGCATGCCACATCCTCGACCCCAGACTTCGCATTGCAAGCTGTGTCAACGGGATTATTGACGACGACACAGGCCCTTGCATCACAGCCTTGCCGCATCTCAGAACCAATGCGTGATGCATCTTTGACGTAATCCACACAACGCTCTGCAAACCAGGACTTAAGGTACTTTGTTCAGCTGACCTAGCTGGGTCCCTGTAGCTGGCCCGTGTTCTATCGCAGTCAGCATAAACGTGTGACTTTTTCCCAGTCCAGCACAACCAGATGTCCACAGTTCCTTCTTTGTGCTTTTTGGTACTATTTTATCTAAAAACATTACAATTCAATATATGTTGTTCTACTAATTGGATTTTTGTTGATGTGGTCTTGTTTCATTTATTAAATTAAGCTCTATTTTACTAACCTGGTGTGGGATTTTTTAATGTGGTGTTTTCACTGTAGTACTGTTTGAAGTGTTGCACAAATAGATCACACATTGCCTCTAAGTTAAGCCTGCCTGCTCTGTTCCAAGCTACTAAAGAATTGAGCACAGGTTAATTTGGGTTTGCTTGTGCCTTACCCTGACTTGGATTGTGGTTGCTGCTTGACCAGGGGTCACACCCTGTTGTGTACTTCATAGGGTGTCCTTAAACAGGCTTTCTAGAATCATGACCATATATAGGCACAATCCAACCTGCCCTTATATAGGCATAGAATCCCAGACCTTATTTAGGCATAAGCTATGTATACCAAATACAGGCATGGCTTCCGACGTCCGTCCACCCTAGCATCTCAACGAGTCCATGAAAAAACAGACCCTCTGGCTACGGGAGTTTCCCTTGCCCAGGACTATTGATTTCTTCAAGGTCTCATACATTATGCATGAACCTCTTATTCCCTAAGGGATTCATTCATGACGTCTTTCGCTACCCAACTCACGTCAATGCTAACATTTTCAGGTATAAATATACCTTCCCAAACCCCTGTAAATCAGAGGAGACCTCGACTTCAGAGGAGCCCGATTCCCGGCCAGACGCACTGAGAAGACACTGCCCTTCCTGCACGCAGAGAGTCCAGCTTCCAGTGATCTAACTTCCCTTGCGGGGTGTTGGAGTTCGAGTCCGGATAGAGATTCCTACCTCTCTCATTCTTCAGGTATGGAGCAGACTAGAACCTAGAGGGACTCTTGGCATACTAGACTCTAGGCGTAATTTACTCTTAGTATACTCTAGTCAGGAATACAGCACCTACTTCTACTTCTCCCTACACCTAGGACAGGTTAGGCACACTGGGTAGAACTAGGATAGAACCGCATCGTATGAGTACTCGCATTTTTAGGCTGTGTCATTTTATGTAAATGCATACATGCTGAAAAGATAATGCTGACGCAGTATTATTTATTTTTACTGCTCACCTTGTACATTATTTATCTCGCATACTGTCTTGTGATCGTAACAGCACATATAACTTACAACAGAAACAAGACTGTTCAATAAATCCTTTATTGAAACGCCTGTCTGGTTATTTCTGTGTAACTCTGAGAATAACTGAAACATGTACAACTGAGCTGAGTGAAATGGTTATCTATTGTTTCTACGACTCTGGGACACATCCTGATTCTGTAAGGGAAACACAGTGGTCATGTTTTGCGGCAGCCAGAAACTAATCCCTTCTTGTCGTCAAGAAGTTTCTAGTGGCCTCTGAGCTAGCTGGCACAAGTAATTAAGTTTAATATACTCGATAGGGACATACCGACCTCAGTCCTATGTCAAACCTATAGGATATATTATTCCAATGCGCAGAGCCTATAAGGGAAATAGGAGCTACACTACATGGCGCCCAACGTTTGGTAAGGCAGTAATTCAACATTAGATACTGAGTAACTCAGCTGTGCATATATTCTTTTCTCTCTCAGAGACCCCTACCCCATATACTCCAAAAGACGTCTGGAGTGGGCAGGGTTAGTATCCGCCACGGCTACATAGGGTAATACCCAAAAAAATATTAGCTGTTTGGTTTGCTCAACGTTGAAGGATACAGTGTTCCACAATATTGTGCACCTTATCTTTGTTTCCTTGAAATTTGTTTTACATATTTTCAAGCAGAAAAATGTCAGGCACTGACAATGACGCCGGAAACGGTGTAGCTGCGGCTGATCCAGCCCAACCAGCGTTATTTAACAACACAGGTTTAAATGAAGCCGAAGAGGGTGTCATAGACATTCCTCCTAACTTAAGAAGAGCCATTACTCTAAAACTTATAAAACATGGCCTATCTCCGAGAGGAGGTAGAGCAGTTTTCGTAATTGAGGCACATGAATCCTTTCAGACAGAAGTATTCTATTCATGGGTAATTCTTCCTGAATCCAATCCAGTAACACACTTGTTTCACTTCTACAAAGAAGATGAACAACCAGAGGAATACATTCCTTTCGAGGATATTGAGATTCCATTAACGTACCAGGAGCATCAGCTCTGGTTTAAAGGCGCCCTAAAACACAATAAAAATATAACAAGGCTCGGTCCACTAGGTAGACCAGGAGCAACATGGCCGATTCTAGCCGGCTACACACCTCATCCAGACATCGAAATAATGTCAGACGAGGAAATACTTAATCAACTCACAGAGTTAATAAAAATCTACAGACAATTGGTTCAATATGTCATGCGGACTTTCACAGTCCAACCACCATTAACAATTACAAATCATACTCCTCCACAGGGGAGTACACTAAAAATTACACCACAGACTCTATACGCAGTCATGGGTAAAATGCCCACTAAGCGGGAGCAAATTCCATTTTGGATAGCTCAAAAAATTACTCAAATTGAAGCAGTATTTCCAAATACTAGCCCAAATGAGAAACACAGAATCCTAACCATCAGTTTACCAATGGGGATCACACCACAACTGGAAGACTGCACCACTTGGGGCTCAGTCTTTGCTGCCATCTACACTAAAACACACGGCATTCCGTCAATTGCGGTAATACCAGAAGTCCTGAAACAAATTCAAAACGAATATGGAGCAGAGCCTGCTTTAAATTTAGGTATGAAATTACTGAAAAATTTTGAACAGGTCTCAACAATAATATTATCTAATATTAAAGGGGAGGCAGCAGCAGTGGCGATCCGACAAAAACTAAGGGAATTTGATGTTACAGAACATCAGACAGAGCTACCCAGAATTATAGAGCAATCTTATGCGGAATTAGGCAGAGATAGTTTGGGTGGGAGACCAGCTAAACCAAAACTATCGGAAAGTCCTGAAAAGGACTCAATTAAACAAAATCCTACATCTTCTAAAAAGAAGTGGGAATCTAACAAACAAAATTCAAACGAGAAAGGTTCTCAATCCCGAGGTAGGTCTCCTCAAAAGGAGCCCTCTGAAAGGAGGGACAACCTCAGGAATAGGGATAATTTGAGAAAACCTGATAGGTATCAAGACACTGATACACGTTCCTCTCGTCCCTTTCAGGTCTCATCACAGACTTCGGAAAGAAGAGGACGAACAGAACATAGAGAAGAACGCGTGAAATCGAAAGACGACAAGCACGCAACAAAAATTAAAGCTAAACCTCAATTCTCCAAAAAGAAAGTAGCAGGTCTGAAGATAAGACATGCCGAGAATAATGAGATCGCAACTCAAGAACGGAGAATGGGCTCAGACAATGCTGGACAGTGCAGCAGAAGTCACAATAGCTCGCCAGAACCTGATGGAACTTCTGGAGATAGTGGACTTGAATGAGTACATTACAGTAGAGACTGTAGATACCAGGGTTAGTACTCCACAAAGGTTATATGAAATAACACTCCGGATGGAGGGAGACAAACCTAGACAGGTTAAAGCACTTTTTTGGGAAAAACTATCAAAGGGTTATGACATACTTCTAGCAGAAAAAGACTGGCCACCACAATTTGTCAGGGAGTGCCCACACGGCGAGGACATGATTATGCCTGCCTTCTCCAATCACATTCCAATTCACTTAAAATATACATATGCCAGAAAATGGGCAGTGGCCCAGGCTCCAGCATTATATAAAAATCATGTAGGATGGGATGAGGACTCCCCTCGCCATAAAATACATCTGAAACATGAACCTACTGCACAGAGACAGTATCCAATTAAGCAAGAAGCTAAAAAACAGGTCAGGGAGATTTTAAATCAACTTGAATACCAAGGGGTGATTGAAACTAGCACCTCATCTATGAGCAATCCTTTGTTTCCTGTCTCCAAACCAGACAATATATATCGTCTAGTTTTGGACTACAGACATTTAAACACTTGTTCTAAAACTTTTGCAGTGCAAAATGCACACAGCACAGCATTAATGAATAACATTGTGCGTAAAAAATACAAAACAACATTAGACATCTCAAACGGATTCTTTTGTCAAAATATAGCACCTGAAAGTAGGTACTTAACGGCATTCTCCATAATGGGGACCCAGCGTCACTTTTGTCGACTCCCAAGAACAGCCCGGGGTTATTCTCAGCAAGAGTAACGGAGTTACTACAAATTTATGACAGCGAGGCATTGTCCTATGTCGATGATATTTATCTGACAGACGATGACTTGGAAAAACACTTGAACAGGGTGAGCACCATTATATTGGGATTCGCCTCTGAGGGCTATAAGTTCAACTTTAAAAAGTCCCGAATTGCCCATCTCAATGTCCTATTTTTGGGATATGAGCTTTCAAGTGAAGGCAAGAGCTTGGCAGCTAACTTTCTAGAAAAATGTGCGCTGATCCAACCTCCAAAGACACTAAAAAATTTACAATCAATCCTGGGATTCCTAAATTTTGGTAGAACATACATTCTAAACTATGCAGAAAGGATTAAACCTCTCTACGCATTAATAAAACCTGATTTTTCAATCAAAAACTGGACAAATGAACACACAGACATTTTGCGTTCACTCCAAGCTAACATGTTAGCGACAAATCACTTACAAACACGCGTAAGTCAAAGAAATTTGGTGATTCGAATAATTTCGGGTCAATGTGGATTCACTTACTTAACCTTTAACGAGGGTGAGAAAGTACCAATTGCATACAAATCACATTTGTATACACAAGCGGAAATGCGATTCAGTTCAACTGAAAAAATTCTGACAGCAGTTCGAACAGCTGTAGCAAAAGAAAGAGCCTTAGCCCAAGGGAAACGCATAATTGTCGTTACCCCAGTACCGGCTTTAGAAGCGGTCACAAAAGCAAGCATTCCGAATGCTAAAGCACTACATCCGAGATGGATACAGTGGGTTAATTCTCTTGCTGCAACTGATGTTGAATATGTATTTGATCCAGATTTAAAAACACAGGCATTTCTCCAATATGAACAAGAATGTCCTCTGCCCACTGAGATTCTGCCTCTCGATCAGTATGAATTTGTAATTTACACTGACGGATCCGCACAGCCCGCAACAGGGAGTAAGCAAGCTTACAGTGCAGCGTGTGCTATCGTTAAAGGTCGCATACGAAATGGCATCTTCAGACCTATGGTCACAAAAACTCAGTCACTAGGTGATGGTACAGCTCAGCGAGCTGAACTACAGGCATTCAAACTGGCACTTGAAAGTACGGATCGAGAATTCCTCACACTGATAGTGTGCGATTCCTATTACTGTGTTCAGTCGTATAATGACTATATACGAACCTGGCTTGAAAATGGTTTTAAGGATGCAAAAGGTGGCACAATTAAGCACAAATTGCTTTGGGAACAAGTAGTTCTGTTGAAAAACGAACTACCAAAGGCTCACGTGATTCACACACTGAGTCATCAGCGTGATGGCGTTCACGTTGCAGGGAATTCATTGGCTGACGAAGCCGCGAAGGGGGCTGTGCAAACGGCTTCCGTAGCTGCGATCACTCGTTCAAAAACAAAAATAGACGGTGAGATAATGTTAGCTGTCAATGCTTCAAGCAAAGGCAGCAGTGCAGCGTTACCAAAAAAGTTTCCACTCAAGTACTCTTATGTAATTGATGCGAATAACGTTCCTTTTGCTCGAATCCCTGGAGTGGGGGATAGGGTAATTCCAAACATGGAACGAAGAGCAGCCTTGATTTATGAACCACATTTGGGGGAGGGTCTGTCACATCAAGGGATCTCAAAAACAATTTTGACATTAAAAGAGATGTACTGGTGGCCTGGAATGAATACACAAATTCACATATTTATCAACAACTGCTTGGACTGTAAATTACAGCAAGAGAGCCACCAGACACCATGCAGCGAATGCGGCAGCCCAGTGCAGACACCACTGTTAGACAGCATTAGGCTATCTACTCGCCAGCGTCCTACTGGACAAAGGCATTCCCGCAAATACTGAATCTAGGTTCCTATGGTTATGGCCTCAGCGCTCAGCTGACGCTCGAACTGTTATAAAAGATTTGCGAGTCTTTATCGGCACATACGCAATAGGCACGTTTCATTCTGACCAGGGTCCTGCGTTTAGCTCTAGGGCTTACAAGGAGGCCATGGCCAGTCTGGGCGTTGCATTGCGGTACTCCTCTCCATTCCATCCTGAGGGAAATTCTGTTGTGGAAAGGAAAAACCGGGACATAAAGCAGTCTATAACAGCTAGGGTTTTAGGCTCGGGTGATGGGTGGGTCAAACACCTAATTAGCGTCCAGCGCGCTATCAATAACTTGCCAAGAAGTTCTCTAGGGGGAGTCACTCCATATGAGGTCCTATTTGGGACAAGAATGTGGGTTCCAGACTTAGAACACGTAGGCACAGTGGTGGACAAAAAAGTATTTGATATCAAAGATTGTTTGGCTGTTTTACAGGAACTTAACAAGTTAAGAACGAAACAAAGCAACGTATCCTTACAGCCAACCACCACTGGGGAAAAATCGGCGGTCCCAGCAAGGCCTGTCTGGATTCCAAAAGTTGGGGATCTGGTCAGAGAAAAAATCGCGGACAAGAAGGAATTTGGACCTTCTTACAGACAACCGGTACCTGTTCTAGCTGTTCAAGGAACAAGGACAGTACTTTTGCCGCCCCTTGCTGGAAGAAAGGAGAAAAGATTTGTGTCAATCGACCTGATCAAACCACAACATGTGGCCAATATTAAGCAGTAGGCCTCGTGGACTCCGACCTAGAAGCAGACGCACTCCTCTCGCTACTATTCAAGAGGTTCAGACTGAAAGACTGATCACGATCGAGAATTCAGCTGTAACAAATGAAGGACTATGCAACCATGCTATGGAACTCATCCCTCTTGACAACCAAATAACAGTTCGTCCAAATACACCTGTCTACACTAACGTGACACGTGAAGAACTGGTTCCTGTGATTTCAACGAATCCTGATGCAATTCCAACAATTGACAGAACTGCTTCTGGCTATTTCATTGACTTTGATACGTTCTCAGTGGATCCAAGCGAACCTGAAACGACGCCAGCATCATCAAAATTAAAGCAGCAAGTACAAGACTTTATTCACTTTCTGAAAAAGACTTATCTGGTTTCTCCATGGATTGAACTCTGGATTACATCTGGACTTTTTGTTTTCCTGCTCTGGCTAGCTTTGGTAACAACAGTAAGCATGCTTATAAGTGGCAGATACATCCATGTGAACATTGAAGGAAAGGACATAAACGTGCTTTTGAAACCACATAAATCTTCCCATCGTGAAGCAAGAGCCTTGTCATCAGTGAACATCACAGCTGTTCCTATACCTGATGGTATAGTGTGGGACAAAACAGATTATGAAATCTTCGGTCCAAGTGAACAATTGAACATTCCACATTTGTTTAAAATTTCACTAAGCGATTTGATAACGTCCAGTACCTATTCAGATCATTGGGACTTAGAGACTGTTCGAGATATAATGTTTGATCTAGAAAAATCTGCTGCATTTTCTAAAAATGAATATTTAGAGGGTACAAATGATTACGAAGAAATGTATTGTTACAACCACTATGGTCATCATTATTTGCACAAAACTGCATATCCGAGAAATATGTTTATGTTTAATCAATGGGAACATTGTCCTACACCACCACATGGTAGTTCGAAAACTTTTGCTAGTAAATTTCCATATTTTTCAGGTTATAATACATCTGACCCAGAAACGTTTTACTATAAAAATGTAAACAAGACAGGACTGAAAATTATGTTAACAAATACAAAACAGATTTACTCTGAAGCAATTATTGCCCAACTGTCTACACAGGGTTTCGACTTATGGAAGGACACAATTGAGACAAAAACTGTCTGGTGTAGTAAAGATTGGCAAGTACAGGGTATGGAAGCTTTATTTAGGGCCTGCATAATCCCTGAACAAATACTGTTTTTGAATGACACCGTCCAACAGACATCTTGTCTTGGATTAGCCAAGATCAAAGAGATGAAAACACCTTCTGTGCCAACGCCTGCCAGTGAGAATAATACAAAGGAAGTGGTGACAGTTGACAATATACTACAACTTAACAGAACTCATCCAAATTGGAAGAAATGGTTGATCTGGCCCACAGACACAAACAGCTGTCAGGAAAGGTTCTTGAACAAAACTCAGGGCTTTACTATTCATAGGCCAGACCCAAGATATGTCCAAAGACAACATCCGGGGGTAGTAACAACATATAGTGTAGGAAAATGATGCCTCGATTGGCTGCATAAATCTACACTACAGGATGTGAAGCAACACTTAACCTTACTTGCACACGACGCAGATCTTAGGGAATTCTTGCTTGGACCAAGAAAACCGCGTCAAAAACGTTTCATATATGCCGGCATCTATGCTACTTATAACGAAGCATGGAAAGTGTCACAGATAGAGGCTGCAGAACGAATACGTGAACTTGATCGTATCAATTTAGAGAAAACACTCTCTGTAGTCGACAATGGGTTAACAACTTTGTCCTCCAGAATTTATTCATTGGATGGCATTGTATCCTCTGCTATCGACATTCTAGAACAAGACTTGGCTATGTTACAACAAGGTCAATCTCAATTACGTTCTATAGTGTTATTGACATGGACGCTGCAATCTTTGCGAGCGGGCTATGTGCCTTGGCGTTTCATCAACACGTCGTCTCTGTTTGCAGAATACAATCTAACTGATAAACAGATCGAATTGGCACAAAGAGGTGCGAGGTATACAGTGCTGAGCATTGAAAAAATTGACAAGTTACCATTCACAGTGGCAGAAAAACCAGCTACAGAATGGCTTATTCATGGCAAAATCACATAGCCTGTGACAACTTTTCAGTTCCAGTATTGTGTCAGACAGATGCAAGCAGGCAAATATGAAAGGTTGGGTAAGGAATACATTAAGACATCTTGGAATTTACCGTACACACATAAATGTTGGAGTGGGGATCGTGAAGTGTTTCTTAGCGGTACTAACTGTGAACATGCACTGACCGGTTCACTCATATGTCAGGACATTATTTTGCACGGAGCTTGTAATGGTTCTGCGGCAAACCTGTCTTGCCATCAGCACGGTTCTCCAGCTGCTGTGATTAATCCGACGTTTGGACAACTTTCGAATGGGAGTTACCTCATGTTGAATGATCAGAGCTGCTGTGGAATGTTGCCCGGCATCCCATATCTAGTAACGGTCAACTCCAGGGTCACTTGCTGTATGCAAGTATTGTTTCCCCCAATAGACACCGTCAGGAGTCGCCTTTGTGGCCTTCACTTAACGTCTCTTTTATAAGATTTGATACTTTAAGCAGAATGAAAGCCATGCTTTTACAGCAAACAGTGCCTTTGACCTCGGCCAAAGAAACCTATGATCTACAAATTGCAAGGACTTCGGCTGAGATACAGACTTTAATACGTACAAACTGCCCTATACATTTCGTAGAAATGTTATCACGTATCTTCAACATGTCAGATACAACAGGAATTGTACATGTATTTAAGAGCATTTGCACCGGTCTCTTAGCACCGTTCCAGGCAATACTTGGAATCATTCCGAACTTTGCACATTCGGTGTTTGGTGGCATACCATTGATTCTAGCACTTGTTGCGGGAATTCTATTCATCTGTCTGCTATTGCGCTATGGCCAGCCACTTCGCAGAAATAACTCCGAGCGAAATGGGGAAAGTTCTCCTTGAAAGAAAGTGCCGTGAGCGAATAGTACAGCTATTGGGCTTGACTCGTCTACAGGACCTTAATACCACGTGGTTCCTGTCATTCCGACCAATCTGGCATGATTGCATCTTACCTGTTCTTCGATGCCTGCTATGCGGTGAAGAATGCGTGTTGGACGTTTGTCTAACATATCCATCAGCTGCGCCAAAGGACGTCGATACTTTGCTGGTCCCGATAACGGTCCATGCTTCGTGTTGTCCCCAGATGCTCCCAATACTGATGTCAGCATTCATTGAGATCTCACAGTCGCCTCCTGCTGCTGCTGAGGTACGAGAAACAACTCCAGGCACACAGGTAACAACGGACGCAAACATTGCTGCAGCAGCTTATGCTGAGGGCGATGCTTCCCATCTTTGTGCGGTCAATCTCTTACGCGGGGTGTTCGAACTTACACCAGCGACAGTGGATGATGTTTTGTCTATTGAAATAGATGATCTAATGTTTACACCAGACCCGTGAACTGACTCTGTTTGGCATATTCTGTTCCAGTACGACAGCAACAATTTGACCTTCATTTTTCAAAGACTTGGAACATTACCAAAACTTGAACTTTTGTCCCATTTTTTTCTCTCCTTCGAACGAAAATGGGTATTCAATCTGCTTAAAGTAAAACTGGCCTTATAATACAGACTTGGCAGTACTTCCAGGGACACTTTGTCATCTTGTCGGTCTAACTCAGTTCATTTGATTTTCGTGACAGGGAATGATTTTGTTTTGAAACAACCTTGCATTCATTCTCGTCATATGTAAATATTGCTTTTATATTTCGTTCCGATTGCATTTACTTCACTCTTTTTGCAGGGAATGAAAAACACTGCTTAATAATGTACAGCATCCTTTGCATTTTAATGTATCTTTTAAAAGCTTTTTAGGATATGTTTTAATATGCGGTACTCCATTTTAATGTTTAGCATTTTAAATGTTTAGCATTTTAGTATTGTTGTATACACAAAAGAGGAGTGGGTGTTGTGTACTTCATAGGGTGTCCTTAAACAGGCTTTCTAGAATCATGACCATATATAGGCACAATCCAACCTGCCCTTATATAGGCATAGAATCCCAGACCTTATTTAGGCATAAGCTATGTATACCAAATACAGGCATGGCTTCCGACGTCCGTCCACCCTAGCGTCTCAATGAGTCCATGAAAAAACAGACCCTCTGGCTACGGGAGTTTCCCTTGCCCAGGACTATTGATTTCTTCAAGGTCTCATACATTATGCATGAACCTCTTATTCCCTAAGGGATTCATTCATGACGTCTTTCGCTACCCAACTCACGTCAATGCTAACATTTTCAGGTATAAATATACCTTCCCAAACCCCTGTAAATCAGAGGAGACCTCGACTTCAGAGGAGCCCGATTCCCGGCCAGATGCACTGAGAAGACACTGCCCTTCCTGCACGCAGAGTGTCCAGCTTCCAGTGATCTAACTTCCCTTGCGGGGTGTTGGAGTTCGAGTCCAGATAGAGATTCCTACCTCTCTCATTCTTCAGGTATGGAGCAGACTAGAACCTAGAGGGACTCTTGGCATACTAGACTCTAGGCGTAATTTACTCTTAGTATACTCTAGTCAGGAATACAGCACCTACTTCTACTTCTCCCTACACCTAGGACAGGTTAGGCACACTGGGTAGAACTAGGATAGAACCGCATCGTATGAGTACTCGCATTTTTAGGCTGTGTCATTTTATGTAAATGCATATATGCTGAAAAGATAATGCTGACGCAGTATTATTTATTTTTACTGCTCACCTTGTACATTATTTATCTCGCATACTGTCTTGTGATCGTAACAGCACATATAACTTACAACAGAAACAAGACTGTTCAATAAATCCTTTATTGAAACGCCCGTCTGGTTATTTCTGTGTAACTCTGAGAATAACTGAAACATGTACAACTGAGCTGAGTGAAATGGTTATCTATTGTTTCTACGACTCTGGGACACATCCTGATTCTGTAAGGGAAACACAGTGGTCATGTTTTGCGGCAGCCAGAAACTAATCCCTTCTTGTCGTCAAGAAGTTTCTAGTGGCCTCTGAGCTAGCTGGCACAAGTAATTAAGTTTAATATACTCGATAGGGACATACCGACCTCAGTCCTATGTCAAACCTATAGGATATATTATTCCAATGCGCAGAGCCTATAAGGGAAATAGGAGCTACACTACAACCCCAGTCAACCAGTAACCCTGTTGATAACAACATGCAATGTGAATGATTAGTGAGAGCATCAGGGTCTCCTAAAATAGTACAGGGGAATAGAGTTTGGAGACTGAAGGGTGATGGGAATAGAATTTTTAGGCAAACTAATGTTGCCTAGTGATCCAACAATGTATAACGCACAGAAGCAAACAGCATGTAAAAGCAAATGGTGCTCTGAATTACTCTTTGCTAATAGGGGTACGAATACATATCAAACGTGTGCTTAAGCTCTAGCTATGCAAATTGGCCAAGTGGAACTATTTAGAGTTCATGGAGTCTGGCAGATTGTTGATATGAAATGATTACATTTGACTGTGGATAAAAGAGAGAAAATTGGCTTGCATTGCATACGTTTTTTAGTGTCACAAGTATGGGAACTTCCAAACAAGAGTAAACCCCTTGGCCTGAAATATAAGACTTTTAATAGGAATTATGCACTGGTGTTGTGTTGAGGGGTCACTGCAGATATTTGTTGTTGTTTCAGGATCAATATTTCCATACCTGCTAGAGTGGAACTGACTACCCTGCTTACTTTTGTGTGAGTTTAAATTTTCTAAATTGATGGTAAAATTGTGTTAGAGATTTATCTTCTATTTCTGTTAGCTCAATGTTCATATTTAAAACTAAAATAAAAGAAGAAGATAAGGTAAGAATGGTTATGACATAAGTGGTTTTTATATTCTATGCGATGAGGGGTCAGTGTCTTGTGCAATGTGTTTCTAAGCAATAAGAAATAATCCTTGAAAACAATTAAGATCTCAGAAAAAAAGAAGAGATTACAGGTTGGAAGTTTGATTTTTAGGAAGGTGATACATTGTGTTGAAGTTAGTCAAGGTATGCAATTTGTTAAATGGCTTAATGTCAGTATATACAGTTTTCATCCCATTGGTTTGTCTGAATCGTGAATGGCAATCATCGTATATGCCAAAGATCCATAAAAATTGGAATTGAACTAATATCAATAGAATTTTGACTCAAAAGGACAATTTGACAAAAGGACAATGTTTGTAATTTGCCACACCTGAAGAGTTTCGAAAACTGTTTTCATAGAGGAACCAGTGAAGGTGATTACATCTATGGTGCAGGATGAAGGGATGAAACAATAGTTTTAGCTAATACCGGTGTCAAGGTTTTATCCACGACTTCCGCAGTCTTAGTTTGTCCTGGGGCAAGCACTCTCCTGCCAAGCCTAAAGACTAGAAAGTTCAAAGAAGTGGATGCCTTGCTGCACTTTACTTTAGTGCAGGTTTCGTAACTTATAAGACATGAAAACATTGGCCTTTTGCTTTCTCTCATTGTGGTTATGTCAGGTTGGTAATGCATTTAGAGTTGCAATTAGCATAAGTAAAAAGAATGATTCGTAATTTGTCTTTTCTGTGCAGTGAATTTGTGTAGAGATTCAGTTTTGTTTATTGAATGGAATTACTCAAACCACTTTGGTGTGGGCAGAATAAGGCGTTTAAGATATGAATTTCCAATCAAGCTTCCTGCACATATATCTGTAGTTTCTTAATATTTTCTCTGATTTTGATGTCACTAATTGCATATAAGACACATTATTTTGGCAATATAACTTTACATACAATAGCAGTATCTGTGTTGCTAATGAACTTCCAATTAGACCTGGGCAGAGCACGTGGAATTTTCCTCCATGGAATGCCATGGAGTTACTGAAAAACTCCACGAGATTCCACGGAGTTCCGCGAGCAGGTGGAGTACTACTAAACCCACTTGGAATTGTTAGTTACGAAAACTCAGTCTCGCCGACGCTATTGCTTTGGTGAACACACAGTGACCCAATTAGCGTTGCCTTTCTGTGCAGGATGTCCATTGTTTCCCCCTTCCTCATGTTCATTGTACTTATAACTTTTGTGAGATGCCACCCTATACCGTGTAATGACCACAAGCCTGAATAATGCATGGACCTGTGCAACATATTTAAAGTCACATGCACCAGTGCAGCATCAATGCTTTAGTGCTTCATTGTTTGGGTGTCACTGTCTAGACCGTACCACTATACACACTTAACGAATAATGAGTTGAAGAATTTCCCGCTTCCACATAGCTTGTTTATGTCTGGTAATGTGTTGCGCCCCCTGGAGGCCTAGGTAAATCCCTTTACCCTACACATTGTGGCTATGCAGTCCCGCTTTTTCAGCATCCTGTTTCAGGCATAGTGAACGTGGTTTATTTTAGAGCTTCTTCGATACGTTCATTCCACTAATCTGTCACATTATTTTGTGATGTCTGTAAAGGTAGATTTGAGTCTCTGACTCTCCACTGTCCTGCACGCGACATCGATTATGTTGAAAACTTCTTGGGGATGGACATTTGACTTTGCTGCCATACCAGAACCTAAAAGTGTTTCTCCCTTGGCAGTGGAGACTGTACCTAGTGAACTATTTTAAAAGCACTTGTGTTCTCAGTGTCTCAATCTCATTACCTGATGTGGTAATGTAGTTTAGATCTTTTGGATTTTCCATTCACCGGGTGGAGTTGTTAGCTTTGGCTTACAACATAACATTCCGGTATTCCGTTTGCAATCATCAGAAAGTTTTGTAATTAAGTTTACAAAAGTAAACAAATTGTTGAAACTAGCAGCTTTTGTTTCATGAATTATTATGTTTGGGTTTCACGCCGACACCAAGTGCTTCATATGCGTGCATTGCCTTCTATACACCTATTGCATTTGTACATTAGTGGCTGTGTTGCTCGTGTTAGCCCTCTAATATAGTATTACTGCTTCAACATTAAATATTTAGAAACAAGTATAACTCTGGGTAATTCAGGCGTGTGTTTATTTGATAGAAACCAGTTGATGTTGTTTGTACGAGGCTTAAACTACTACATATATATATATATACATACATACACACACACATATATGTGTGTGTGTATAATATGATACTAAAGCGCATGCAGACACAGATTCATCTTGCTGATGTCCCTCTACCCCACCAGCCGGAGTACCCGTGAGCACCTCAGGTCTCCCTGCACCTACCTCACCGTGCCGTCCACTTTCCAAGTTTCCTCATCACCTTCTTGCACTTTCTGTACGACCGACTATCCACGGTGCGGTGCTCATGGTAATCTTCCAATCGGGAAGGCATGGCTAGGGTGGCGACTATAAACAAACTCAAGATCTCCACATAGATAACAAAGCAACGTTTGAATGGACAACCACGGTGTGGCTCACAACTCTAGGATTGGAGGGGCGGACAAAACAAGGCAGGGGCTAGGCAGAGAAGAATGCTGCTCGAGGTTGTGAGCGCACACCCAAAGTTCAAGCCTCTAAAATAGTGTTGAATCTAAACTCTGCAGTAAACTCCGCCACAGGGCAGACGGTGGCGTTTTTGTCGAACTCTCCGCTCTAAGCGGAGTGGCAAAACTCTGCGAACTCCGCTGGCGGAGAGGAGTTTACCGCCCACCAATACTTCCATGGCAAATCCTGAACCTGATGTTCAGTTGGATTGCCAAGTGAATTTTTATGTTTCTATAATAAAAACAATGTGGGGACGGTTAAACAACTCAATGCAATAATCACATTGATTCAATGTTATCTTACGTGTACATCAAACATTATTCTTTAAACATAAATATTTCATGACTCCAGCATGTATATGGTGTAACATCATTTAAGTCAGTTAGGGACTTTGAGGTTAACAACTCGATCAAGTGATAACAAAAATAAATTAACCAGGCGAAAAGCAGATCAAAGGTAAAAAAAGAATTATCACACAATTTTGTTCTCTTCTAGTCTTTGGCTACGTTTAATCATCATGTTCTCTCTGCTTCTTCTTAGACCTTGCTGCTAATCTCTGTAGAAGCCATACTACCAATCCTTAGCAGTATGTCGGATTCAGGTGAAAGGTTATGAAAGGGCCCGGCCTTAAGTTCTAGACATATTCTAGAATCACAATCTGATGGCTCTTTTTAGCAGCATGGAAACGTAGAGGGGAGAACATTAGTTATTAGTGCCAATCAATTAAACAAGATTTCTTTTGAAAACATTGTAACCACATATAACTACGTAAGGTTAGTTGATTTATTACAAAGCCAAAAATAACTGGTCATAAAGACACCTCAAGATGAGGGTGTAGAAGTACATCAGAATCATCATAAAGCCAAATCTGCGTATCCAATTCAGATGATGTAACATAAACAAAACTATTAATTCAAGGAGCAGGGTGCAGAGGATCAAAAAGCATGAGTCCAAGTTTCCCTGCATCGAGGGTTGATGAATATAAAGCATTAATCTATCCCTACTCTAGCACTAAGATGGCATCCTGACTTAAGCATGTTCAAGAAATGGATGAAAAAGGTGTCAGCATGTAGTTTCTTCCTAAGAAGTCTCTCCACCATCAGGGGGTCAACATAGCTGCCAAGGTTTCAGATTGCTTATGTGTGACATTTTCATAATTTCAGTGTAATTATGTGACACATTCAGCGACTATGAGTGACACTTTCTTGTGAGCAAAATCAAGCAATGAGGACTAGAGAAACATATAAATATCAGAAATTACACCTATTTGAGCAACGAGAAACTGTAATATCTTAAAACTGCTGCAAAAACATCAGGAATGGAAGGACAGTAACCTAGTGTCCTTATATAGTGGTGCTGCTTGGAAACTGTGCATCGCTGCAGCCAGGCCCCAGAATCAGGGGTTTTGAGGGAAGGGGGAGGTGTGAGAAGGCTACATACATGTAGGGATGCTGCCTGAAGGCTGTGTGTTGCTGCCGTCATGCCCCCGATTTAGGGGTTTTGAAGGAAGCAGAGGGGTGTGAGAAAGCTTCATACTGCTGCATGACACCGACCCTCGTGACTCCAGCACCTTTCTGCTGCCAGCTCACACTTGGAATTAGCGGACGGCCAGAGTAAAAGGATTTTCCATTTCCAGCACACCTCCAAATAGGGTCACTAACCAAAAATCTCTTTCTAAGATGACCCTTCTGTAAAACAATTGCAGCACCATCTTCCATCACACCTTGAGGAAGTTTGCAGGACGCCTGTGGAGCCCAATGCTCAGCCTGATAAGACATCAATTGTGGATTGACGCTATGTATTAGGCACTGAGCACGTTTTAGAGACCAGTGTAGCTGATAATATCATGAAATTAATAAAAACATGACTCTGGTTGTCAGTACAACAATATAACTAAAACTGGAAGGGCGGGCTAGTAGGTTAATGTACATGTTGCATTGATGAGTGTTCAGTGCAGAGAGAGTGCATGACACACCTGACTAGACTGTGCCACCAGAAGTTCCTAGGGAATGTGTCTGACAGGATGAGCGCTTGCCTTGAGCGTTTTCCAAGTTCTTCAGCTGGGGTTGGGCAGGGTCCACCAGGCTGCAACAGAAGGCAGTGCTAATTAACGTAAGGTGAAGAGCTGCAACAGTCCTGGCCTGAGCAGTCAGACGGGTTACCTGTGCAGACTAGAGAGGAAACATTCCCCCGCCAGGGCCGGACTCGGATAGAAAATAAGCTTGAGTGCCCCCCCCACCCCCACATTAGCAAATGAGACAGTTAAGAGTGGCCTACATTTGCACATTGGGGTCGTTTTGAACACTGTAGTAGTGTTTTCAATTTATAAGAGACTCCGTGTATGTAAGCTTGCTCATGCTGCACGCACTGGTTGTTGTATTATCAGTAAAATGCACAGTAAAACCTGCTGCACACCTAGCTTTAACTTCCCTGGGCGGGATCCCGGCTGGGACTTCTACACACCTCACTGGAAGGGCTGTATCAGTCCGACTAGACTCTGATCCATACCAGGCCAGTCACTAGCAGGTGCTCTGTGACCCTGCTTCATCAGCCAGTAAAGACCTGCTGTGAGACACGCACCAAAGCAGCATTGAAGAAGGGCATTACATCGGCAGAACTCATTGAAGTTTGGGGAAATCAGCTGACAGGTTCCATAGTGAGGATTAGAAATGCCGCGGCCCGGGCACTGTATCATGTCTGTGAATTAATGCCTTAGGGCTTAAGAGGTCCACCAACAGACAAAAAAAATATCTGCACACACACTGACCTGTCACACAAATACATCAGTGACATGACTGGGTACCAAACTTACACTTGAGGGGGTGGGCATGACGACGACAACAAGGGGATGTACTGGCGGAGGGCAGGGCAAGGAAAGAAAAAGCGGCCTCCTCATGTGATGTATACGTGTTTTGCAAGCTTTGTGAGACTCCCATCAATTTAAACTTGCTGAAGGCAACGTTTTTGCATTAAGACAATCAACAGTTAATCCCAGTGCACCTAGGCTGACAAGCCCACAAAAAGACAAAAGAAAAATCAGCCTATAGTCTGACCTCTCACACACGCGTGCCTTCTGGAGACAGGACTGCACCGGTGCTTGCATGGCAACGAAACAGAAACTGCAGCCCGCAGACTTGGCATCTCAGGGGACAAATTCAACATGGTTCTCAGGTATGCCAGGCGCGCTGTCAAATACACGTGGTATCTTTTAAGCGAGAGGCCAGGTTCAGCTTATTTGAAGCCCCGGGCCGGCTCAATGCTGCTACTGCTGGGGTCGCTTTTGGTAGGTAGTCTCTCTCACCTACAGTGCTGGGTGGGTCTCTGTTCTTTGAGTTTAGTCAGCCACAATAGAGGAGAATCACAGTCCCAATTGACTGTGCCCACAAAGTAAGTCCGGTGCCTCTGTACTGGGACAAGGTACCTGACGCCCTGCCTTTAGACTGTTGGGTGCGCACGGCTTGGTCACCCGCTCCATCCACAGAACACAGAGGCAAACCATGATGCATGGGGTCAGCACCTGGGCCCTCCAGAGTGTGCAGCCATGTGATTGGAGGTGACGGTATCATGGGCAGGCAGACCCTGCTGTGCATCACCCACCCTGTGCACAAAGCTACACTTGAACCACTGCCGGTGGCAGGGTGTGGAAAAAAGTAGAATCCAGGCTTGACCGGACGCCTGAGCCCTCAAGTATTGCCTGGAAAAGAAGGGTGGTAAGTGCTTGCTGGGCCAAGCCCACGTGGATCTGGCGGCGACTTCCTTTGAGGAGATTAAACTTGTGAGATCATATCCGCCGCGTGACTTGTTTTTTTTAATTCCCGTCCGCCGCAGGGGAAACAGTGTATAACAGTAAGACTTGCTATACAGTAGTGGTGAGCGCCGAACGTGGCCAAGTAAATTGACTGGGGAAGCCACCCGACAAGCGCCATAAGTGTTTTGTTGTTAATCATTAGCGCCTCCTCGCACATTCATCATGGGAGAAACTGCAAATGCGTGACTAATGCATTTTAATGCGGTGATGCAGACCACCACATTAAAATGAGTTAGTCTAACGCCTGATGCGTGGTACTTGGCAGGGCTGGGTCAGGTAGCATAAAGCTATCGAGACAGAGCTCGTTCTAAGATGCTCTCTCTCCAAAGCAGAAGAAGTGGGCACTTTCCCTACTCCAAACATCACATTATTTCAGGTGTCTTTCCCAAGAGTCTATGAGAGTCGCCCCATCTGCTGTGGGTAAAATCCTAAAGGTAGTTTTCCGTGGGATAACAGTGTTCTTGTTTTGCAACAAGTTGTCCTTTGTTCCCAGGCCTTCTCCTATGTGAAGCACAACAGCCTTCCTTTATTGACTCAAGTTTACAATGTAACTTCTTCTCTCCTTGCCTGACTAATAAAACAGTCATTATTCTAGCTAACAAGCTCTTCTTCCACCTGCAAAACAAAACGTGAGAAAGAACAAATTCCACAGCACACATGAAATTCAGCTATTAATTCTAATGCAAGAGTTTCCAAGGAAATGCATTTCGGCCTACGAAATGCAGCTAACATAAGAAACCAGCATATGAACTTTATAAATTAGCATAGGAAAATAAGGCACATTCAGTTAATTGCATTTACCTACATTAAAAATGACACAATTAATAAACACATTTAGTACATGAATAATTGTCAGTTTCACAACACGAGTTCTGCATGTTAATGTTTTCTGCTAGTTACATTTGCTTTCTACATTAATTCTTCATGTTACTTTTCAATGACCAAAGCGCACCACTTTCGAGTTATGATAATTCAAAATTCTAACACTCCACATTAATACGACAAAGGATTATATGCGGGTGCACTCTACACATATGATTATAATGCACCTCTACAAATAATATGCAATTTCCGCTACATCAATTCACCCCTCTGATGACGTTGAGTCATCACAAAACTCTTTAAATCCCTGTAGAGTAGACCGATCTAAACAGATGTCGTAGCTAGTCTCCTCTGTCTGAACTCCCCTAACTGTTTCAGATTCTCATACTGACTGTCCTTCAGTCTTTCCACCCTTTTCTCTCTCGCCCTAAAGGAATCTTCCATTTGCCTGGCTTTGTGCCATTTGTATGCCCTTATCTTACCTAGCAAGATTATAACACTGACTACAACAATTATGACTGGCTTCAAGATATATCCAAGAATTCCCTTTCCCTGGTTAGCAAACTAACTTCCAACTGCTGCAAATCCCTTTCCAATCTTGTCCCAAACTCCCTCAGTTGCCAGATCATGTATCTCATGATGTATCTCAGTGATGTTACTTACATATCCCCTCAGATCTTTACCTTTGTCAGGGACATAAGTACAACACTGTTGGACTTTCAGCATCCGACAGACTCTCCTTCTTTTGCTAGCAACACATCTAAAGCAAGACGGTTTTGCATCACCGTTGCCCTTATCGAAACCATTTCCCCATCTATGAGTAGAAAGGACTGAGTTGTATTAACCAACAACTTATCCACAATGGTAGACAACTTTCTGATCTTGATGTCATTCAGCACTACTCCCAAACTAGGCATCATCGCTCCAAATATGTCTCCTACAATGTAACCAGGACTCAGTCCACGTTTCTCTCTATCGTTTGACTTTCCCCCCAAACTCTCCAAATCTTTCACATGATATGTCTTAGGAAATACAACAGTCACATAACAAGTACCATACCAATTGTTCAGAAGCCGAACATACGCATTCTTCTCACACACAAAATATACTCCTGGGACCACTTGCACTGTTTCTTGCACAAATGTCTTCGAGGAACCATCAATTAGAACGATGTGGTCACACACACTCTGTCCCACAAAAATAGTGTCAGGACGACTCTGGACTTGACGGATGCAAAGCTTGCCTCGTTGTTCCCGAATCCAAAGCTATTAGGCCATAACTTCTCTTGCCCTTGTGAGCTAACTTCTCCTTGGTCCATTCAAACTTTCCTTCCCTATTGTTAAGCTTAATGGTTAAACATCTATGTCTATCCTCTACTTGGTCTACAAATTTCTTTTCTATATATGTTAATGTACAAGTTAGATTATGTCTATGTGCGTAAGCAGTACCTAATGTGGGTACAAAATACTTTTCCATTCTCTCTTCTTGTTTGTAATAGTCATATTTGTTCAGGTGTTTATAAACTGGAATGTCTGAGTGTACCAAATCATAATTCGAGAAATAGTACTCGTAATGACCCTTTCCATAGAACATGCTAAAGAGTAAACTGCTTGTAATACCGTATGTCAAGGGCAGGTGATGATATCTAATACCTTCCTCGACTTAAGCAGGCAATTGCATACACACATAACAATCTCTCACATCCATAGTATTCACATATTCACATAGCAGCTTAACATAAGCATTCAATGTGTAATCACCTTTAGACAAACCTTCATGCAGAAAGTGACTAGTTTGCTTGATTAAGCCTTTATCAAATCCTAGTGTACCCTCTTTTGAGGCAGCAATGGTAGGTGTGGATGTCCCATGTACACCCACTCCCTGTTTCTCCACTTTGTGTGCCTTTGAAATGGATGCGTTTTAAATAGACTCAGTAATGACTACGGCTATCACTATGATTACTTCTACAATAAGTGTACCTAAAATACATTTGCGCCTACGATTCGGATCTCCAGACTCCATTTTCAGAGTGGCTCAGATAGTAGCTGTAAGAGGATCAGCACACAGAGCGGCATATTTAAAAGGATTTAACGCTGCCGTAGCGTAAATTTTTTGACATTACGTTAGATTATTTTTATCGCCATATTTACAAGTTGCCTCAAAGTCCAGTTAGCGGCATTTTTCAGCATTAATGTTATTTTTTCATAGAGGCACTTCTGTTAGTGTGACCTTACCGAAAATAAGATGCAAGTTAGCCGTTCCTGCAAAACACACAACGCGATATTTACAAGGATTTCCTTGAATGTCGCTAAAAAAGAAAAACTGCCGCTAAGCCCCATTAGAGGCAGTTTTTAATGTCAGAAATGAGCTGGTCTTAAAAATAAGGCAAACACACTTGGGGCCTCATTTAAGAGGTTTTGGTGCAGGACAGCGCTGCAAGGAATCTTGCTGCGCTGCCCTGTGACAAAACAAAAGGGCAGGAATGCACCCTTTCAATAAGATAGGGCGCATTCCAGTCTTTTTCCCCTACATTGGCGCTCAATGGCTGCCATACGCCCACGCAGGCACCCTTGGGCCACGGTGGAAGGGTGCCTGCGTTACGGAGTTGATTGATGTTGTGCAGGAAGGAACAACTTCCTGCACAAAATCAATCAATCCAGGTGATTTTCTCTTTCTATGTGTGCTGCAGATTGCTGAACACATACAAAAAGCAAAAAAAGAGGAGAAATGAATACATTTATCCTCATTGTGCCTCCCAAACGCCATCCTTGGGGTGGTGTTAGATTCGGACACATTTCCAGGTTTACGGTTTCTTGTAAATCAGTGAATGCTTCAGATTCCATGGGTTTTGGGTGGGAACGCCCAGAGCAACACCCATGGAACACCCCTTCACGCAGTTTTATGCGTGAAAGGGGCACATCTTTAGAAGGCCATGAAAAGCCACATAAAGTGGCTTTACGTGGCCTTGTAAATATTCTGTGGCACATTGCGCCGCTGGAACTTCAATAAAGTGAAATTCCAGCAGTGCTAAAATGCCGCTAGGGCTTCATAAATGAGGCCCTTGGATAAGAGAAGAACTCCCACAATTCATCTTGGCAAGTTCAACAGCGCCATGACCTCCTGCCATTGCAGCTAGGAGCACCAAGGAGACCACCACCACCCCTGTCATGCATCACTCACCTGAACAACTGCTTCATTCCCTTTGAGTGACGACTGGACCTGATCCCCTCTAAGTGCTGACCTTGGTAGACCAGTACGTCAGCAACAGGAAGCTGGAAACCAGAAACTGCAGAAAGCCAGAGACTCTCTGGAGCCACCTGGAACCATGGAAGAAGGAGAGAGGCACAAGCAGTCAACCTTAAAGTAAGTAATCTGTCATCTGAGGAGTCACTTTCGGGGGCCACCCAGACTCTGCACTGGATGTCCACGTCGCTGTGGAGCTATTGACGCTGGGGGAGCGTTCAGGGGAAGTGTTGGGATCCTGTCTGAGTGCAATAGCACATCGTCACCACCGTATGCAGCGCCTTCCGCCTCACTTGTATAACCTGCTCCAGATTGGGGGCGACTTGTAGTTGTGGCGGGAGAGTCCTGCCCCTTCTAAGTCTCTCAGTATGACTGGCTCCGCGAATGACAGCTTGTTGCGGAGACCCTTCACTCCCTGTCCACAGCACCTGGCAACCAGTAGATTCCAGCCAGGTCCAGACCTGTTCAGCGGTGTCACAGAATCGAGACCACATGCAGCCTTGCCGGGAAGAGGAGGGAGTGTTTGATGCCCAACTCTCAGAGGCGTCACTTAACCACTAGAAATGGCCCCCTCTGGCTTGCACCCCCGTGGTGTAGTCAGGGAAGAAAAGTACTGTGGCGTTGTCCACTTTCACCTCTTCCAGCTTGCGTACCTCCCTAAAGACAGTGTTAGGATGCCTTTAGGAGGCGAAAAAGAAAGGGTCTAGGACATGTACCCGGTGGCAGACGACTCACCGACACTCCATGGGCCTGCTCCAGAACAAAGAGTGGGGAGAGTGCACCTGCTGGCAGTAGGTCATGCAACCATGTCTCAGTATATGCCACTGCATCAGCTCCTTCTGAGCCCTCGGGCAGACCCACCACCCATACGTTGTTCCACCGGGAGCAACCCTCCACATCCTCCGCTCTTCTTTCTAGTGACTTCACCCGAGCCATTAGCTGTTGTACCTCCAACGCTGCGGTCCGGGTAATAGGGTGGACTTTGGCCAGTTCTTGGTCAAAGTTGTGTACCTTGTCAGTCAGCTTGCGATGATCTGCCCGTTCCAGGGTGAAATCGACTGTGATTTTGTCAATGCGCCCCTCAAGGGAAGTGTGCGTTTGTTCAAAGGAGGTACCTATTTTCTCCACAGCCATGAGTACAGAGTCTAGTTTGGAGTCCAGGGTGTCTGCTGTCACCTGCCGTAGTTTCCAGTGACCCCCCAGCTGCTCAGTCCACTGACACGGAGGAGCGGCCAGGTGTCGACCCCGCCCCTGTGTGCAGGTGGCCCATTGTTGCGCCAGAAACCCAGGCACTATGTATGAAATGCGATGCAGTGCAGTGTGGCCAGCCAGCCCCTCTCCTTCAGTCAGGTGTATGCTGGCCAGGAATCTTCATTCAGGCGGCACCGAGGGAAATCCCCCATACACCCAAAAGTGCACTAACAGCGGGTGAGGAAAGGCAGCACCACCCGGTCACCTACTTCAATCTAATAGCAGCACCCAGATTCCATGTTCCCCAGTGCCCCAGCAAGTAACAGTAGATCAAGCTGCATAGTGAAGGGCCTGGGCCCTAACCGATCCCCATGCTGCTGGCATCCGCCACCACCAACGGCTGATATCAGAGACTTGATCCAGTTTGTGGAGTCCCCCACCATTTTTGTTTGGTTTCCTTGGTGATGTGGGTCCACCGCAGCGCAGGGATTGCTCAGAGCATGGTGTGTGCCACCCACAGGCACTAGGCTTGGGCCTGACACGACTCCTGGGGCTCCTCTGCTACCCATCATACCTTCTCCTCAGCTAGACATCGACAACAGGCTCAATCCACCGTGCTCTCTCTGAATCTGTGACTCAGCCAGGAAGAGCCTCAGCCTGGCCGGATTTCACAAGCCTGGGTACAGCAGTCACCGCCAAGTCTGCTGAGGACCTCCCAATGCAGGTGATGCAACAGGGCCCTTGTAGGTATGAAGTTGCAGCTCTCCTGCCACACAAGTTCTGCCCAGATCAGGGTCCTCACCCTCCACAGCGTCCAGGCAGTGCCACCTCACTGGCCTTTGATCCAGAGAGGCGTGGCCCACCATCGACAATCTCCTCCGAGCACCCCGGTGTAGTTTTGGCGCATGTTATGCAATGCAGACCTCCCCACGTCAGTGCCCAAGAGACCCTCTACCAATCACAGCTCCAAGAGGCACCAGGTGGTCTTCTCACACAGGTCAGCAATGTGTCTCCATGCGACCTGCCAGACTTCACCACCAGGTAAGGGCAATCGCCGACGCCTCAATGTATACCGCCGTGGCCCACAGACTTGGGCCCGACGCGGCCCGTCTCCACCGTCAGGCCGCAGTAACTTCACAGCACCGGCGCCTCCCACTCCGGGTCTCAGTTGCAGGTCCAGCGAGGCCTCCAGGACCCGGGGACTGTCCGCACTTCTAGGCATCGGCTGCCATGGTGTCGCAAGGATAGTGCAATGAAAAGTGCTGTATCACTAATTTTCCCCAGCGCTGCACCACTTTTCATAAATGAGGCCCTGATTCTGCATTTCCTCTTCCCCTGGGACTCTGGCTGGTCATCCTGGCTGTTAAGAGGTTTGGGGGGTTGTTGACCTGTGCTGAAGTTGGTCCTGGCTGCTCCATTCTGCATTTCCGGTGTTTTTATGTATTTTTTCCCTTAGAGGTGTATTTGTAAGCTCGTTTTGCCTCTAGAGGCTGAAAAGTGACGTTTGGATGACTAACTTGAATTTTTTTGCAGCTAATTGGCCTGCCGTCACTTTTTTATTGCTAACGTGTATTTTTCTATCGCCTTGACGCTAGTGTTAGCGACAGTTTTCCCAGACGCTAGCTGATCCTTATGCCATGTCGGGGTCACTAAATTCAACCAGACTGCTACGATGACAAAACAAGGGCCAAAAGGCTCATGAAGGCAGCCCTCTAAAGATATGTTCTTGGAACGTAAATGGGCTAGCAAACAAACTGGGGGCTGAGGCCACGGTCTCCTACTTACGGTCTTTCGAGATTATTTTAATGCAAGAGACTTGGCTTGTGGAGCCGCAGCATCTAGAAGGGTTCAAAATCCATCACTTTCCGGCAACCAAATTGAAGTCCCCCGGACGATGTAGCGGCGGCCTAGCTATTTATATATCAGCTAAAAGCGCAATTACTTCATGGGATCTAGCATGCAGCTCCCAGGCTCTCCAGCCAGTGGGCATCTCACTCAGAAGTTTTAAAGGTCAGCTTAGGACCGTAATTTTATTGAACGTGTACATCCGTCCCAGCTCAGCGTCTAGGCTATCCCTATCTGATGAGGTGACCGCGACAGTATTAAATATGAGATCTGGGTTCCCGACCGCAGACATCGTACTATCTGGAGATTTCAATATGTGGCTGATGTCTGATCTACAAAAGAACGAGGTAACAAAGCTGCAGGACGGCGATTGGGCCATACCACCGCAGGAGCATCCTGGGTGGAGCAAGGAAGACCCAAAGGGCCGAGCCCTTCAGGGTAATTTGGAACATCTCGGCCTTAGAGCCCTCAACGGGCGTTTTTTTCCTGATAAGCCGCCTGGTCTTTCATTTGTATCTAAAACCGGCGCGTCTCTGATCGATTACTCTTTTGTCAGCCTTTCCCTCTTGAATCATGTCTCTGGCTTTGGGTTTGGCAATAGACAGTACAGCGATCACAGCCCTCAAGAAATTTCCCTCAGCATTAGGCTGATGCAACATGATCAGGCGGCGGCCCAGGCCTTCAAAAGCTTCTCTATCAACTTAAAACGCATCAGGTGATCAGTCAATAATCTACAGCTCCTGGCGACAGAAGCAAAGCATATAATTGGGAACACTTTCAGGCCAATGGAGGACCCAATTGTAAACTGGACAAGATTCTCAGAAAACTTGATAGCCAGGCACGCAAAACCGACAAAGTACACACAAGCGACTGGGTCCAAACAGCCGACCCCCTTGGATCCTGTGATATGGTCTGCCAAACGTAGCATGAATCGGCTATGGCGGGAACTTAAAAGGAAGCCAATGGACCCACTAACTATAACCAAATTAAGAGAGGCCCGAAGCTACTTGAAGGCTGCCAAACGGGAACAACGAAGGTCCTATTGGAATTCCTTCTGGGCCAGACTATACCACGATATAAGGTCCAACAACTCTGAGAGGTTTTGGCGCACTATAAACAGTTTAGGGGGCAGAGTCCCCAAAGTTGCCTCGTCTAACATACTGGAATCTGAGTGGTACCTCTTCCTGCATAGTCATTTCAATGATCTACAAGAACTTAATTACAATCAGGATACTGGTACAGAGGGCAGCAAAGCTCCGGAGGTTCAACCTTGGATTGAGGGCAACTTACCTCTTGAGCACTCCCATACAGCGCCAATAATCCAAAAGCAGATTGAAAAGGTACGAAAAGATGGGGCCCCAGGCCCAGGCGGCATTCCATCAGCCCTGTTTAAGGAGGACCCTGCTTTCTGCGCCACTCAGCTAGCTCTGCTCTACTCTACCATCTTAGAAAAGAACATCATTCCGTCCTCATGGCAAGGATCGATCCTCGTCCCAATCTTCAAAGGAGGAGATAAAAAATCCCCAGGCAACTATCTGTTGGTCGCCTTAATTGATAACGAAGCGAAGTACTTCGCAGGGATACTGCTAAACTCCCTTCGGGCATGGGCCGAAGCATGCTCAATAATCCCACCAAACCAAACCGGATTCACAAGCAATACTGGCACTACGGTCAATCTTATGGCACTTTCCCTTTTAATCGACCAGGCGGAGATCAGCATTAGCCCCATCTATATGGGGTTTATTGACTATAAATCGGCTTTTGACAAGGTCAATAGGTCAAAGCTGTGGCAGAAGCTTTCCTTATTGAACATTCCAAACAGCTTATTGAGAGCTGTGCAGCTTTTGCATCAGGACACGTGGGTCAGGATCAAGATTGGAGACGGCTCAAGACTGTCACGACCAATTTTGACAACGTAAGGCCTCAAGCAAGGGTGCGTTCTGGCCCCCACACTTTTTAATTTATTTTTATCTGATCTCCCGGAAGCCCTGAATCTAGCTAACTTGCACCCACCCAAAATAGGTAGCCTCCACCTGTCAAACCTATTGTATGCCGACGAAGTGGTTCTTTTAAGCCACACAAAGATAAGACTACAATGGCTCCTGGATGCAACCGCCGCATATTCAAACAGGAATGGGCTTCAGATTAACAACAAGAAAACTAAAATCCTGGGGGTTCACGCAGGAAGGCCCAAGAAGCTGGCATGGGTTTTAAATTTGGAAAGAATAGAAGAAACCAGTTGCCACAAGCATTTAGGAGTCTTTTTTAATAACAATAGCAGGTACAAGAGCCAATTGGGTGAACAAAAAAACAAAGGAACTGCATTAGCATTTGCACTCACCTCCATTCACAAGAAATTATTTGGCCCAACTTTCGCTCCAACCCTTCAGGCGGCTCAGGCAAAGGTTATTCCAACACTAACCTATGGAAGTGAGGTGCTAAAAGGGCTAGACAGTGGCCAACTAGACAAATTAGTCGCAAAAAGTTTTAGAACGACTTTCCAGCTACCTTCCTACACTTCACCGGCACAAATCAGGCTGGAATTCGGCATCTGTAGACAGTCAATGGGCCGAATGGTGACTTTTTTAACGAGCTGTCACAAGCTGAGGGCGTCAAAGGAGGGCAGTCTGGCTCACCACTTATGGGCCCAGCTGTACACAAGACGATGGCCAGCGGGGCACCGCTACTTGTCCTGTGGGCTTAGCACTCTCAGCCTGAGCGAGCTCTGGGACTTACATGCAAGCCAAAACGAATTCAAGAGGCTAGCAAAACTCAGCGCGAAAAGACTTTCCTCGGTAGAAGACAGGGTTAGCCTCTCTGCTAGAAGTCACGGCTGGATGACTCTCAGCACTTATGCACAGCTGACACCTCAGAGTTATCTAACTCTCACCCTCAGTGCACGCACTAAGCTCCGCTTCTTAAAACTGAGAATGGGGGTGATTCCAACGATTTGTCATCTTCCCAAATGGAAAAGAGACTGTGCCCTGGAAACATGCCGGCTTTGCGGCCAACATAGGGAAGATCTTTTGCATGTACTGTGTTTGTGCCCTAACCTCTTGAAGGAAAGAAGGGCTCTACTACGAAGGGGTTGGATCGATAAGGAGGCCAGATCATGTAGAGGCGCAGTGTTGGCCTGCTTTGATCCCCGGAATACCATCTTAAACTGCGCCTTGGTTAGGTTCATGGATTGCTTTGCAACAAAACTTGCGGAGGTGAGACCTGACCTAGACCCCTTGCTTACCTGTATCAGTTGCTGAACTAACTCCATTTGCGGAGCGGATTGGCACACGGACAGTTTTGGTAAAAAAATAAAACAAAATTGTCATCAGAAGGGGAGTAGCGCACAGGCCAGCTGACGCGGGTCTCAAATGTTATTTTAAACTAAGACTGCCGTCTCCTCATGGGAACACTACTATAGGAGTTATGGATAGTGCACTTACAATAGAGTTTTATATGTTACGATGTCGGGTGCTTTTATCCACAGGAACCTGGGACTTATTATAAATTTTATATATTGCAACAATTTTTATTTGTAGTGGTTTGCAAGGGTTTTAACAAATCATGCAATAAAGTTTCTTTCTTCTTAAAGTTTCTTTCTTCTAATGCCATGTAGTGAAGCCTTGTAAATATGTCGCAAACATAGCGCCAGGATTTGGCGATC
The DNA here is from genome assembly GCA_963921515.1 of Calotriton arnoldi. NCBI lineage: Eukaryota > Metazoa > Chordata > Amphibia > Caudata > Salamandridae > Calotriton > Calotriton arnoldi. Next base: position 611,033 of record CAWUFW010007728.1, on the reverse strand, counting down.
GGCAGTGGTATAAACATCAAAACTGCTTAGCGGCAATTCTTGTAAATATGCCCCTGAGTCTCTTCTCTCCGCCTCTTATTCATGTGCAACAATGTCTTACACAGCTTGGAAGACTTCCCTAGCTCTCTTTCTTCTTCTAATGAAAAGTCCCTATTTTTATTCTTCTTCCACTCAGGCCTAGGTTATCTTGTTTCAAGCACTTTTATTTATAGTTTTAAGTTCAATTTAGATCCCTTATGAGTTCAGAGCCAATCTCCTCAATGACTCGCTGAAACAGTTCAGCTCTCAATACTGCAATCTCTTGAGGAGACAGTGGAGCTCCATAGCTCAGAAAGTTGTGTATTTCAGAATCAGAGTCCGTAAGCCACTCAACCTCAGCGGAAAAGGCACAGTCAATGACAGAAGTGCATTAGCCTCAATTCCAGGAACTCTCAGCAAGATCTCGACAATCAGTATCGAAATCTGGGGCCTCATTCTCCCCAGCATTGGTAACCAGATAAGTCCACTCAGGAGAGGAATGTCTCAGACATGACACTCTTGCTCTCCTGGAACTCCTTACGCTTCCTGTGGCTTGCTCGGACTCACTCAGATCAGACTCGAAGATTCACTTATTGGTGAAATTCTTTGTCAGATGCAAGTTTCAGGTTCCTTCTTTACTGTCTCACAGGCCACTTTTCATTTGCGGCATCCTTCTTCCTTGACTGCACACGCCCGATTTCCACACCAGTCTCTTCCGACTCCATACCACTCGCAATGTTACCATCTCCCTAAGACTCTATACCTGGGTCTTGTGTACCTTGACCCTTCTCAGCTTGACCTGGTGGGTATCCAGCCTCATCAGGAACCTCCAGAGCTTCCTCGGTCACAGCTAGAATTACTTCTGAGTAAGGAGCTGTTTCCTTGGAGGGACCTGTGACTCTTCGGGTATGGGAAGCATGGATCCAGTTTGGTACTCCTCCACGCTTCATAGCAGTATTGGTCACCTATATCACCTGATATGGTACACGCCACCGAGAGTCAAGACAGCTTTTCCTTACATGCTTTAAAGCAAGCACCGAATCCCCTGGGCTCAGGTCGTGGCAGAGGTCTTTCGATGTTGGTGCAGTTGTCACTTCAACCTGATGAGACACAAAACAAACCACATCAGCCAACCCTTTACAGTAGTCAAGGACCAAGTCATCTGTGATGTTAATGCAAGCAGTTGCTGGCACTGCAGGCAAGCGCATCGCCCTTCCCATCAAAATTTCATGGGCGATAACCCAGTTCTCTTGTCAGGAATGCTGCGCAAACTCATCAGAACCAAAGGCAATGCATCAGGCCAGTTCAATGATGTTGAAGCACACGCTTTAGCCAGTCTCGCCTTCAAGGTGCCATTTATTTGCTCCACTATGCCAGATGCTTCCAGCCTGTAACTACAATGCAATCTTTTGGTCCACACTCAAGGCAGTACGCAGCAATTTCATGACTTTGCTGTGGAAGTGCATTCATCTATCCAACTCCAATGTAGTTGGAAATCCAAACCTAGGCACAAGCTCCCTCAGCACAAGACTATCACACCTTCTAGTTGGATAAGCTTCCACCCATAGAGAAAAGATGCACACACAACAACCAAAATGTACCTCAACCCATTACACACAGTCACATTGGCAGATCAGGGGTCCCGTCAATCGAATCCAACTGGACTTTGTTGAGATGCCTTAGAGCAACAACTGCCTTTTTCCCCACATTCATCTGTTGACACGTGACACACCGATGACACACTGCTTCCACAAGCACACGAATCCTCGGATTGAACCAAGTCTGTCTGAACAATCTTACCATTGCATCCCTTCCATGAATCTGCCTTGCGATTGGATTTAACAGACAATCCGGCAACACTGCCGTACCATTGGTTGAAACTCATATGTCATTTTCTCTTTTCTCACAACCTGCTCTGATCCAACCCTCTTGTTCCTGATCTGTGGCTACCATTTGCAAACGTCTGACTTCATCCCATGTGTCTGTAACAGCTAGCATCATGCTGAGTTCAGTCTTCTCTGAACTCTCGTCAACATATTCCCCATTAAAAATGCATGCATGTGTAGCACAGAAACGAGCAACTTCATCCGCATAGCCGTTTCCCGTTGTGTCAAAGTCGTCTCCCTTCCCATGGCCAGCGCATTTAAAGACAGCCACTTGCTTTGGTAACCGCAATGCTTCCAACAATTGTCTCACATATTCCCCGTTCCTAATGGGAAAACCTGATGAGGTTAGGAACCCTCTCTGCGACCATAGCTGTCCGAAGTCATGAACTACACTGAAACCGTACTGGCTATCGGTATAGATGGTGACTCGGATCTGCTCAGAGACAAGGCATGCACGGGTCAAAGCAATTATTTCGGCTACTTGCGCGAGGTGTACTCCTGTAAGCAAGCTGCTTCCACCACTCTGGAAATGGTACAGACAGAAAACGCTGCTCTCAGATTACCCTCATTGTCTCTTAGACATGAACCATCGACAAAAAGGACTTGATCGGGATCAGGCAATGTTTCATCAACAACGTCAGGTCTCGGCTTGGTGCAGAGCTCAGTAACATCCAGACAGTCATGGTCTTCACAATCTTCCTCATCAGCATTTGGAACAGGTGACAAGGTAGCAGGATTTAGCACAGAACAGCACTTCAGAGTCACATTCTCTGCAGCGAGCAACACCTGTTCATATCTTGTCAGTCTGTTATTAGTCAAATGCTGTGTTTTGGTCCTCGTCATCAGGAGCTCAGCTGGATGTGGGGCACATACAGTAAGTGGATGACCCATTGCAATGCTTTCACATCGTCCAATACTGACACCTGTTGCAGCAACGGATTTTAGACATCCGGGCAACGCTGAAGCTGTAGGATCTAAAGTAGCTGAAACATAGGCCACTGGTCTACGGGCACCTCCATGTATCTGGGTGAGTACAGAAAGAGCACAACCTTCCCCTTCCTGGCAGAACAGCAAAAATGCTTTGTTGTAATCAGGAATTCCTAAAGCTGGAGCGCAACACAAGCACTCTCTCCAAGAAGGCAAGCAAACAGTTGTTGTCCCAAAGTACCGGATCACACACATCCTTGTGGGTCAACATCTGCAAAGACTTTGCCATCAAGGAGAAATTCGGGATCCATTGTCGGCAATAGCCAACCATTCCCAAAAATATCCTGACCTCTTTCTGGGTAGTAGGCAAATTCATTTTCATGATCGCCTCCACTTGCTCTGGTGACACCTTCCTCATGCCTCTCTCAATTCGATGACCCAAGTACTGAACTTCAGTCAGACAGTACTGAAGCTTGCTTGGAGACACCTTATACCCATTGCCAGCCAGATGGTTCAATAAGGCGATAGTATCGTCCTTACAAGCCTTCCGTGTTTCAGATGCAAGGAGGAGGTCATTAATGTACTGAACTAGCACTGAGTTTCAGGGCAAAATAAAACTCTCAAGGTTCTTCTTCAAGACTTGGTTAAATATGAATGGGCTTTCATTATACCCTTGAGGGATACAACACCACGTTAAGACACGATTCTCCAGACAGAAAGCAAATAAAAATTGGCTTTTCTCGTGCAATGGAATGGAGAAAAATGCCTCACAGAGATTAATCACTATGAACCATGCAGCCTCGCAAGGAAACTGAAATAGGATCACAGAAGGATTCGGTACCACAGGACAACATGGAATCATAATGTAATTCACCTTTCAAAGGTCCTGAACAATGCAGTATTTTCTGCTCGGTTTCTGCAATTCCATGATGGGCGAATTGCATGGACTTCCTATGATCTCCTTTAGAATGCCCTGCGCAATCATGGACTCAATTACAGGTGTAATACCTGCCACCGTTTCTGGGGTCAGGTTGTACTGAGGTGTTCTCTGGAATTCTGCATTAGGCTTTATATGTATGCAGACTGGCTCAACTTGAAAGCAATGTCGTCATCGTTAGTCTGCAATTCACTTACCTTCGACGTGCAACAGATGGTACAATTTGATATGCACAAGAGTAAACAGACTGAACCCAAGTCACACACCACGGGCTGGTGGTGATCCTGGAAGGTTTCGATTTTCACAGATACTTCTTCTGTCAAAAGGGTTGTCATGCTTTGATTAGAGACTCCTGCAACCTGGATCGATTTTCCAGAGAGGGGTAATTTTGGGACAACTGCTGATCTCACAGTAGAACGGGTAGCACCAGTATCAATCAAGAATGTAAGGGGATGGCCATCTACGTCTGCTTCTATATATGGCCCACTCTGGTCTACCTCTAAGACTGCTCCAAGGGTACAGACTTCCTCCCCCTCACACAACGTCATAGGGAGGGGTCTTGATCGAATCCATCTAACGCTTCCATGAAGGGCATCTGATGGTACGTTTGATTGCCCTGCCAGATTCTCAGAAGGTACGGCACTTGCAATAGCTGGTTCTTATTCCCTTCCGCATTAAGAGATCTCGGCCGAATCACTGTCAGTAACTGATTCACCACATCTGTCACTTGCACGAGTTCTCCCTCCTGTACTTGATTCAAAGGATTTAAGTGCCACTCACGCTTCCAATCCCCGATCTTGAGGCAAAAATGACAAGCGACAAGCAGTGGTCTTTTTCAGGGTCAGAACATCTATCCCTGTCTTGGGATCTATAGAGACACCTCTTCCTCTTCCCTGTCCCATCTGTCCTGCAACTGATGTAACTTGGACATCTCCTGGGACATTCCCTTGATTGCGAACTACGTTTCCTCCTGCTGCCTATACCTGCTCTCCCTTCTGTGCATTTTGAATTTGAACCAGCATTAACTTCTCTTTTATCCTCCTATGTTTGGAATCCACCTCATCACTGCAATACCTGGCATAACTCAGAATTTTGTCCACAGACTTATTGTGCCAGTAGAATAAGTGTTGCTGGATCATGAGGCTAATCTTCCCGTTCAGTTCTGTCACAAATTTCCAGATGAACTGACCCATGTCTTTAGGGTTGAGTGTGCCTAACCCACTGTACTGCTTGTAACAGCCTTTCGTAATAATCATGCACTGACTCTTTAGGCTCCTGGGTCATTAGATCCATCTTAACCCAATCGATGTCTTGAGGGACAATCTTGGACTGCAAACATGTGATCACCTGCTCGTACTTTTTCATAACCAATGGCGAAGGACCATGAGACACTGAATCCCTCTCTGGCTCAGCAGCAGGTCACTCAATGGCTATTTTACATGCAGACCATAGATCACTAGGAACCACAATTTCGAACAAGTTATCAAATCATCCCACAACACCTTCGAGATCTTAACAAAGTGATCGACTTGTTTGTACCACTCAGCAGGTTTCTCTCTCAACCTGGGAAAATCATTTGTGAATGCAGCAAGGTCACCCCTACTCCAAGGGACATGCATATACCCTCCATTAGGCACCTCTCGTAGTGGATATGCCTCAACTCCCGGTGTTTCCCCCTCCTGGAGGTGGTGTTTCCCTAGTCACTTTTCTCGCACTCTTCTTCTTAGACTACCTTTCCTCTCACTTATCCAGCATCCAAGCCCTTATTCCTATAACCAATGCCCGGATATGTGTTTTCAGTCCCGTCACTCTCTTTTCCTCCAGCTCCTGGTCACTAAGCCTTTCCCAGTAACATTTTCGTTCAATACAAAATACTCTGCGCCTCTGAGCTGACTCTGACTTTTTATGCTCTCTTCTCGCTTTGTGGGTGACATCCTTCTCTACAAACAACAGATCATCCAGCTGATAGCTCTCTATTTTTTCCAAAGGTAAATTCCCACTAATGATCTTGTCTACCTCAGCCTTCAGCCTCACCACATCCAATAGCTTCATCTTTACTGCAGCCTTGATAGTTCCTTGACTTGATGTACTACTCTGACCCTCCTTGCTGTTATTGTGGTCTCTCAACCAGGATTCTAAGTCTGCCACATCTAAGACATGTTGATTTCCAGCAGCTCACTGACTCATGCTTGCTTCTGAGACCACACCAATTGGTCCTCTCCCTGGTGTTTCCCACATCCGTCGGTCTGAACTAGTGCTTGCCAGAGGTACAGACTGTACGGTACTTGAACCAATGAATACTCCTGAAGGATCGGCAGTAGATGCTAAAGGGGTACTGGATTCCCTAGGCACTAAAGATGTACAATTCCCACTCGTACTCCCTGATCTTCCCATTCCAGTTCCTTCCACCCGTATGGACTGTCACTGACTTAGGGTTTCCACTGAGCTCGAGTCACACACAGGAACAACAGGGCCAATAGTGACCTGTACTGTAAGAGCGTCCAGCAGCCGTGAAGCAGTGCTAACTCTGTTCCGTTCCATACCTCTTAAGGTGGACACTCTTGTGCCCCCTCCTCCTGAGGATATCCTTCCCATAACTCCTGTACTAGGACCCACTTGAGCTGGGGCACTTCCCACGATTTCTGCACTTTCCAAATTTTGCCTCCCGTCACCGGACTGTGGATTATGAGGTAGAAGACGCTCAGATAACAACCCATCCATCAAGCTGTCGTCAGTGTCACTACCGTCGTTTCCATTTACCTTTCTACTCCTATTCTGAGAATCTCCCTCTCCTACCAACATTGGGTACAACCTTTCTCCCTCAATAGTATCCACTCTCCACCTCTTAAGCTGTGCGTTCCATTGTACATCCTGGCATGCCCTCAAAGCTTTTTTCATCTTCCCTTGGCATCTCTCCCTCTTCTTAGCATGTACTGCATGCACCCAGGCATCTAATGCCTCAAACTGTGTTGGTCTGGGCAAAGGTCGCAGTGCAAACATCACTCCCCTCAACAGGTGCAACACTTCCAAAGAAAATGATCGAAAACATGAAAATGACAATTCACCCTCCTTTTCAGTGATGTTATGCCAATTTTGAAGCCAAATTATAGTATGGAGAACAACCTTTGTCACCATATAATGTGCTGGAGTATCCTCGGGTGGCGTCTCCTCGCCCACTCGAGTCACAACCCCTAGATCACCCCTGAAAAGATCCAGGAACACCCTAAAACATTTCATGATTGAATTTCAATTTGTTCAAACTTTTTCGACGGACAGGTTCTTCAACCACAACTTCCCGATGTCAACCACCCAATCCCAGTGCAGTGTTACTCCAACCGACTTATCATAGCGCAGCACACTCTGATGTTATCTTCACTCCTCCCAGCGGCTCACCCTCCTTCATAATCTCTCCATACACATTCACTCACACAATCGTCTTTAACTCCGTAATTGTCTGCCATCTAAAATATCGATAGAAATCAATAATCCGAGAACATCCATACACGGTGACCCCTGACCTGTGCTGGTCACCCGAATCTGTATAGCTCACTTCTGTACACAAGGTTTACCAAATGATTCCCATGCGTCCCATTCACACAAAGTTCCCTGTCTTTGGTGGAAATGCCAATGACGTCTCACGACAGCTCCTCAAATCTTCGGTCAGACAATAACAATCAATCTCGGTGTCTTCTGCTCCATTTAATATATCACAGGATCTTAGGCTACTTCGGAACCTGAAACTCAAATCTCAATCCTTGGACCACGCCCAGCCCAAAACATATTCACTCAACTCTCACAGCAACTCCGCAAGACATCACACAATCAAATCATTCCCGCAATCTAACACACAACGTACTGCCTGTTGATACCCACTCCTCTGCTCAGCGATGATCTCGCTGCACATCAGTTTGTGTCAATCTCCGCCGGATTCAGTCACTATCCGTTCTCGTCATTGGGCTCTACTTTGGGACCTTGGGGATCTAGGTTCCACCTTTCTAGATTAGTTCTGGAGTCTCCCCTTGCTTCATGTGCTAACCATCCTACTCTTCTACCAACTGAAAGGGACGGGACCATAAGTTCTGGACCCGTTCTAGAATCACAATCCGATGGCTCTTTTTAGCAGCATGGAAATGTAGAGGAGAGAAAATTTGTTATTAGTGCCAATCAATTAAACAGAATTTTTTTTAACATATAGTAACCACAGACAACTATGTAAGGTTAGTTGATTTATTACAAAGCCAAACACAACTGGACATAAAGACACCTCAAGATGGGGATGTAGATGTACATCGGAATCAGCATAAAGCCAAATCTGCTTATCCAATTCAGACGATGTACCATAAACAAAACAATTCAAGAAGCAGGATGCAGAGTATCAAAAAGCATGAGTCCAAGTTTCCCTGCATCGAGGGTTGATGAATATAAAGCATTAATCTCTCCCTACTCTAGCACTAAGATGACATCCCTGCTTAAGCATGTTTAAGAGAAGGATGAAAAAGGTGTCAGCATGTGGATTCTTCCTAAGATGTCTCTCCACCATCAATGGGTTATGTAGCATAAAGCTATCGAGACAGAGCTCGTTCTAAGATGCTCTCTCTCCAAAGCAGAAGAAGAAGTGGGCACTTTCCCTACTCCCAACATCACATTATTTTAGGTGCCTTTCCCAAGAGTCTTTGCGAGTCACGACATCTGCTCTGGGTACAATCCTAAAGGTAGTTTTCCATGGGATAACGGTGTTCTTGTTTTGCAACAAGTTGTCCTTGGTTCCCAGGCCTTCTCCTGTGTGAAGCACAACAGTCTTTCTTTATCGACTCAAGTTTATGATATAACTTCTTTTCTTTCCTTGCCTGACTAATAAAGCAAAGACATTATTTTAGCTAACAAGAGCGCTTCTTCCACCTGCAACACAAAACGTGAGAAAGAACAAATTCCACAGCACACATGAAATTCAGCTATTGATTCTAAAGCGAGAGTTTCCAGGGAAATGCATTTCAGGCCTACAAAATTCAACTGACATAAAAAACCAGCATGTTAACTTTACAAATTTGCATAGGAAAATAAAACACATTCAATTAAATGCATTTACCTACATTAAAAATGACACAATTAATAAACACATTTAGTACATGAATAATTGTCAGTTTCACAACACGAGTTCTGCACGTTAATGTTTTCTGCTAGTTACATTCTCTTTCTACATTAATTCTTCTTGTTACTTTTTTAATGACCTAAGCACACCACGTTTGGAATTAATACAATTAAAAATTCTAACACTCCACATTAATACGACAAAGGATTGATTATATGCGGGTGCGCTCTACATGTGTGATTATAATGCACCCCTGCAAATAATATGCGATTTCCGCTACATCAGTTAAATGACCGCTTCCTGTAAAATCTGAGTAATGCCTATTTATTTTTCCACAGTCTGACATGAATAAACATGAAGACTTAAGTTACATGATCTTTCCCGCTTTTGCAAGGCATGAGGTGTGACAACGAGTTTCATGAAACCATTAAGGAGCCATGGAGATCAGTGTAAAGCTGCGCTGACATTCATGTCATAGCTCTAGCAGGAAAGAATTGGCAGAAGACGTAGACGTCGGGCCAGCACATATCACTGGACCGAAGCATGTCTATTTGGAATCTTACGGCCATAAAGAGCTGCACACATCTGGATCCCCAAGGAAAGACTCAGCCGGATTTTACTTTTCACAATGTTGGTGTGGCCACAGTTCAATCAAGGGAAAAAGATGAGTGTGCTTATATTTAGCTACAATTACTCTACAGTAATCGCGTGACTGACCCCAGTGATGTCCAGTCACTGTTGTTACCTTGACATGCCACAGGAACCAGTTGTAAAGTCAATTATGTTAAATGCTGATCAAAGCCAGATTGATTCATTTTCAAACACCAGAACTAATTAAATCTTGCATGTCTGTTCAAAGCACACACACACTATAATACTTAAATAATAATAGTATTGATTTGCAATGAGAATAAGCAGACAATTCATTTTAGTCCTGACGCCTGAGTCCGTATCATGATGGGGGCTCTGCTGCCTCAGAGCACAGCTGAGAGATTGCTTTTATGCACCTGTAAGCCATACAGTCATTTAATTTAATCCAATATTTCTTTATTTAGATCTTCATTTTCAGACACTACAGCTCTGAAACAGTGAAGGTCTGTGTCTTTCTGTCTCTGAGCTATGCTGTCTAAAATAATACAACAACTTGGAGAAATATCAGGTTAAATAATTGGACTTTATGCATTGCCGGTTCATAACGGGCACTCAGTGGAGCCCATCATGATATGTATGGTTCCACATGTTTATAATGGATCACTAACACAAAAGATAATTGACAAATGGGCACCAAATGAGCTCATTGGAATTCAGGCTGATGTATTCCCCACCGCCCGCACTACCAATATGACAGTTTTTAATAATTCTGGTGGACGTGGGAATATTGTCACTGATCACAAGCTGAAGGGAAATGAGATGAGACTATTGGTTTTTCCACACTGTATCATACATTTTGCTTCAATTTTCACAGAGACATTTTTGTCTGCTTTCAGCAGTTAGTGCTCGTTTAAGCGACCTTAAACTTGTGGTATTCCTTCAGTTCTTGTAATCCTGATTGAGTCAGTAACTCCCAATACTGCCCACATTGGAATTTATTGAACCATTATAAGGAGGCCCAAAGGAAGTTTTATGCATTGGCGTGACTTACTCCCGAACTTTCAGGAGTCAGCAACATCAACTCATGGAGAAATGTTTTGTGAATTGGACCCTTTATGTTAATGTTTTGATGTCAAAACATCAAAAAATGCCAGGTCAACATAATTGACATCATCCACCCTTTGATACTTGAAGACATTACAAAACGGAAAAAAACATTTCACCGCTATCCCCTCAGAAGTCTCCTGATGTGTGGCTTAGCGAAGGGTAAAGAGAAACAACAATAGATCATAAATAAGTCTCTTGGCGTTCTGTTGACTTTCTGTGCCTGACACTGCCTTCCTAATCCCCAAGATCTTAGGAAGCAAGTGGATTTTCTTGGTTATTTATCAGCAAGTCAGCATTTGCAAATTATACCCCTAATTAATGATTGTAAGAATGCGGACTATTTATTGGGGATGTGAGTCCTTACCATGTAATAATGTCACAACTCCGTATTTGGTCCATTAGGTCTCAATAATTTAAACCTGAGCTCAACCCTTAGAAACTGTAGCACAGAGAAGACAGCCTTAACTTAGGAGAAATG